>CM061047.1:32271846-32809235 GCA_030762985.1 Adelphocoris suturalis | reverse complement strand
TTTGTTATGTGCCATATGAAAGACATGAAAATGTCAAAAAACGTTGCAGATTTGCGTGTCGTGTCGGAATTCACAGAACGACCCCCAGCCCTAAAACATTAAACATGTTAAAAGTTTCTAGAAATTTTTGAAAACTTCAAAAATTCGCATTTGATGCCTCTATTCAGTATCCTAGGTTTCATCGCGATCAAAATAATTATGATCAGCATGAAATTTCTCACAAGAATTGCTGATGTAATGATTTGTTTGTCCCATCAATACGATAGTGCACGATTTGGCCCACTTTTGCTGTTGACAGCCGCCAAATGCTGGCCTGCCATCAGAACTGGAGTACTGAGGTTAGTTTCATTCTACTACAAATTTAATTTTATAACACTTTTCTGTTGGACAAAAAAATTGTGAGCGGTGGAAAAAGTAAAACTAGATTTTAGGGAAAAGCTAAATATCTTGAAAAACGTGGTTTTTCAATTAATTCTTTTCCCAGAAAATATATTTATTTGGTTTCTGTATTTTCTTGGGGATTGGAGAGTGTATTCGAAATCATCACAAAATTCCCTATTATAATCGCTAGTAACATTGCCATGTTTAGAAAAAAGCATTTTGTGGCACTGTCGCGCTTTTCAGGGCTTTCCCCTAAAACTATTAGACTAATGTCTATGAAACTTGGATCAAAAATCACATTATGTATGGGGTATAGTTGGTTCTAGGAGCTCGGCATCAATTTTAATCTACTCTAAAGAGTAGAAATCAAGGGCTAAAAAATTAAAAAATCTAAATCTCAAAAACTTTCGAAAATACAGTTATTTATTTGGTTTTCATTTATAGATATCATCCCAAAGGATCGAATGATTAATGATTATTAACTTTGCATGTAAAATTCTACCATATTATCCTGTATCACCATACTCAACCTTAAGCAAACTTTGCATACTCACACCATTTCCAGCTACGTAAATAAGAGAACAACCACACCCATAGATTCACATTCCATAAATAATTTGACCTCATTATTGTAGAGTCAGGATAATTGAAATGAATTGAGTTGAGCACAACGTGAAAATATTTAGGGGAAAAACAAGTCTGACCATGCAATACCGGACTCACCCAAAACGTTCTGCTTGCCCCTTCCTGTATACACGACTCAATCACTTAAAGCATGCAAAAGTGCCAATAAGAGAAGACAAGAGTCTATTAACTATTTTTATTCAAGTTTCTCAAGAAACGAATTTATTAACGTTTTTTGTACATAATTTTACCCAAATAAAAATATAGGTACCTAATTATTATTATTATTATATACAAGTGAAATGGGGGTGGATATTGAAGAATGGAAGGAATACAACCAGATGGATGTCAACTACCAACTAATCGGAATCCACGAGCTCTCTCTTTTGCAGGTGTCCTCTTGGCTCACACCTCCACGGGTCCCGCTCCTCCTACAGCTGCACACATCCTCTTTATCGCTACTCTACTCAACACGCCGCTACAACCCGTACCAATAGTTTACCGGGCATTGCTAACAATCCGTCATAATTGTGAAATGGTCAGCAATAATTACGCCAGATTTTTACACAATCATATAATTAGCGCCTAAAAAATATCAAAACGGGGGAGGGGTGTAGTATACACCCGGACACCGTGGAATTTTGTCACCCTAATCTGGCCTGGAAGGTGTCCCCCCTCACCTGGTCCCCAGAAATAAAAGAGCAAAGAGGGCTACTGAAATATACCATTCTTTACCGAGACTTCACGGAGATATTATTCCTGATACCCTGCAACCTTCGAAGCTATCATTATATATTGGTCCTCTAGTTTCTAATGATTTAAAGTTTCGTTTGGTAAAAATTCAATTTTGAAAAATCTTACCTGTTGTCTTTCGACCAACTTCAAAGAACGGTATACCCCGTGCGTAGAGTCACCGCAATAACTACAAATCAAAAAATCTTAAGCCACAGGTGAGGTTAGTTGAGAAAAATACCTGTGTCAGGTGAGCGAAATAAAGTCTCAAAAACTAAAATTATTAATAATAAATTGTGAAGGTATCGAACACTGTTACTTTGTGTTAGTTAGTTCCTTTTTTAAGAATATTTGAGTTTGGCTGTTGATTATCACTTGTGAATTCTGCGCATTCAGAGAAATTGAACAAAAGGGAAATTATCTCCACTTGCATTACTCATACTTAGTATCATTGGCATTTCAGCGCAAGGGCTGAGTTGAAATCTGATACTTAGTTTCACGTGAAACCTGCTTGAAATTTAGGTACAGCAGAAGTCGATTAATTGAATTACAGATTATTGAAATCATCTGATTTTTACCGCGTCGACAAACGTTACCATAATAATTGTTGATGATTCATTTTACATTTTCATGTCTTTACTTTGGCACACAACCGCGAAAAGCTGAGGATTGACACTTTTTAGGGGTGATTAGTTAATTTATGAAATTATTGTGTTTAAATTTGCAAAGTATGTATACTGAGACCAAAATACTATTTCAGAAATTAGGAATACAGTGTGTACCAACTTGTACATTGCAAAAGTAAGAAGATCTAAAGAGAATGGGATTCAGATGATAATATAGGATTGGTGAATAAGGAAAGTTAGGCCCGGGGTTGTTGTTGTCCCGTTTCAAAAGCCTAAATGGGCTCAGGGATTTCTGCATAAGAGATTAGAGGCGGGTCTTTCCATCCCGCAAAACCCCCTCCCACCACGAAGGGATAAAAGGTGAATCGCTATCGAGTTAGAGGTCGATTTAACTTTATCAATAGGAAAAGGAAAAGGAAAATGGAGGAGAGGGAGGGGAAATCGAGCCATTAAGGGAGGCCAAAGTTACGTTGAAGGTTGGGGAGGGAGGGGGGGCACAGCCCCCTGGCGGACCTTCCAGCCCGGAAGAAGGCATCTAGGTGCGGCTCAGGGTGTTTGCCCATTATTATGAAACGTGGCCTCTCTCTGGACATTTCATCGAAGACTCCCTCCCGGCCTTTGTTCGCCCTCCGATGGTTATTAGGTTCTCCTCACAATACCCTCGCCCCGCGGACTACAATACCTTCACCCTTCGGATAACCCTTTCTTTATATTAATTTCTTTTACCGACGTCCCCACTCTTCCTTCTCTGCTGAGTTTGGGGCGAAGTTGATCAATACATCGATTTGGAGCAATGGGTTTCACTTAGTTTCCGAAGGCTGAGAGTTGATGCTGACGTTACTACTAAGAATAGTGCATGAAAATTCACTCAGTGTGATACTGAACTACGGGAACATTTTTAACTTGTAAATTAAATGGGTTACCAACGTAGTTATAAAATATGCAAAATTACCTTTTGAAACCACTTTTACATCTACATATTAGGTACCACCTACTCATATTTTTTATGAACAGATATATGTCTACCTTTTGCACTTGTTCCGGCGAATGAGAGGGCTCCACAGCAGAAATCCACCTTATATTTGTACCAGGGCACAGCTTATCTAGATTTGACTTCTTGTCGGGTGATGGTACGGTCTCGATTGCTTGGTAAGTTTTTTTGAATGTCCAAAAGCATTAGGTATATGAATATGAACGGAATACGATAGGATAGACATTGAATTTCGTATATGCTTGGTACATATAAATTATGGAAGGGGCTACTATTGTAAATCTAAAGTCGTTTTTTAACAAGCGATGGCTAATGTCAAGAGTGGTGTTTTCGATTATAAGAGTTACCTCCATGTACATAGAGGAAGACGAATAAGTGAGCTGTGAGGAGCTGATCGATTTTTGTAAAGGGCGCAGCTCATAATGAAGTCTTACTAAGACCCCCCCCCCTCTAACTCGATATATTAACAATAAATATTACTTCAATTAAAGATATTTTAACTCATCCATATGACTGCTGTACCTACATATATACCTATGTAGGTAGGTCATACTCATTTTCTATCTGTAAATTTGTTAATAAACAAAAAATACACCTAAATTCTATTTTGTAGAAAAATTAATGCTATTGTCTAACCACAACGAAATTGTGTTTTACAGATAGGTCACAAAATTGAGTTACGCGTTAGTTGAGTTATGCGGAGGCACTCCAGAGAACGGAGTCTTGCCCAATCGATTATGGTGCTGAAATTTGGAATACAAAGAACACAATTAAATCTGATCGGTTGAGAGCATCTGAGACTAATTTCTTTCCTAATCGACTTACTAAAAAAGTTCCAGTTATTCAGCGTAATCGTATAATACAAATGTAAAAGTTACAGTCATGTAGCATGATCTTATGAGCGAATTTTCGTGAATTATCGTGTTGTATACTGTTAAATTGTTTTGACATTGAGCAATTGTTCAGGAATTGGTCTTTTTGAGTGCAAGGAAATTGTTAACTATGAATTTTATGCCAAAAACCTATTTTAAATAATATATATATATATATATATATATATATATATATATATATATATATACATATATATATTTTTTTTTGATGAAGCTAATTTATTTATTCGTCAACCTAAGACTCTGACATTTAAAATCAAGCTGCTTTGGGATATCTAGAATACAAATTCCGTGCACGAAGGTGCACTGATCAGCTGAGGGACCTCCGCGCCCAATTACTTTCTTCCTCGACTGATGGTGCTGAAGCTTGAAATCGAGCTCCTTTGGGGCGCCTAGAATACAATTACATAGTATGGAGGGGCTCTAATCAGCTGTAAAATCTCAGAGGCTAATTGTTTTTCTAATCAATTTACGGTGATGAAATTTAGATGGAGCTCCTCTAGGACACCTCGAAATTATTTCCAAGGTACGGAGGCGCTCTGAACAGCTTAGGGGTTTCTGAGGCTAATTTCGTTCGGTGATATTCTAATAATAATTGTAGATCAAGGGTTCTTAACTTATTATATTTAGTGCTTATTTTCGCAAGAGTGGCGTGGGCATTAAACCTAATTTAGCGTTGAACATCTACCAAGCCAAAACAAACACAAAGTGCTAAGAACAAATACTTATTTTTTATGGCTGATCAAGGAAAATCGTGATTTGCCTAATTGGAAATACTGTGAACGTTCTTTGTGTTTCTGTTCATGAAATCTGTTCATTAAATAACATGCGAGCTGCTGACTTGGTTTCTCAAGCACCCCTTGCTAATGACTTTTGACATGCTCACGTATAGAAGTAGAGTCGATCCGGTATAATAAAGAGGTGTTGAAAGCATTTTTCAATATAGCTATTACCCCAACGGTTGTGTTACTCTCGTTGTACAAGGTCCCATAGTGGAATATCTAATCGCCACTTTGTGGGAAATGGTTTTCCCAGCGCCCCCTCCCTCCGTTAGCGTTCATTACGCCCATTTCCCACCATCACTGGGGATCGGGAAACACCGTTAGGATCACTTGCAGGGGAGGGAGACAGGGGAAAAGAAGGGAGAAAGATGCCAGGTGTGGTGACCCAAGATAGTGTAACTTGCTCGAAAGTAATATCGTAAGAAATGAAATCAATTTCGTGCCCCTCCGCCCCCTATCGCCGCAGCCTCAGGGCGAGTTCACCCTTCAACGACTAAAAGCGGTCACTCAGCCAGAAGAAACCTATCCCAACAGCCCTCAGGTCCATTTACCCCCTCCCCTCCCCCCTCCGTAAACCCAACTCACCCTTACACTCCCCAGGTTCACCCATCTCCAGTACAGCGATACCACTTTTTTGCCCTTTCCTTCGTCACCCATTTTTCTTTCAGCATCATACGAAAAAAAAAACGGTTTTTTCCCATCCCCTTCCCCCGACAGTGTTCAATGGTTCGCTTTCAGTGCCGGAAATTGACAAAACAAAAAGGCAAGATTTGTCCGCTGCCTACAAATCACAATGAGGGAACGTGCTCAGGCCGTGAACAAATGATATTGTCCTGACCAATCGCTACGATCATCGTCCGAGGTTAGGGGTTAGATCCGATGAACTTGGAAACCGGAAACCCGTGTACTGACTCCAAACAAGGCTGTAGAGGTTTGATAATAGTGGCAATTGGGAAAAGAAAAGCGTGGAAATTTGTTGGATTCTCCTACTCACTGGTTTGACAGTAATTGCACACCCGTTTTGTGAGATAGGTTTTGGTTGATTAATATTATCATGTACTCATAGGTAATAATATGAATGTATTATAAAGAAACTGATTGTTAAAACTTACATCATTTGAAAAAAAAAAAAAAAAAAAAGAGCGGAGGTTTTGCGTACAAGATTATCAACCTATCAATATAATATTTTATTTTGCAATGTAAGGAGGATGAGCGTGAATGCTCTTGGAACGCTCTTTGGTTTTTACAAACCTTTGTAATAAATTAGACTTTCACAACCAATTTACAACTGCGCTGCTTCTGATAATCTAATTCCATCGTTTCCTCCAGTATTGCGATATCGTGAACCATATTATGAATATTATGATGATGAAAATCGTCACCAACATGGACCGCAGTAGTTTACTTCCAGAGCATTCTTGAACTTCGCTAATGAGAAAGGTATTCGTTTAGTGCATACTTCACCATATCATCTAGCTAGAAATGGGTTAGCGGAAAGATACATTCAGGAATAAAAGCATCCTGTATACATCCAGTTATGAGATACAACCTATGGAGTTACGAGATCGGAGGTAGTTTCTATGATGATAGACAACCCATAACACAATAACCCGATAGGGTTATGGTTACATGACAGGAGGTAGTACCGCTTAGAGTAATAATTTGCAGCATATAAATACGTAGAGATAAATCTGGGGTCAAACCCAAAACATTTGCAACATTTCAACATGTTTCACGTCCCTCCAGAGGAAGAGGTGGCGACTGAGTAACAAGTATTGCAGAAAGGATTAATTACCCTCAGTCACTCTAGCTCCCTGACCTTTTCCTCCGAGTGCATCCGTGAGAACATCTGTCGGGCTCCACGACTCAGCAGTTCGTTGCGTCGGATAAATATCTATGTAACCCGGAATGTTCGGTTTTTTCCCGATCCATCTGATTAGAAGGAAAACGACGACATAGTTAGCGGCCGGGCCGTTACGAACCGATGGGAAGGGCCGGTAACTGGAGAGGCACCGGACTGATGGAGAACCTCTCATTACTACATGGGTTCCCATGGTGCCCCTCCGTCGCCCGTAAATCAAAAATACTCCTTCGCAACCTGAGAAGGCTTGGGGATTAGCATAAATAAACTGTTAAATCGATAGGAAGGTACTCGATGCATCCTCGTTATCGGCTCTGAGCAATCTATCCAGTAGCCAAACCCAGAAAGTTTTGAATTGGTTATGATGTACATTTTAATGAAAGACTAATTCAAATGGATCGGTAAGTATTCATGACTCTCTTTAACATGGGATGTGCTTCAGGCTCCTCCGCTGGAAGTCGACACCAAGCTCGAATGTATTATTTGTATGTAGGTATGTATATATTGGGATGTACTATTATCACTGGTGGTTGTAGGTCGTTCGAGCGGCAATCGACGAGTCTCCATCAGTCAATTTGTGTTTCTCTCAGTACGAAGAACAGTTGTAAAAGTTTTCACGCCAGCTTGAGGCACGATTTCACTGGCTTCACCGCGACTTTTTCGTGTTTATATAACTCTCTGGAGAAATATCAAACCGACTTGTACATAAAAATCAACACGGTGAACAGAACCTACACGCGGCGGAGGACTACTGCAAAAAACGCTTGGCTACAGCAGCTAATAGACAAACTTGACAGGAAGCTCAATACGCTGGAAAAATACGTAAATATAGTCTCCTTCAAATTCCAACCGCAAACAACAAAGCAACTACAGTTTTTTAAAAAATATTTTTTATTAATTTTCTTTTAACCTTCTTGCCCCATTTGAGAAAAATAAACCCGTGGGTACTCTAATTTGCAGCGTTTTTCTTTTTATTACCGATTCCTGAAGTGGGATTCATTACGTGCATCCCTGGAGAAAGGGTGTGGGACTCTTCGTGCACAAAAACTCTTTCCCGGGACTCTTCATGCATACGCCTCAATACACAGAGTCTCTATGGGCATTCATTTACGATAGCTGTTATGACTATTCATTAATGATTTTTCCCCACAACGTCCACATAATTTATTTGTGAGAAGCAGCACTAATGAGGAATTAGCTGAGATGAGGATTTACCATATTCCTAGAACAACCAAAAGTTCGTACAATGAATTCATCTCTTCTGTTGAGGGGCATCAAGATCCCATGCAGCGGCATGAGGCAGCTGGCTTTCCTGGTTGAGCTCGAATCCGCAGTGAAATCGTCCGAATCACAGCCATCAGGGTTTGTTTGTCCTCCCTAATTTTTCTATTTGGTTTTTTCTTCTTTATTTAATGGTGTGCCTCCGCCACCTTTGAGGAAAGTTTTATAAAAATGAAAATTAAATAAAAAATTGTGTGAATGTCCTTACAGACAATGGAAAATCCGTTTCAAGCCAAATACTCAAACATTTCAAAAGGAAGGATAAGTTCACTTGACAGCACTTTTTGAGCACATTAAATCTAAAAACATCAGAATTACAAACATAAGATTAAAACTATATCTATTACCAGTATAGTACTCAGGCAATGTTGATCGACTATGAAAAGGAACAGCAAAATTTGTTGCAAAAAATATATACAGAATGATCCGAAATTTCATTATAATGTCCTAAAAAGTCGATAGAATTTTTAAATAGTCAATAATATGTATCTGAGCACACTAATTCCTAAAATTTCAAAATATTTAACAGAAATAAAACGACTGTATGACAGGGAATCGTTTTCTATTTAATTTCTAATCAAAGTTTTAACATGTCTTTGTCGGAAACTTATATGGGACAAAAGATCTGGAAACCTCATTACGTAAGTTCGTATTTTGATTTTTCGTAACTTAGCTCAATTTAGCTTGAAATCACACAATGCCACACCTAAACAAAGGTTCGGAACGAACTTTCCCACGAAATGAAACGAGCAAGTTGGTTTCTCTCATTCTACGGTTCAGGTGCCGCTAGCGTTATCCAAAACGTGAAACGGTTAAGACCTCCAAACTAAATACTTTAATGAAAACCTACCACGCGAAAACCGTTTTCGACCGTTTAAACGAGAAAAACCCAAAATAAATATGAACGTGGACGACTGTGAGGGTGTAGCGGTATGGTTGGTGGTGGGGAGGGGCGTATTTCTCGAAAAACCGCTCGGTGCTAATTGGTTCGCACAAAAAGGGAACTCAGTAAGTACCGGGTTAAAGGGTAGGCTCTCGCTGCTCGGGAAAACACAAAAGTGCTGGAGCACTTGATTGCTTTGATAAGAGGTTTGGATAAACATTGTCGGAACAGAGAGAGAAACCCTCCGTTTTCTCCCCTAACACAATTAAATCTAACTTATAACCAATCTCGCGCCCGGTGTTTACACTA
The DNA here is from genome assembly GCA_030762985.1 of Adelphocoris suturalis. Taxonomy (NCBI): domain Eukaryota; kingdom Metazoa; phylum Arthropoda; class Insecta; order Hemiptera; family Miridae; genus Adelphocoris; species Adelphocoris suturalis. The sequence continues at coordinate 32,799,872 of CM061047.1, read as the reverse complement.
CCGCCCACAATCGTAGGAGATTAGATCTGTTCCCAGCCTTTTGTCCGTTTCTTTCCCTCTCCTTTCCCCCCATCTTCAATTTCTGTTCCTTTCTTTCTTTCCTGACTTCAATTCCTTCTTCTCCGTGTTCTTATATACTCCTCCTCGTGGCTTCTTCGGGATTCATTGCTCAGAAATAAAAGGGAACGCGGTTTTATTTACGCCGTTCATTTCCTTTTTCTTGCAGAGTTTCTTGAGAGAGGCGAAAAACGTTACTTCCCATTTCCACGGTGGTTGCTTTGATCATGAGAAATGAGTAAGGGATGATAAAAATAATAACTTATTTTTCTTTACGAGGCGCTGTACGATAGGCGGGTATTTATGGGTACTTGGTGAAAGGGAAAAGATGTGTGCCCAACATTAATGAATTGATTATACAAAGTGCAAGAGCTAAATACAGCAGAAAATGTTGCCAAGTCGGACGTGGCACATAGCAACCCAGTGTCTGTGACATTAATATGGAATTCATTGAAATGTTTTAAATAAATATTTTCAAAAGATAGATCGTTCAATCATTGAATATTTCGTCAAACTTGATGAAAACTGTGGAAGTCAAGTTTTTTTTTTACAAGTATTTGATATGATATACAGTTGCTATGAAACTCATACTGGTAATCAAATTGTGATTTCCAAATTACCCTCCAAATTATAGTGTAGGCTGGCACCTACAGGGCCTAAAAGGCAGTTCTCTCCCCCCCCCCCCCCCCACCTCAATCTAGAACACCCAGATGAGGCAGCTGCCCCCCAATACCACCCGCATCTTAAGTTGACTGCCGATTCCTCAAGTCACCATCTCGGAAACCCATTGAGAGATCCCCACTGCCTTCAGTCGTCTGAGAACTCACCCCCCGTCAAGTTGTATAGTGTTGTAGTCCCGTGATCCCAAAAGTGCCCAGTGAATCCCGTGTATCTGAAGTTTGGAGCCACGATTTCGATCGTGTTTAAGAGACGGTTTTAAAGACCCACGTATCCATGGGATACGGGATCCATGGGATACGGATATATGGACATCCCGTTTACCGTCCTGAAGTTGCCCCGTTCGAGTCTAAATAGCAAGGACTGAGAAACACCGCATCTTGGTCCCCAAGCCTGTTGGCCATCTTACAAGACACGTATTAATCTTTATTTTTCATTCAGAATATCAGCCGTAGAGTCACTTGTCAGTACCTATCATGTATTCAGTATCGGTCACATTCAGTTCTATCTTGTGAAGTCATTATTAATTGAAGTAATCTCATCAAAGTCACGTTTTGTATTGCAAGTCACGAAGTTACCCCTAATACTTTAAAATCCGCTAAAGCAATAAATATCTATAACCAAGTCACTCTACGTTCATTTCAGACTATCCTGACTCCCTCTTACAGTAGTCACGCAGTTTTCTTGTAAAGCCATTCGTGTCCGGTGCGAGACACTATTAGGTTCTAACATATATTTTATTAGCTAGTTACCTTCGGTAACTTGCAAGGAAATAGAACAATAATTTCAGAGTCTTCAAATCGGGGCTCACTCTGAGTAACGCTTTGAGACTAAACCTTTACTGTTACTGTGGATCAGAATAGCGCTCTTTACAGCCCGCTTTAGCTCTGCATAAGTAGGAAATATAGGTAACGCGAATGTACGGCATTATTTCAAGAGAACGGCATTCACAATGGAATGACAGTAGTTTCCGAAAACGGGATCGGAATGATATGAAACAGTAATACATAATTCGCACTGGTCTCGAGCTAAAAGCTGTTGAGGTCTACAATAGTAATCAATGCGGAGGTCATGGGTTCTGGTCCTTGAATAGAAATGAAATGAAAATCTTGAAAGTCCGTTTGAAGGATATATTCCACTACCGTATTTGGAGAACAGCAATGGTGTTTATTACCAAATGGTGTTTATTGGCAAAAATCGGCCGAGCCGTTGATGAAGCGTCTCGCTCCCAAACGCAGTCAAAAATAGTGAGAGAATGGCTATTGGGTTATGGGCCATATTGGACGATATCATGCAATTTGTGGCTTGAGATCTTTTGTACGAGGAGGGTCCATTTGGGGTGGGAGGGGGGGGGGTAAATTTATTCCTAGTCCAGACTCGGTACTGTTGGCCTTCTCTCAAAAAGACCCCTACCCACTTTTTCCGTTATCTCCTAACCATCATAGATCGTTTTTCTAGATGGCCGGAGGCAATTCCACTGAGTGTTTTACGAGAGAAGCTCTCTGTCAAATTTCAATTTTGAGGGGGAGTGATGTGGCTTCATACTCGTATTATTATTAAATTATTCCTAGGGTGAAAAGAAAAGAATTTAACTCAAAAAGTTTTTTTTTCTATTTCATTACATAGTGTAATCAATTAGCACTTAGCTTGGTTCGATTCGATCGGATTTCAAAAGCGGATTTCGTCCAAGGTCCTTGTATGGCTGTACTGGTTACAATTCAGAAATTTAGTTACCTACATTACTTTGATAATGCCATTACTATGTTTGTCTGTTCTGGTGCGGATGGTTTCATTGACCGATTTTCAGTCAACGGGAAAGGCCTGCCAGGAGGAATAAATCGTCTTCAGGGTCTTTATGGTCTTTTGGGGACGACCCCGGTGACGCCCCGAATAATGATCCTCGGATTGAGCCCTGGGAAGGACCCAGGAGGCTCGTTGAGAGGGGAGGGGTGGAATAGGAGAAAGAGAAAGGAGCCACCGCGGCCTCTTGTTTACCTTTGGCAAATCCTAGCAGTGCAAACAGGCAGCGGAGACTCTATAACTCAGGGGGTTGCTCCTTTCTCGCGGCAACAGGTGCGGGACTCCGGCAGTAGGCGGTGAGGTGCAGGTTAAGGGGGAGAGACTCCTGGGGACGATGCGATGGTGAGAGAAAGAGAGAGTGTGAGACCAGCGTTGATGGCAGAGGAAGGGTAGGAGAGGCTCCTGGTAGGCCGTGATTCCCCACCAAACTTCCCAATGATGGATCAAACAGAATTTTTCCCTTGTTTTTCTCACTTCTTGTCACGAAGTCCCTCGTAGCTAAACTGCTCTATCGAATCTTTGACAAAAATTAAGCTAATGTAGTAAGCTCCGAACATATTTTAAATAACTGTTTCCCGAATGGTCATCATGGGAATCCGTTTTAAGGCATTTTGAAACGATTATTGGATTATAATCCAAAACACATTTTTATATACATATCCAGATATCAGTAATCTTACTAGCTGCCTGCACGGTCAAGTCCCAAAATTAAGTCTGTCCCACTATCCGTGGTTCGTACTAGATAATCCCGATTTGTTCCGTCAGTCGGAACCGTACAGCGTGTCAAAGTTCAGAGATCGATGCTACAACTAATTTGCGACAAAAAGTGCCTCACTTCTAAGATTTTTTCGTATTTTTGACCTTATTTTACTAAAATTTGAGAAGTAAATTAAAATTTGATTGCACCTTTGAAAAGAATGGGAAATTTCCTATCTCCCTGAAGCCGAAACAGGAATTTTTATACAGCTCCGATGGCTAAAAAAATGAGGTCAAAATCATAATTTTGAGAAGTTGACTAAATTGCCCTGTTTTGAATCCGCTTACTGATTTTTTACTGTTGTGCTTTTGAATCTCCATCTACAGGAAAACTACCTTAGAATTTCAGCTTTCCAACGGTATAATCAATTTTCACTTCACGTTGCTAATTGGAGGAGAAAAATATGTTTGTATGTTGAAAAACATGGTATTTTCTATGAAATCGACGGTTTGTGTGAAAAATTACCCTCTCAAAAAATTTGAGTTTGGGGCCGATTTTTACGTGTTTTTTTACGCTGAATCGCAAAGTAACACTTACAGATCTCTCCAACTACGTTATAACAGAGTTTTACACTTTAACTAACTAGTTTTACCCTTGAAAACACATAAAATTGAGCATAACAAAAGAACTAAAAATTCGTGAGTCGAACACTTTGTTGATCTGTCAAATCTGGTACTTGTAATATGGGGACCAAACCACGGATGCATAATCCAAGATTAGAACCACTAGAGCCCAGCAAAGAGCAGTCAGAGCTGGCACATGGTTTATTTCTCGAGTATTCCGTTTATTTCCGAAGCCCAATACTCGCATTGCGAGGCCTGTAATTGCAGATATGTGATCAGTAAACGACATATGGTCCTCCAGAAGCACGCCCAAGTCACGTAGTGATTCTACACCTTCAGTTCCACCTTACTCAACCTATAATCAAGTAGATGTAGTATCTGGGATCGGTGGAAGGTCATCACATAGCACTTTTCAGGGTTCAGGGTCAACCTGTGCTGTGGTCACCATTCAAAGAGAAAATCCACAGTTCTGTAGAACAGCGCAATCCGATGGAGACTCAATTCTACGGTAGATCTAGAGATCGTCAGCGAATAAGAGGTACTGAGCACCACCAAGAACATCGCACACACCATTAATTACTAGCAAGAAGAGCAGGTGAGCCCTATGGAACCACACCTGTGGAGTAGCAGGAAATGGGCTCGAAGTAACATCCCGCAGCCGCACCATCAAAGTGCGATTGGCCAGGTAACTTACCATCCAATTGAGCATGCATCCAAAGACATCCGATGTACTCAATACCGAAAGAATATTCCGATGGGTAAGGCGATCAAATGCTGTTGAAAGTCTGTTAAAATTAAGTCAACCTGCTTCCCCATCCCAAATGCTTGAAGCACAAAATCTCCAACAAGTTAGTTGATTGGACCTCCATGCGTGAGAAGAGTGGTGAGAACTGCGCTACAATACGTTTCTCAAGGACTTAGGGGATTGTGGATATTGGACAGGACAGAACTGCTCAACATCAAATCTGTCGCCACTCTTATGAATTGGGGTCACATAAGATGCCTTACTCATGATAGGGAAACCCCCCCGGCCGGAGGCCCATTAAATAGAAGGGACAAAGGAAGTGGTGGGCTTGACTCACAGGACCTCAACAAAAATGGTGGAATCCCATTCCTTTAGAGATGTCTAGACTAGAGGGCACACCAGTGACCGACTCGTCAGACACTCTCAACACACCGAAAGACTCGACATCCAGTGGGGGCATTGATGCCACAGAAGAGTCAGCAACGAAAACCGATGAAAAATGGCTGGCGAACAACTCAGCTATTTTCTGAGGATCGTGGGCCACCACATCAGGAAGATGCATCGACTTTGCCAAAAGGTTTGAGTCATCCCGGTAATTCACATGATTCCAAAATATCTTTACATCATCGTGGACAGAATTTTGGACAGTGGCGACATGTGCAGCATACAGAGACCTAGACAAAGTTCTACAACGTTCTCTGATATCTTTGTAGGCATCATAATCACAGTCCATTCCCGAACTCCTATGCCGAGATTTGGCAAAATTTTTAGGAGAAACAAGTGAAATAATTTCACGCGTAAACTACTTAAAAAATGATTAATATACTGCAATGGTCCAAGGACCGATCTTATCAATGGGCTCTATGAGTATATCGTAAAAACCAGCCACAGAATCATCAAGAGGACGAGATCAACAAACATCCCAATTGGAGAAAAGCAAATACTGGTTCATTCCCACATAATCTCCTTGTTTGTAGTTGCATTTGAACTGCTTAATCTTTCTGTAACTGCGCGGATGGGCGGATTTTTTTAATTTGATTTTTGGAATTGAAGTGTATTGATACGTAGACCAACACATTTTGAAGGGGTTAAAAAAAAAAAAAATGTTTTTTCGTTCTATTACAAAGATTCATTATTGAAAGTAATAAACCACAAATACATTGCCTTAGATCCGGGATGCAAGGAATAATAGCTTCATACCTATGGAGAATATGATAACAACCAACCATCACTCACCAATTCAATGAAGCGTCTTAACCGGTCCACTAAAAGAATGAAACATAAGAAATAAATATCTGGCAGTTACAAATATAAGTAGTCACTGATAAATCATTAAAAACATTCAAAACCTACATTGCAATACAAAACAAAACAAAAAATTATCAGTGCGACTGTAGGAGAAGGTGGGTAGTAGATCCGATTACCATCTAAATATCGACGGAATATGAGGAAGTGTTTATCCCATCCTTGATAGTCGAATGGAGACTAGCATGAAGAAGATGGGAATAAGCATTCTCCGTACCGTATCGCTGTGTAACCCACTCATACAGACAAAAACTGTTTACCAGCAGATATGCAAATAACAATAAAATCATGAAAATCCTTGCTTGAGGGGTCAGTTATATATATGACTGTATCAAATAAACGGCGACTAAGAAAAACATTGCAAGTAAATTATAACAAATTTAGAGAATAAGTACGTGTTCTAGTTGCCCCAACTATTGATGACGAAGTCATTCTTTCACCCGTCCATCACAAAATTGTGGAATGCGATTTGGTCACAAAGTCTGGTTTCAGAAAACGGTCACGAAGTTTTGTTATTGAAATCGGTTGTGAAATCGCATTTCACGTAATCATCTGAGGGAGTTCTGAGACTAATATCTTTCCTAAACCATCACGCAGCTGACATTTGAAATGGGGCTCCTTCGGTACATTTAGAATAAAATTTATAATTTGGCATAAGAGAGAGAGAGAAAGAGAGAGAGAGAGAGAGAGAGAGAGAGAGAGAGAGAGAGAGAGCTGGATGTGGTAGGGCTGATGGAAGGAGAGGGGGTGGAGAAAAAATCCACCAGAAGAACCGAGGTAGGCATAGTTGAATTATCTGGGCGGTCTTTTTGTTCAGATTAATTGGATGTCTACGTCGGTCGGAGAGAGGAGCGTGAGTGAGCGGAAGAGAGAATAGATGTAGAAAGAGAGAGAGGACGAGGAGGCGGTAGTGGTGGGGGATCTGCGGGTAATTATTATTACCTGTCACACGCGGCAGCCACACTCGAAATCCCTTCTCATTCAACACTCCCAGCTCCCACATCTGCACACGTTCACGATATACAACGGGATGGAACACGAATGTACAGAGCGCGATGTGTTATGGCCGCCCCTCCAGACACTAGGGTTTCCTGTCACTTGCAATATTATTCCGTCTCGCCGTCCCTCGGGGCTCCAAATTAGCATCATTACCTGCGCATACAACGTGTTAATCTGGCGGGGTTTTAGCCTAAATCTACCTCCTCTGGATCCTGCGGTAATGAGAGGCTTAAGCGTCCGCGAATTCATCCAAGACCCGAGCGGAGCCGGCGTTCCGGTGTTATGGTCGTGACAAGAGCTAAGTGTTACCCAAATATCACAACAAAATTTGATATGTGTACCTACACTCAAATTTTAAATTTCACACCTCTACTTTCGAACCTATTTGAAACAAATTGGTCCCAATAGTTTCGAATGCTTGCGTATATAAGTCGGCAACACAGTGAGACATTTTCAGGCATCCATGTAAATGTTGTTTAAGAATGAAAATTGTCATCGCTATCACTGCAGAACATTGAACCACGGATATGCTTTCAAGCAAATGAAAGTCGAATTCATGATTCAATGTTTTTCTTAGTGATAACATAAATAGTGGACGTTGAATTTATCTTTTTCATGTTAAAGACCATGCGAACACGTCAACTGAGTGAAACGGAGTGGTTGGGGCATTTGCTGTTAGATATATGTGACCCTGATTTTCGGCGGCGCCAAAGCCCCTGGATCTCATAGGTCTTCTAAAATTCGATTAATCCACACAAGCATGAAAGTTATTTGAATACAAAACGACTGTGTGTGGATTAAGAAACTTCAACAACAACGAAACAAATGAATTTGATGTATCTACTTTTACAATACAAACAAACACTTTCATTTTGATTTTTTTTTTTTTTCCAAGTTAACATATTAATTATTATCTGCATTTTATCAATTAACCAGAAAAACTACATATATAGTTGTTGCGTCGTTGCGTCGATTATAACAGGCTGTCAAATGATCCAACAAGAGTAGTGACATTTCACATAATTTCAGGACAAATCCTACAAAACTGTTGCGGAATAGAAAACTGTAAAGCCCAACCCAGGTGATAAATTATTCAACGTTTTGAATTCGCAGTGTCTAAAAGCTGATAGAATTAGGTAGTTCTACCGATAACAAAGGATTATGCTCGAAATCGGTAATGGAACACATTGAACTACAACTCACTATCTTTACTGTTACATGTATTGGAACAGCCTTTTTGAATTCTATTTCTTCTTTTACGGCTTCTAAGCCCCAGTTTCCTCAACGAACGTGATAAGGGTTTATTCACGCACTAAACGCAAACAGTAGTTTAAACCAAGTCAGTTCAATTTAGATCTAGACCCCTAGTCCATAGAAAGAAATCAAAAAGTAGGTAAAACTCTTTGTTCAGTTAGTCGTTCATGTCACCAATTTCGTTATGCGAATTGCTCTGGTGTGGAATTAAAAATATTTCTTCAAACCAGATAAATGTTCAATAGTCAGTGAAGTAGAGACTTTCAAATTTGGATGTTTTATGAGCAAAAACTGATTAGAAAAACTTTTTTGAAATATGAAATACTAAAAATAGTGGTAAGTAGGTCATTTGTCACACAGCGCACGTGACTGCGCACTTTCAGTCGGATACACTTGGCCAAGCCATTACCAAATCGGCCTCCATCACCAAATTACAGTAGGTGGGGGCGAAAGTTTCCATGCTGCGAAAGGTTCTCCTAACATACGAAAAGAGGAAATATTGGAAATAGTGGGAGAGGACTTCCAGGTGGAAGTGATTTCTTTAACTTCCCATTAGTTTGTACTCTAGATGGTCATGGTGTTCAGATGTTTCATTCTGGGAGAAGATGAGTTAAATGTTTTTTGGCGATTTCCTTGTGATTTCAAGCATTTCCCAAATGCAAGTTGACAAACGTTTAAAGATAAAAACAGTTTAGTGAAGTTTCTCTATTGTTGCGTAGTATTTTACCTCTTGAATCCTCCCATCAGAGTCTCCATTACGATGGGACAAGAGGTTTTAAGGAAATAGGAAATTTATCAACTTCATCTTTGGAAAAATTCTGTACTTTTTACTGAGACTGGAGGATATCTTCAATATATTGTGATACAAGCCGATTTTCAGGATTTTAGGACGTAATGGAAGGCCTGGAGGATGGCAATGTCGTAACTGGAATTTTTGCACCCCATCTTTCGTATGCTAATGCCACGATCTCCATAGCATGATGTCTATCTAATGATTGCAATCACCACGTATTCAAACAAATATATGAACTGCCTCAAAAATAATTCCATGCTCAGTTATACCACCGAAAATTGACAATGAAAAGGGTCCAAGGGCTCGTGATATCCATTGTGATCATTCATAAATGTGGCACATGACGGATGAAAGGGATTTCCTCTCCCAACATGCGCTGCGGGAAAAACGAAAATCGTTTTAATATCATGTTGGGCCGAGCCTAACTAATGGAGACAACGGGGCCTTGGAGGAGAGGTCGTATCAATATTACAGGAGGAGATGGTTTTGGGGTGCGGGGGCGGCCGGGGGCGGCATAATTGATAGGTATTTGTGGGCTGGCGGCTGCTCGATCAATCTCTTCATGCATTTACCCGGAAGGGGCAGCTGCGAGGCCGCTACGAGAGGAAGCGAGAGAGAGGGATGTGATGTAGAAGAGAAGGATGGAGTGGTTGGGTGCGCGAGGAGGACGGGAAGGGGCTTTATAAATTATACAAAAGAAAAAGGCGGTAAACCGGAGGTAAACCGCCCTCTGGGGGGAAATGAGGTGTAGTGACGGATCATCCGGTCGTTTAGTTGCTTAGATTGATTTGGAACATTTTCTGTTATGTGTGAATTCGGTTTACGGATTCGGATCTTCTGTTTGTTTCGTTTTTACACTCCAGAACTTCCAGCCTAAACCTAATCGAGGGAACAAGTAATGATTTCATCAGAGGTTCAAAAGTTGCAATCATGAGCAATGAGCGAATTTTCATATAGTTTTGAATAAACAAATATATGCTTATGTTTATATATGCTTTTTTACGTCAAATTTGACATCATATAATAGGTGTTTCGATTCAAGTTGGAGGTTTTACTCTTCGAGTTGGGGGTAATCTCAAATAACGAAATATGAATTTAAGCTTCATGTATAACCTTTCGCTGCCGTCTCTTGTCGTACGACGTGATCAAAAATAGTTTACCAAAATTATTTTTCTAGAGCAAGATTTACGTTGAAATTAAAACAGGTTCCCATTATGTTTACCTATTATATTCACCTATTAATGTTTATTACATGTTATTTTTCCGTGCTTTTTATGGTTCATTATAGTTTTCATAGTTTGTTCCTAATGATTTTTAAAACATATTATCCTATTGATAATCACATGTGCGTTCACCAGCTATCATTATGGTTCCATAAATAATCTGTGAACAGAGTTTCCAGAAGTGAATCATGTATTTACCAACTAAACTTCGATCATCCTACAATGTGATGTGTAAAACCATCAATTTGAAACGAAAAACCTCCAATTTGATGTTTAGCTAAATTGTATAACTTTATTAATTTTTTCCTTTTTTTTCCTGTAGTGTTGATTTGCTTTTTCTAAATTAGCACTTAGTGTGCTCATAAACACTCAATCTGAAGGCAAAAACGTTTTATCCGAATAGATAATATTCTACTAAGCAAACAAATTTGGATTTTTTAAAGCACATTTTACCTATCTAATTTTATGTAGGTGGATAGCGTTGATTCATACTTTAGTCCTCACATGGTTATTAGTGGACCAGTTTTGAAGCATAGAGATGAAAATTATATAGATCTGTCCTTAACATTTTCATCTAATTTTTCTGTAACTGTAGGGGGTTTCTGTGTTAATACAAATAAAGCAAGTGGCCTCTCCGTGTTGCAGTCAAACTAAGATGTTTTGGGCTTCCTTTTCCTCACCTAACTCGCCCAACTGCGGTCACTTGAAGACTGTATGAGCCTGCCAAAAGAATACTGGTGATATGGAGAATGAGCGCTTAGCAGATAGGGGCAAAGGTACGAGATTTTAACATATCTCTGCGATGTCTATTTATACCCTGAGGCTACGTTCAAAGGAGCAAAAGGACGCATTGTAAATTTTTGGTAAAACTGCTATACCTACTTGCTTGCTAATGCTTCCAGGGAGTTCCTGATTGGACTGAATGAAAGGACTGTCTTGCTAAAAGCTCCTTGCCCGAATTCTAATGAATACATTCCCACAATGTCCCGAAAACCGGAAAATGCGGACTCTAACTCCCAGCAACTAGGTACTTACCTACATATTGATGCACAGTTTTAAGTTTTGTAAGTCTCGTGGACCACTTCTGGGTACTTCGTGGACCATAGATTAAGACTTTGCTTTAGTTTGGCAGTCAACATACCTTCTACAAATCAGATTTCTGGCATGAGAATGAGTAAAGACGGAGCCAACTCACTCTAGTAACAGATTAAGGAATAAAACAGTTTTAGTGGATAAAGTAGATAATGGTAAAGCAGATACATATATATATATATTTGTAAGTTACGTGATAAATGAGAAATAACCCATTCGTCGCGTTCTGGAAATTTCGGAAGCGCCCAAACACGGTGTTCTGCAGAATGTTGGTAATTAGAGGGAAGATCATTTGCGGGTGACGGGGATACAATTTACAGAAGCCGGTCACGTACTTGAAGGAGGCAGCTGAGCCTCGTGCTCCAACTCTGCTGGTGACAGGCTGCGTTCTGCGATGTCAGGGGCAACCGGCTCCGCTTCGCTCCGGCGTTTGTCTGCCGAGATCGCTCCTCCCGTTCGCAGGGGCAAAACAACTTGTTCTGGAGACAACCCATTCAAAGGGATCTGAAGGGGTTTTCAATGGGACGACGCATCCTCACCACCCCACAGTGGATCGAATGGCCAATCTAGAGAGGAACAATATTGTTATCTTGTATAATATTCGTATAATAAATGTTGAGGTGATTCCGAGATTACTAGCATATTATATACTATTATGTTGTAATATAAACTACTAATGTATTATAAACTATAATATTAGATATATTTTATATATTATATATTGTAATACCTGAAAGCCACTGAGCTTTAGAACGAACGAACTGTGATATTCTGATCTGTGATATATTTATTATCATTTAATAATGATTAACAGGACGTTTCCATTTGTTTTCGTCCGTCACGGTGGGGTTTTCTATTGATTTTCACGTACAACCAATGCGTTACTAGGGAAGTGTAACTCCCTTAGTTTTCATAGCAGGAAAATCGTTAGCCACTTTTTGGAATGCTCTCATTTTATCATAGCACCTCATAATCCCTAAGCCTCTGCAGTGTCAAGGAAAGCGGATTTATTACGCTCAGTTATCAACTAATATTGCTAAGTAACCATATTGAACTAATAATGTGTAAAATTAATCATTATTAAATGATCTGACTGTAGAACCGTAGGTCTACCGTGCGTTTTTTTTTATTTAGATACATTTAGTCATACCTTTATTTAACCATGATGTATAGTATTTATTATTACATATTTATCGATAATATTTATGTATTTGTAAGGATCATCTAGTCGTAGATTAGTTTTTATTACGGGGTATTTTTATCCGCTGTAGGGGTTACAAGGCGGTCATCGCTGTATCCCTTGAGGCAGAGTGCGGCGATACCTCGTTTTGTGGGTAATTATTATTTCTCCCCCTCCCATCAGCCAGTGGAGTCTGTGCAATCCGTTTAGTGACGGACGGTCAGCATGGCTCCCCTTAGAATCGTGCTCGTTGCAGTATCCTTTTGACGCCCCTTTTTGAATGCCGCTAATGACCCTTCCGGTTGAGACGCGGCTTGAATCCTGAAAAAATATAGGTATATATATAGAATATAATATGATTATATTATAATAATATTATTATATTAATTATAATTATAATGTTATAATATATATTTTTAATATTATATATTATAAATATAAACTACTAGTATATTATACACTAATATATACTAGTATACAAACTGAATCGCTTGATTACTAACTTAATCAGTCGTTCGGTAATAGTTGTCGACACGAATTACCGGAAAGCCTTTATACTCATATTCAAATAAAAATTGTTCGGGTTGTTTTTGAGATATAGCGATTCCACCCCATCATACTTTATTATCTACTAGCTAAATATACCCTCGCGCTTCGCTCGCTGGTCCAAGATCAAAATGTTGAACACAGTGAACCATCATATTCTACAATTCTGCTCATCTATTTCAGTATAGCCAGAAAAATAGTACCTACAATTCACAATATCTCAACCGGACAGACACCGTTCCAAATTGCATCATCTAAAGCAAAATATAAATTTCTGTGATTTGACTATTTGACTTCCAATTTGGAATTGAGAAATTGAGTCTGACTGTAGCTCCTTGGGCCTAATAAAAACCCTATCAATACTTCAGATACTGAAGGAAGAGATAGATAGATTTTACCCCGGTATACGCAGTCATCCCGCAGTCCCCGATGAGTAAAATCAGAATTTCATCCCAGCTCCTGACATTTCCCTGACATATTGTCTTGAAGATTATTTTTTTAAAAAGTTGAAATGAAAACCTCCCAAAAACTAAGCGTTTGAAAAAAATCACTAAGACGAACTTTTTCGAGAAGATTCTCAGCCAAAAGTTTTGACACCTTGTATAGGCACATTGGAACGTTACAGATACATACTGACTTCTATTTCGTGTGTATCTGAACTAGGATGAGAGAGCCTTATGGCTAATATTTGAACAGATTTATAGATAAATGTCATTAGTCGGTCAGTCATTAGTAATGATTTTTATAACAAATTAAAGATCCTTTGAGTAAATAGTTTGTGCCTTTTTCCACAGCTTCGTTTTTTTTTTTTTTTTTTTTTTTTTTTTTTTTTTTTTTTTTTTTTTTTTTTTGTAAAAGCCAGTTTTTATCTCGAAGTTGAGATCTGGTCATGTTCCCATCAAGATACCGCAAACTTCGTTTTTATAGCCAACTCGCGTCATCTTTTCGTCCGACGGACGAAACCACGAGCCCAAATTAATTCCTGGGGTTTTTCCTCTTGGACCATAAAAGCTTTTTCTACTCGTTCGGAAATAACTTTTTTCACGTTATTTTATTTATTATATTTTAGTTTATTTATTTTATTCGTTATTTATTTTTTTCAATAATGGACCTTTTTAGTGGACTAAGAAAGAAAAATAGTGACCCTCACTCGCAATTCGTTGGTTCAAGATTTATAACTACCTGGCTCATAAATCACATATATGAGACCTAGTTGGTTCTGAATCATTGCCATTCAATCTCATTGATTGGTTGAAATATTGAAATATCTGAATTTCAAAAATTTTTGGAATAACAATATTTTCAAAATTGATATTATAATATAGAAATAACAGAATAATAAGTACAAATGAAGCCACAGATAGAGGACCAATCAACGTTTCGTTAATTTGCGTGGTCCATATTGAATGAAGGTGTGATTATGGTGTCGGTGTTTGGGCAGTCTTGATTCCTCACCAACTGATAAATATTTAGGGTTGTGTTGGAGTTTAATTTTGAGTAAATAATAACTTTTGGTGGAAACTCTTTTTCTTTTTTCTCTCTTTATTGGTTTATTGATTTCATTCTTCGCTCGTTCATCCGTTAGCTCTTCCTAAGTGCTATTCTTTTGGTAGGAAAATAAACATCAACACGAGTGTAAAGGAAAACTATTTTAAATATAGTGAAAATCCCGGAATGTAATTAAGTTGATTGAACCAGCTGGCGTAAATTACGATGGATTATTTTTCAAGTAATGCAGGGCTGTAGCACAGAGGCGGCTCTTCTACGTGTAACTTATTAAATTGCCAATAATAAAATAACTTTAGACATTCTGGATGTTACCCGAAGTGTATCTGTCATAACTTGCTGATTTCGGAGCATTATTTTCAATAATTAAGCTTTGTAATAAAAAAAAAGAAGCGGATGGACGTACCTAGGTAATTTTTCCCAATCGTTTATTCATATTTTAGAATCTACTTACCTTGAAACATTATTCTTGTTAACTGCCAGTTACCATAAAAGTAGTTATAACTACTTTTGGTTCATCATTTTCAATAATGAAACTTTGTAATCGACCTAGTAAAAAAAATTGTTTAACCACCCCTGAACATTTTAAAGTTTACGTTTCAAGATCCGTAGAATCTAAAAATCGAATTGAAAAAAAAATCCGACCGTCCGCCGTCTGTGGCTTTTCTCAAAAATTAATAGATCAAACTTCATGAAACTTGCGTTAAAAATCGCATTTGGAGTCTAGATAGTCCTAGAAGCTCGGCATCTATTTTCTTCAACCCTGAAGGGTAGCATTAAAGGGCTAAACATTCCAAAATCAAGATCTCAAAAACTTTCAAGGTTTCAATAACACCTTCGGGTTTCAGGATAGAGAAATCTTGTGCTGATCTTCTGATTAGCCAGTCAATCTCTAAATTCCATCAATAATCGCTCAAAAGTACTACTGGGGTACATAAAAATTGCCTTGTATAATATCAGTTGATATAATTCCAATAATGGAATTATCAGGTGATATAGTTCCAATGGAATTTATTCCAAAAATCGGGTTTATTAACTATTGTCTGGATCTAGCTGTACAATATTTTTTGATATGACATTCTTTCACTCAAAAAGTTCTGGTACTCTGTCATGTTCATTTTAAATGATCTTTTACTTACAAACAGTTCAGTACTTAGCAATTCAGTGAATAAGCTGTGTATTTTCAAAAGTGTACCAACCTGATTCTAGTAAGCGAAAATGAATATTGAAATTTCTTATTCTTGTGATACCTGATTCCGTATTTTGACATTATAAAATTTATCCCTCAATTAACATAGTAGTGTTTTCATTACATTTTCTTAACAAATTAAAAGAGAATAACAATAAATTATCTACAGTGAATGACAGGGGCTAGTTTTAAGGTTTCATAATTATATTCATCATGTTGAATCGGCTATTGTTTAGGTAAATAATGCCTATCATTTCAATATTTTGTCAGGAATTCTTAGGAAAACTGCCACGTCGAAAGAAACTAATAAAACAATAGAAGAATACATCGAAATAACCTCGGATGAGCAATACCAAAAAGCGAAGGAAAGCGAAATCAATGCAGTATTGAGGGGTCAACTAGGTGGTTGTGTAGAACGGCATACTGGAAGTTTATATTGGAAGTTTAATACGCCGCTGTTCTTCGGCTCCAGTATTACCTATTTATTATTCGGTTATTCTTCGATGCGGTTGTACACTACATTGAGATATTATTTGAAAAACCTCCTTTTTATACGCGGTTACTCATTCGACACGGCTGTTCTTCGACGCGGCTGTGCGCTCCCAACTAGGTGACAAACGGCTGGGCTAGGTGGGACGGTATCCCTCAGGAAATGCGAGCGCGAAAACGTTAAGGTGTGGAAGAGGCCTGTGGGTAAACCGCTTAACCTGCTCTCGAATGCGGTGATTCATAAATAGGGTTGCCAGATCTAATTTAATTCAAAGTGTCCTACTTTACTTTTGTTCAAAATACTGTATACTTTATAAAAAATTTAAAGTAGACCAAAATACTTTATATTTGAAACGAAGAAGAAAAGTTCAGCCCCCGCACCTACTTACTAGTCAAGGACAAGGTTCCCATACCTACCTAAACCAAAACTACCTACCTGCATGGACGAAAATTGGTTTACGGTCGCTCACGTATACTCGAGAAGTTGAGAAGGCTGACCATCTCCCGCTGGGCGGTCAAACCCATACAACACAACAACAGCAACGAACGGTTCAATGATTCTGTTTACTTTTTGGATGTCATCTGTCATGATAATGCGATACCCTGGGTCTGCTCTGTATGTGATAATTATGTGATGAGGATTCCTTCAGCTATTTTGGTTATTTTTAATGAGTAGGTGCCTATATACGATGTTGTTTGCTTAAACTAGTGGAAAATGGCGTTCAAAAGAAAGACTGGGTTTTTTAGAACCTCTTCTTTAGCTGTATGTAGTACCTACAAACTTACTAAAAGATGGACTCGATTGGAATGTCTAGTAATGTTTTCTTCGGAATAAAAATTTTGTGACCTACGTACAGTAAAAATATTACTACCCATGGTTCTTTTAGCGAATTTTTGAAGAAAATTAAGCTATTGCTCTCGCCTCAAAATTTGTAGAATGTGAATTTTTGAAAAAAATTTATGCAGAAATCCGTTTCAGGCTATTCTGAATCATATTCTGAAGTTTAACAAATTTTTTTATGTATGTATGTATGTATGTATGTATGTATATATGTATATATGTATGTATGTATGTGTCATTCCAGACGATAACTGTAAGTAGAATTGTGCTAGAAACTTCAAACAAATTTTAAAATGTTAAGGAGACAAAACGAAAGTTCAAGTTCGTTCGCCAGCATGATCGGATTACATCTTCGGGTTGAAATTTTCAAAAATGTAGTCAAAAATTTCAAAATAGCCTGTTTTTTGCGATTTGTTGTGCGAAATAATTTTTTCAGCATACTAACATGTGGTATATTCGGAATCAGCGTAAAATTTCCTATAAGAATATGTATCAAGTTTTCAAAAATTTCAAAGTTGAAAAATCAGTCAAAAATCGAAATAATGCCGTTCGCTAGTTGTAAAAATCATGAAACATTGTCCAAATTCAGATTGAACTACTCTTATGGAAGTATCCCTGTATAACCAATCCTAGAACCATGCTGTTTAAAACGTAGGTAGTAGGTGCTTGTTTTATTTTATGTCAAGATTTGATGATGTTATGATAAGATACTGTTAAGATTTCAACTGCCTTCAATACTGACCACATTGGACATCGAAATCTATGAATATTTACCTACATTTGTCTTTAAATCTACAAGATTAGTTTAATAATAATAAAGTATGAGTACCTCCTAATTATTTGTAATAATTTGATTCCATGTTTGTCTATCAAAATCATAAACTAAAATTTCTCTACACGATCAATAGCGACTGAAATGTCGAAGATTTCTTCAAAAATTCGCTCATGGGGTCATGCTGCATGACTGGACTTTTTTAATTCCTCAAACCGAACTTTCTTATTTTCAGTAATCTGACACATTCAAGCCCTTGTGTGCAGATGCTGAATGAAAAATACCTTAAGTGTGTAAGTCGAGAAGGTTAACTTTAATGTATACTTTAACTTTCATTTAAATACTTTACTTTTCCTTGGTTGCAGCCAGGATATACTTTATATGATCCGAAAAAATCTGGCAACCCTATTCATAACCTGCTTCACCAAAATTATTTGATTCATACACATTAATTTGTACCGGGATTCGTGTTCTAGGGGATCTCGCCGTTGCAAAAGAGGGTGGAGGTTATAAACCTAGAGATGGGACAGGTTACAAATATGTTCTCAGGTACGTGATGCGAAAGGGTTTACCACCTTGCGAACCCCCCTCCTCAGACGTCTCGCTGACTCGGGCGAACGTGCGTGATCCGGACTCCCGGGCGGGCTTCCAGGGGTGGAGTGCGTAGGTCGGAGCGGACGCTTGTGATGTGTGTCCTGGACGGCACCGCCGTCGCGAATCAGTCACGGCCTGCTGCCCGCCACACAACAGTTGTCAAACAGACTTCAGCATCGGTGCTCCTTCCCACGCTTCCGCTCCTCACTCCTCACACTGGCGCGGTATTTCAGCTACGGTTTGCCACCTCAGAGAAGCCACCTTTTTTATGGTTTATTACTTTCCTTTTACCATTGGGGCTAAGGAAAAGAGCCTGACCAATTTGCGAATTTTTGTAAAATCATAACTGTTATATATAAAGTTTTACAAAGATAATGGTAAAAGAGGTAAAAGATGAGATTCCGTAATAAAGATAAAGAGCGATGGCTCCAACAATCTTATAATAAAATTTAAAGAATATTCGGAAATATTTTTGTTTTGAAAATCCCCTTTGAGGCATTTTGAAACGATTCAAAGAGTTAAGGCTTTTTCATACGTGTAATATGCACACCTCAAAAGAATTAAGGGCTCAATTTTCCTTGTAAACGCCAAAGACCCCTGATCAATCGGACAAATTTCATAAAATGTTATACTTCATAATTAGGTACCTACCTAATGGAGATGGGATTGCACTCTATTCTTTTTACTTTTTCTCAAACACGGAGAAAGACCGGCGATATCAAGCTCCGACTTGTGCCAAAACAAAATGAATCGCGGTTCTTCATAATTATCAGCTCTGATCCGAGAACGGAATAAGATATCCAGTTCCGGCTTTACCATCGTGTTCAGCACTAAAAATCTTTGAAATGAGGCGTAACTCGGCAAAAAATGGAAACAAATTTTTTTAAGTATCCAATTAGTGCTGAAATGTCAAAACGAAAAGTTACAAAAAATTGCTCATTTGACCATGCTGCAAGACTGGAACTTTTCTTAGGACTTCATAGATGCAGATTAAGATACTAGGAATCGATCTGTAGAATAAAATCCCAACATTAATAGGTATTTACGTTATCCTCTGTCATCAAATCTTGGAGAATTACTTAATAGGTAATATACCACCATTCATAAGTCTTGAATGGGTTGGTATAGTTGATGATAAAACGTTTTTGCAACTTGCGGACGTTGCATGCTCATGATTACGTATTTATGATCTGACTTACATTTAATAGTGAGAGGATTATACATCAAGGCTCTACTGGTCAACATGTACTAGAATACATATCTGAATAAAGAGTTCTACTTAGAAGTAAAAACACCGAGATTTAATAGAAAAGGAGAAGAAAAGTAAACAACCGTTGTAGGTTGGGGCTTTTCGTTCGATTGCCCCGGCCATCGGGGACGTCATCAGCTGTCCTCCAAATGGAGGATCGGAATTCGTTCTGATGATTTCGCTTAAAACTATTCATTGTCTTGCCCCGTTATGGGGAGAGGGGTTCGCCGTAAGGAAGCGTGAAAATTACTCAGACGTGTGATATTTACCTGGGCGGTCACCCATCCAAGTTCTCACCACGCTTGACGATGCTTAACTTCACTAATCGCATGAGAAACAGTTCATTGCAACGCTTAACCCGTACGGCCGAGACGTACTATGTGCATTTGCAAAACTGGGTGTAAATTCATCCAAACCTATTTATTAAGTTAGTGGACTGTATTGATACCTCACTCATTGTAATCACGAATATTATAGAATTAGGAGGAGACCGAATTCAACGAAACTATTGCAAAACAAATCAAACTTTACTATTATGTAATTTCATTCACTATCTTGCAGACCGTATTGACAGTAGGTAGTCGTCAAAGTTCACAGTATTTCTCCCTACGGGGTAGACGATGGCGCTAGCCAACCTTCCACATCCATATCGCGTTGTTCAGAACGCGGCAGTCGCTGAAGAGGGCCGGAGTGAGGCCTAGTGAAAGAGGAGTGACTGTGAAATGTTGAACACAGAACGGAAACATGCAGAGGGGTGCGCCCTTGAAACAGCCATTCAGAGAAGAGGGAGCTTGGATGCGACCTCCCAGGGTCAAATTTATCTTGGAATTCAAAATCATCGACGTCGCAGTGAGCCTGGCATCGCTTCTCCTGCCTCCTCATTCCGTCCACCCCCATTCAAACATTCGTATTTGTATGTAAGGATGGCTATATCGCCTTAGCCATCGACATTCCCCCTCTAGGCATCCGCGTTCTAGCCGCACCCTAGTGAAAACGGCCGCACTTTACAGTGAACGGTGGTCGTTAGAATCTGCTGAACTTCAAGTACTTATCCTTTCTTGGTCTACACTGAATGCCTCTGTGTTCCTTCAACCTCAATCTCACCACAATTTTATTTTTCAAGTTCCGATTAGCATCAGTTTATTAGACCTAGTTTAGACTGTACGAACTTATCTTGAACTCACAACGAAGCCGATACTGCGAAAAGGTGAAACTACCTTCTAATACTTTATGGCTCACGTCATTCCCTGATTCCATCTTCTTCAAGAAACACTCTAGCAGAAACGCTGAAAACAATAGGAAAAAAAAAGTGACATCGCGAATGTAAAGCAGGAACGTTTGAATAGGGCAAACTCTTTGGTTAAAATCTTCCTCCGGCTCGAGAGGGAGAGAAAAAAAATCCCTTTTGAAAAGTTTGAATATGATAAGTGGGGAGCGGTATAGCGGCCGGGACGAGACGGAGTTACAGAACGGTGGGTGCCGAGTTACAGAAAGAAAAGTGGAATCTTTAGCGACAATCTCTCATACGCCTCTGGACGAACAACAATCCTGAATATGGAAATGTCCGTGCTAGGCCCCGTTTCCCCATTTGCACACGAATACATTCAAACGAGTGTCTGAACTAACAAGTCCCTTTTCACGAGATCAACCGTTTTGTTGTCTTTTCCGCCGAATGAAAATGTTTTAAGGTTGGGGAAACTCGTCAAATCTGTAAAAGTTGTGGCTTTTTGATCATAACGAATCTCGCATTATGAATGTATATATTTGATGATTATTTAATCTATAAGGAAATTGAAAGGTCCTATTTTAAGGCAGATACCAACTAGCAGTGATTATAAAATGTTATCTGCAGACACAAGCTTGACTCAAGCTGAGTTCAATGCCTCCCCAAGTTTTTACGATATTGTCAACTCCGTGATACTAGTCCATTTGGCCACCTGCATGCGTTTTCTGACTGGAGAAATGATTTAGCGGCTCTAGCGTAACCTCGTTGTCAATGTTTAGGGAAGTATTCTTTTTTTTATCATGGAATTTTTTTTTAAATTTTGACTCAACTGTTATAAAACGTTACCTACAAATTTATATCACAAACTTTTGTGCCAAAGCACGGTCTGCGGAAAGCAGCATTTTTTTTTTTTTTTTTGTACAACAAATTTTTGCTAGGGCTTTAGTGCTTCCTCCGTTTCACCGTTTCAGTCGCACATAAAATCATCAACAACCCGTCTCAAGTCGTCCCCTCTATCTAAAACTTATCGTAATTATATCCCTTTCATACTCGTATTTTCCCATATAAGCCCAGCCCCTAAATTTCGAAATGGCCCGTGAGCTCTTCCTCTTACCAGAGGATTGTCGTAATCAATATTGCTTTTGACAAAATTGTTACGGGAATACGTGAAGAGTTCCAAGGAAGAGTCGAATTGAAAGTCATTATTAGAAAGTTTTCCATTCCTTACGAATGGAAGGGTCTGTATGATTCGCATTTGGAGTATGCCGTTTCTAAATTAACCAAACCTAAATTCTCATTGGGAGCAAGTGTTTTCGGTCAATACGATGTGGTCTGCATAAATGTGATGGATGTGGATATGGGCTCAGCTGTTGTACCTACTTAGTTTCTCACTCAATGTAGAGTTTCGCTAATATCTTCGTAGAACGTCTTGTTGGTCTAAGGTCACACTCAAGTAGGTACTTTATATTTATGTGATGCTTGGCTGATAGGCTTAGTCTAGATAGGATGTGTTGCAGTTGATTATTTCTTCTGTGACTCTAGACCACGAGAGTAATGTCATCCTCCATTTCTCGATTCCCCGTTTGATACACAAAAGCTCACAGATATCAGGTAGATATCTATCAGGTAGATTAGCTCACAGATATCGGGTGGCCACTATTACCTACTATATTTATCTATTATGTACACTAATGAAACCCACTAAGTACATATATTACATTAGATAACCATTGTCGTAATACAATAGAGAAGTTCAATAAACTATCTTTTGTAACTACCTAACTTATTTTCAGCTATATTGTAAACATACACATTGTTTTACGAGTAGATAGCTATTTCTCTCAGATAGGGTAATGTAATATGTATTTTACCAACATATCTACATTATATTTCGGCTAGCTACTATTACGCATATTTATCATTTCTGGTTCGTTCGTCTTTTCGGATAATGATACGATATCGGTACAATACATTTAATTTGTCTAGATGCAATTGGTTGGTTATCTACTGCGAATATATTATTTTTGACTCTTTACGGATTTTTATAAGTGATTTTTTGAATATTCAATTCCCAATGGCAATTATTTTTCAATGTAAAATACTCTTACAAATGGCGCTCTAAGTGGTGACTACTACATTGTCTTAACCCAGAATGTGTTTTAGCCTTGGTATCTCCAACCAAAAACGAAACGTTTTTTGTTAACAAAAACGTGTTGCATTTATGTGTTGCGTTCATGTGTAACGAATTCCTTGACCCCCAGCCAAAAGACATATCCATGTCAAAATGTTCTATTTCATCAGAATGTACCTAACCAACAATCGTGATGTGGTGCATTTCTTATTTTCTCAGATTTTAAAGTGCAAATGTGCTACTCTCAATAAACTGCCACCCCGTACTATTGAAGTGCAGCCCCTAGACTGTCCCTGAAACCTGAACCAAAACGTAGTAAAAAATCTATAATCAAACTATTTGTAAAGTGTAAATCAAGCATTTTAATTTCCCCCTTGATGGGAAAAACAAAAGATCATGGATATGTCTAGTACCTACTGCTTACCAGTTGGTACCTACTACTCAATTGTATACCAACCATGTAGTGCCTTCTTTTCACAAGATTATTCCATTATGGTTACAAAACAATATTAGTTTTTAACTTAGAGTAATAAATCAGCATTTATTTATTTAATAGAGGTCATGAAATGTCGTGGTAAAATGAGAGCATTCTAAGAAGTGGCGAACGAGTTTCCTACTATGCAAACTATGGAAGTTACTCTTCCCTAGTAACGCCTTGGTTGTACGTGAAAAATCAATAGAAAATGTGCCTGTTGGGAAAAAAAAGTGTCGGTCGGAAAAAAAATTATTTCTGTTCTAGAACCAAAATTTTCAACCATGTATCATGTTTTCTCCTCGATATTGATTCGAAATTCTATGAAAACATCAGAAATTAACAAGCGGTTGCAATCATGTTCACAATATCAATTATTGAGAATGATCACCTGTGTGTAAACAATTATTTATATAACCATGCTCATAACTCAGTTTGTTGGACACGCACTTCGCCGTAGTTAACATAATATTGTTGGATAAATCGAGAGCTTTCGAACGAATGGTCAACGAATTTTGTGGGATGAAAATCGACGAAGTACCATTTCCCTAGCAACGACTCGGTTGTAGGCGGAAATCACTGTAACACTATATGTTTCGTGCGCGGAAAAAAATTGACTCGCAAAATTGACGCGCAAAAATTGCTAGGACCCCAGGGCTAAAACATGATACATGTTAAAAGTGTCGCGGAAAATTCCTTGACCCCCAGCCAAAAGACATATCCATGTCAAAATGTGTTGCAACAAGTAACTGATGGTTTCCGCTTACAACCGAGTCGTTGTCAGAGGAATAGTACCGATCGTTCGAAAGCTCTCGATTTATTAACATGTGTCATGTTTTAGCCCTGGGGTCCTAGCAAATTTTGCGAGTCAATTTTTTTCCGCGCACGAAACATATAGTGTTACAGTGATTTCCGCCTACAACCGAGTCGTTGCTAGGGAAATGGTACTTCGTCGTTTTTCATCCCACAAAATTCGTTGACCATTCGTTCGAAAGCTCTCGATTTATCCAACAATATTATGTTAACTACGGCGAAGTGCGTGTCCAACAAACTGAGTTATGAGCATGGTTATATAAATAATTGTTTACACACAGGTGATCATTCTCAATAATTGATATTGTGAACATGATTGCAACCGCTTGTTAATTTCGAATCAATATCGAGGAGAAAACATGATACATGGTTGAAATTTTTGGTTCTAGAACAGAAATTAACTCGTTAGGTTCATGAATTTCAACCATATTATGTTAACTGCTGCGAAGTGCTTGGCCAACAAACTGAGTTATGAGCATGGTTATATGAATAATGGTTTACAGACAGGTGATCATTCTCAAAAATTGATATTGTGAATATGAATGCAACCGCTTGTTAATTTCTGATGATATAATTCATGGAATATTAACAATTGAAAGCTTGTGACGAGGAGGTCTCAAATATGGCGCTGGTGATGAATAAATGAAACAACTTGACATATAGTGATAAGATACACCGCAAAGTCTGAATAATTCTTACATGCGGGTCTCACGGGTTTATGTGAAACGCGTGAGCTACAACACATTCTATGATTCAATAATTTAATTCAAACTGTGTGAATAGAGCTAATCGGGGGTCCAGGGGGCTTGATCCTGGCCAGGCGCGGAGCACCGGGTTTTATAAGATTTTGTGGAGCTGTAGTAATCGTAATACTGTGTAATCTGTTTAATAGTAATTCTCTATCACGCTTCCAACAGCCTCCAAATCCATAGTCAAATACATGTAGTCGATGAGACTAATCTGCAGCTGACCGTCTCTCAACCAGAGATTCCAATGAGGTCTGTCTGTTGAACGTGAGCTCGAGTCAAGTTCCAACGAGGGGACCAGCGTTCGAAGGACGAAGACTCGGGGTCCCCTCACGTACACAACTATTGCATTGTAAAGCGGGTATTGTTTGATTGATATGACATTTGTATGGGAGCGTCGACAAGGTAAAGCCAGCTGCTGAGTCAGTGCCCCGTTGAGGATGATGCACTGATTTTATATGTGCGGTTGGAAAAAAAGAGCGTGCTAGAGCGAGAGGTAGTGAGATTTAGAGAGAGTGAGGGAGAGAGTGTGATCCAGGGGGGGTTGGGACGTGAACAAAGCTGTGACGCAGGCACTTGAAGGAGCTCCCGCTTCAAGCACCACTTATCTTTTCATGACTTTTTGTCCTTCCACTCCCTTCACCCCGTCATCGCATCTCTCCTCTATGAGCCTTCGTCTCGTTCTTCTTCGCCTTTTGCGCCGTGTCCCGTTTCCACCCTTCTTCCTCGTCCTCCTCCTACTTAGGACCGTGTAAAGGTTTCTCTCCCACCTCCGCCCTTAGTCCTTTTGAATGAGGGCGAGCGCGGGGGTGGACTTACAAGCTGGCAGGTCGGCTTTCTCATTAAGACCCCGTCTTTTGTGTCCCCCCTCAACCTCTTTTTGCTCATCCTCCCGCCTTCTGTGCTGCGACCCTCCCGAATCCGCGGGTTTTTTATTTTGGTCTAACAACTGTTCTTTCTATGACCTAACCCAAAGCTAAACTTACTGCTCAACACACCCCTGACCAAAGTTGTATCCAAGAGCAATGTAGTTACGTCAGATGTCTTGAAGCTCTGATAATAACCAACAAAACTATTTCTTCCTCGCCAACGGCTGTATGGAAGGTTTGTATTCCAGTTCAAAATAACTTTTCGCGTTCCTCACCACTTTGATCAAGTTTGGTCCCAAGTCTATCAGTCTCTCTATTCGTGGTAAATTCTTGTCTCGATAATAACTACACTAAAGATTGTCCAATTTTGATGACATTTGTAAAACAATACGGGGGGGTTTAACCCCTAAACAACTCCTACAAATTTCTTCATCGACAATCGACCAGTAGGAGAGCTGTGAATGTGCACTTGTGAATTTATGTGAGGCTACTGAACATGTATAGTTGCTAAATTAAATTTCCGAGAAAAGTGCAAACGTCTTTGGAATATCGATGAGAACTTCATGAATTAAACAGGTTCACTTCTAAAGGGTCCAGTAAAAGTTTTGTCGCAGTTGGCCGAAGCTGTCAACAGTTTCCCACCAAAAGCCTTAATGACTAACTTCAGGTGATAAAATGATCGCTTACCACTAGTAGAAAGCTCCATGGTATAAAAAGCTTATGAGGAGAACTGTAACAACTCAGTGAACGGCATTGAAAGAATGATAGAAATGTAAAGGGCACTCGCAAATATTATTATAGCTCATGTTTTTATCTTAGTCTGGGCTTCCTGTCAACTTCACAATCGCTTACTCCTTTCAATTTCTTTTATTTAACTCATATCCTGGCTCGTGCAACATTTTTTAATCAAATATTGCATAACTTCCTTTTTCCTTTTTGAACAGCTTGACTGGCGTTTTGAAACACTGTGCGCTGGATGACAAACCATCTGCTATCTGCTAGGCAACCGCA
This sequence comes from Adelphocoris suturalis, assembly GCA_030762985.1. NCBI lineage: Eukaryota > Metazoa > Arthropoda > Insecta > Hemiptera > Miridae > Adelphocoris > Adelphocoris suturalis. Next base: position 32,772,973 of record CM061047.1, on the reverse strand, counting down.
TCTTGACGTGAAACGCAGGCACCGTGAGTCAGGGGACACTGCGCACCACATGATATAGATTTCCAGGGCTGTCGCTCTCCGAAGAGGGCGGGAGGAACGGTATGACTCAATGGTCAGGAGCCCTTGCTCAAAGCTTTCCTTGCAAGGTACCTAGATGCCAAGGCACTGCAGGTGGAGTTGAACCTTCTAGCTGGTCCTCCCAGCTAAATGATCTGGTATCCAAGTTTATTGCAAAACTTACATGCCGAGACACATTACCAGGGCACAAGTCCCTAGTGATGCGATCTCTACCCCTAAGCACCCTGGGCCCCCTGGTCTCAAGGCTGGGGTGTGCGCAACTACTGCCACCACGAGTCCTATCTCATCAGGGGGGCAGGCTGGTGGTACTTTGGCATAGTGCCAGAGTGCTGGTAGCCTGGTGCTCCCCCCAACCCGTGGTACCGGTTTTGAGATGGGAAATTACCATGTTAATGGACTCTCCGCTGTCTCCAGATGCCTGACCGGGTAGCAGGCCCGAAGGCAGAGAATTTGCACCTGCCCTCTAACCGCTCTACCTCCGCTTGAGTGAGGATATTCCTCCCTGAACTAATCAGGCACCCAGACAGCGTGAAAATAGCGATACACGCTGGTCCAATGCCCTCTGCAGACCTATCAACCCACTGGGAAGAAATGGAGGATTCAAAGCACAGCCGGAGTTCTTTACCATCTGCGGACTCATACAGCGCAGCAGCGAACTCAGCAGATACAAACACAAACACACACACCTATTAATACTTATATACATTTCAGAAATATAATAGTTATTATAAAAAACTTACATTTCAAAGTTATCTTAATGTTGGAATTTCTGCATAGCTACATGTTCTTGGTTTGAACATCCCCTGGTCTACAGAATTACGACCCCTTATGCATCCAAGGGGGAAAGGAATAACTCTAAACAACATTACGACTGCGGGAGGAGCATTTCTCTACATCAACACGTAGAATAACGCTGAGCCGAAAATGCGAGAGGGTAAACGTTAGCTTCAATTCCACAATAGCGGCGCTGGATGGAGCAGAGGGCTTGGAAAGTGTGAAACGACTGGCCCAGTCATCATTTCGCCTCTAAAACCGGGCGGGGCATTAATGTCGGGGTTTTCTTCTGCAAGTTAAAGCTCCCCTCTGCCATCGTAATAATTCTCATTACTGCGGTGACATTAATCCTTCAATGATGGAAGCGAAGCTCGTGAGGAGACAATCATTAAAAAGACGGAATGCTCGGCTCATGGACGGATTTTTTTCCCCTCCGGCCAGAACAGAGGGACTTTATTTTTTAATTTAGTATCGCGTCGGCCTCTGTGAAAGATAATATTTTTTATGGCGGGGACTATTGCATTTTCATGAATATCGTACTCACTAGTGGTACTCAGAAGGTTACTCTGCAAGATGCGAACGTCAACACCTGCTTGAATTATCTAAGGACCAGTTCATAAGGATATCGGAAAGTGACTCAGATGACTGTTAGGTAAGCGAACACTAAGTAGTGCCGCAGCGGCTCTGGTCACCTCCCATTGCCTCAAAGCAAATTACGTCGATGAATAAGTACATTGGCGGCGGTTCGAGCCACAGCTCATCGGAAAAATGCGCTCATTTGTATCTCCACCATCTGCGTTTGGCAATCTTGTCATACACCCTTCCGATCCGGCTTCCATCCGATCTAGCTCCAAACATCGGATCGGTGAAGAATCGGACACGTCGTGCTCACAGCCACCTGTCATACAAGCTTCTGATTCTTCTCAGATTTCTGTCTCCCGCTCAAACCGTACTCGTCATTATCAATTAAAAAATGCCGGAAGGTTCTTCTTACTCAAAATTATACATTTCGGCAACAGAGATTTAGCCATGGAGGTAAGCCTTTAGAAGAGGAAGAAGGCAATCTGATCACTTCAATGGAGAGTACAAAACGCAGATAGTATTAATAATATATTACATTATTGAGTTCATTTGTTTAGAAACGGATCACAGTGAGTGCTAAAAAAGTGTTAACGATAAATTTTACGGCAAAAAAAGGAAAACTTGTTCTAAATATTCCACTAATCAGTAAAAAACTTTCGATTTTCAGCATTTTTTGAAGTTTTTATCGATCTCTAGCATTGTTTAATGAAATTTTAATATAGATATTATTTAGCATAATTTCGTTCATAATTTTTGCTTCCTCACTACCGAAGGTAGGGAAGCTTTGTGTTCGTGGAAGTCGAAAAAAATTGTGTCCTCCAAAATCAGAATGTCCACTTGCTTTTTGCGTTTCAAAACGTGCGGATCAATTTTGGTTCCGTGTTTGTCTGTCTGTCTGCGGTAAATCCTTGTCACGCCCAAAACTATTCCAAGTTTTAGTCCGATTCCAGTGAAATTTCCAGGGATTTTGCGGGTTGGCTCCCAGACGGTCCCCTATAAGTTTCAATGCCATCGAATCAACAGTAGCATGTGCGCATGCGCACATGTGAATTTCGTAAAACGTCAATTTCCCATCTTTTTTTCGTCCGATTTCGTTCAAACTCGATAGGTAGTTGGATGTATGTTTTAGGAAAATGCCCCTTAAATCATTACGCGATTGTTGGAGTAATAACCACTGTGCATGGGCGAACATAATATTGATTGATACCGGCAAAACTCCGAATCTAATTGATCGATTTTGATGGAATTTTCAATGGGACTTAGCTTCTTTACGGTCCCCTATAAGTTTCATTTATGTCGCCTGAATAGGTGTCTATGCGCATGCGCAAACTTTAATTTCTTATAACGTCGATTTCTTATCATCTATTGGGCCAATTTCGTTCAAACTCGAGAAGTAGATGGATACATGTTCGAGAAAAATATCTTACGAATTATATTGCGATTGGTGGAGCAATAATTATAGGGCATGCGCAAAACTAAAATTTATTTACGCAGACAAAACTCCGTGACTAATGGACTGATTTTAATGAAATTTTCGGGGATCGTGCGGTTTAGCTTCTAGACGGTCCATTATACATTTCATTGCCGTTGAATTAATAGTAGTCTGTGCGCATGCGCAAACGTTAATTTCTTATAGTCGAGTTCTTATCATCTGTTGGTACGAATTCGTTCAAACTCGAGAGGTTGTTGGGTCCAGGGTGATGCCCTTTGTATTTTATCGCGTTCGCTTGAATAATAGCGCATGCGCTAAACCAATATTGGATGACACTCTGAGAATAATGAATCGATTTTGATGAAATTTTCATCTATTGTGTGGGTTGACCTTCAGACGATTTCCGCACATGCAAACAAGAATTCCATTCCTAATTTCCATTCTAGCATGTATACACAAGAATTAGATACTGTTATATTTTGCGTCCAATCATTTCGACTCGGTCTTTGTTCTTCAACTAATTCTTTGCGACCATATTGTAATGTGTGAGGAAGCCATAATGCCCACCCAACTTGGCAGACGTTTTTAATTTGTGCTCGTACGTAGGTAGGTATATTGCTTTTTCTTTTTGCGATATTCGTCAAATTCTGGCCCGGCTTTAATCCGGCTGGATATCGCACCGGGATTGGTTGGGTCCGACGGATCACAGCGGGCGAACGGAGAAATACGCATAGCGAGCGATGTTCAATCCTTTTCGCCCCGCCACACACCTCCACGCTACGACCCGGCTTTGGTGTGCGTGTCCCCGTAAACAGTACACTAATCGAACGAGGCGTATTTTTCCCGTTGATCTAGGCCGTCCCGCTACAGCACTGGTTTGCGCTTACCTTTGCTCCACACTCGAGGCTACTCATCAACTATTAAGGGCCACTTACACGGGGGAGGAAAAAAAAAAAAAAAAACGTGAACTCGGTTAATCAGGATCCAAGTTTAATGAGAACCGTGGATTGATCTCAGTTATCAGGGATCTAGGTACCCCCCCCCCCCCCCCCCAGAGGTGCAATGGGGGCCTAAATCCTCGATATAAAGGTAGAGGAAGTTGACAGTATCCTGTCAGAGAGATACCACTCCTAGTTATAGCTTTTAATGAGCCATGTTCGGAGTAGATAGGTTTTCCAGGGATCTGGATCGCCCATCCAACTCCAAACTCAGCTTCTCGAAAACACGGGTATCAGCGGAGACGCCCGTTGTTCACCAACGGGGCGACGACAGCGCATTCTTTGAGACCCCGACGGAACCTCTATGACGGGAACTCTGTCACACTCCCCCACTTAAAGACATACTTGATTGAAGATCAAGTAGGTATGTTAACTAGGTGGAATAGTTACAAGCTGAGAACTGATGCTCATTCATAAATAGCTGCATTGGCGATTGAGGATGGGAAAAGAGAAATTAAAACAGGATGGATTGTCAATGAATCTTCATAGGAAGACTTCATTAGGTAATTAACCCCCAATCAAAGATTGGAACAATCGGGACAAAACGGTGGCTCAACTATGGAGACTTATTCCTTAAGGAAAATAAAATATTATATAAATTATCATGCCCAACATTGGGGACTTAAATTATGCTCCAACTTGGTAATTAACCTAGGAGGCAACACTCAGGTGTCTAATTCATAAAATTGAAAATATAGAAGGGGAATAAAAGAGTAATTATAAGTCAAAGACCAATGAAATTATAAATATACCAAAGGGTGATAATGGGAATTCCTTCTGGAACCCCAGGCCATGTTTCTTCTGAAACATTAACGCCCCAAAAAATAGTGGATTAGACTACTAGGCGTCAGCCGTGCATAATCCAAACCACGCTCTGCTACCATATCAGAGATCTAGGTACCCCCCCCCCCCCAGAGGTGCATTGGGGGCCTAAATCCTCGATAAAAAGGTAGAGGAGGTTGACAGTATCCCGTCAGAGAGATACCACTCCTACTAATAGCTTTTAATGAGCCATGTTCGGAGTAGATTGGTTTTCCAGGGATCTTGATCGCCCATCCAAAGCCAAACTCAGCTTCTCGAAAACACGGGATTCAGCGGCGACGCCCGTTGTTCACCAACGGGGCGACGACAGCGCATTCTTTGAGACTCCGATGGGACCTCTATGACGCGAACTCTGTCACACAGTTTGGATTAATATCGGTTTCACCAGGTTGAACTGAGTTACAAGCAACGGGTTTTCTGCTGAACTCGGACAATTGAAAACTCCAGTTGTACCACCGTTGGTCCATTATCCCAAGTTGAACTTCCGATGTTCCAGTGACAGTGACATCAAGAAGAGAATCCTTATCTCGGGAACGGGAAGGTCGGGGTTTTTTCTTCCCCACTAATCATACGCTTGGTCCCGCAATGCATATTCGGTTTGTGCTTTGTTCTATTATGGGTTTGAGCTTCTTGTGTTGATTGATGAGATTGTGCGATTATTAATATTTATTGATGGAATCAAATAAGAATCATAGGGAACCGGCGTTCTCCCATTAGGAGAAATAGCACCTCCTAGACCTCATACTTATCTAGCTAACCGTTTTGATGTTCTCGAATCTATCAAAATCGACGCCCATTTGATCCATACTAAAAACGAAAGATGGAAAAAATTGGATTGAGGAATTCAATTCCAGTTTGAGATTAATCAAAATTGAAAATACTGGGAAAAAGTGCAGAAGGACTTGCCGACGCGCACGATAACCTTAACGTCACAGGTGAGTGAATTTGTACATACATTTTATTTTATCTCGTCTACTCTAATTTCAGTAGAGAGTTTTTGTATTTCTCGTATTGGTAATTTTCGTAAGCACGAAAACAAGCTGTTAGAGCGAGCACGATGAATGCTAAATTTTTTCCTCGATTTCTAGTAGCGTTTTCGTAAGCCCGAGAGGAGGAAAGCGACGTTAACGTGACTCTTGTAGTGAATCACTGCTCAAAACTCAATTGTCACAGTAGACTATTTCCAAAATATAACATGAATTAAGAAACAACGACCACTTACCTCTAGGTACATCATATGAAAACGATTCAGCCGTGAAGAACACGAATCTTTAAAACACGTAAAATGAACTGTGGTGAAAACCACCCCCTCTTGTCAACAGCCCTTTTCAGGGCTACCAAAAAGAGGTAGACACAACACAAAAATATTTACAAGACCGGAGTCGCAGCGACGGACGTGGGGAAACCAACCCGGAGGACCAGCTCAGCTATCATACTCGCAGATACTGAGAAAACAATGTGCGAGCCAATGAGATTACACAGTCGAATTAATGAAATTAAGCGGACCAATCAGGAGGCGGCAGGAGGCGGCCACCTCCCTATAAATACCCCGCTCGGAGCCTCCGAAATTCATTCTACTCTCCGCTCTCGACGACGACACCTCGAAGTACGAAGATTTCTACACGCTCTACGCTGACGAACCTTCTGCATCCCGAGTTCATCTCAAGAACGGCTTCCTACTGCTTTCTACAAGGCCTACCTTCTCTCCACACAGATCTCGCATTGGCATCTACGAGTCCAGTGATTATTCATCCTGCTCATTGCCCAACGTAGTTCATCTGTCAGGACGCCACCCGGTACATCTATCGATATTCTCTTTAGATCGTACGCCCGAGGGACGTTCCTAGCCGTGTCACCCGGGTTTCGTAGCACTAGGCTCGTCACCGACCGCTGGGGCACGCCGGTAAATTACTCTGCTCATCCGCTCTAATTTACCGTCCAAGGAAGTCTTTTTCAAGACTACAAGGTAGGACCCTGACATACGAGCAAAGGAAAGAAGCTCTGTCAAGCGAGTCCACCTTCCTAAACCCTCTATTTCTATACATAGAGGCATCGAAACGAGCTAATAACTCGGCTATTTCGATGGAACGTCGGCCGTCTTATTTCCTCATGCAAGGGGAGGCAGACGACGGCGAAGCCGGGCCTCTTAGCCCCCGTAGCGCTACCTACATGCTACCCGGCCAATCCGCCGGTCCCAGCGACGGCGCAAGGCTCGATCCTCACGACGAGATCGCCTTCTCACCTAACGTATTCACGAAGGAAACGTTAGATCAAGCCTCGCCTATACAAAAGATCGAGGATACCTTTCAGACCCGCTCTGAAGTCAATCATTATGATTCGACCAAGCTGTCCGAATACCCACGATATTCGACACAAGCCTACCCGGCCGATCCGAGTGTCAAATACACTCCAAATGTACAAAAAACGAAGGATACTTTTCAGTACCTCAACCAAGCTCAACATATTCCTCCTACAGACATAAATCTTAGGCCGGAATATTACAAAACGGCTCAGTACCAAACTGATCGAACCCAGCACCCACTATGCGAGCCCAGTGCTCCACGCGGCTGCGACACGAACTATCTCTCAGTTCATCCCGCCAAGCAAGCTGACCTTGACGGATTCGCTCACATTCCTTATAGGAATAACACGGGGACTAACCCGCATAATCAGAATATAAATGTCCCACTTGGTCTACCGACACCAAGTAAAACATATTTAAATCCACTACAAATGGTGACCCCGCCTTTGAACAGGCTTAACACGGAGCATTTCGTTCCCTCTTATGAAGCTAGTGGATTTCAGGGAACCACTGCGGGCGTGCGACCCCCGCCGGGCCTCTACGCCCCACATCTCACGCAACAACCCTCTACACAAAGTGGCTTTCGAGCACTTTTAGAGGAGATGGGAGATTATCAAAAACCAATCTTCCAAAAGAAGAATATCGATCGTGCACTCGCCGAGTTCGATCAATACTGCGTGCGAAAACACCTGAGAACGCAGAACGAATGCTTCTCAGCTATATACAAGTGGGTACCAGAAGAAATGAGGGAAGCTATCGACTCAGCTTACCTCACGGCACCCCACGCACCCTACGAAGAGGCCAAACAGCGCCTACAGCGAGAATATGGGTTGTCCTTACAGGACAGGCTCCTCGCACTCGAGGACCCCGCATCTCTCGCCAAAAAACCCAGCACCAAGTACCACGAAATGTACTCTAAAGCTGTTGGGTACTTTTCAGAAGCTCTGATCACTCAAAAGTGGATCGAGACTCTACCCATCGAAGCACGAGGTATGGTCGCAGCTCAGCCTACCACGACCGCCCGGCTCGACCTAGCTGATACGCTACACGCGTACAAAACAGAGAATACCTCTCTAAACATACGAGGAGTAGAATCTACTCCGAAACCCATGAAAACTGGTTTCAAAAAGGCCCTCTCACAACAAGCTGAGTTCAAACCCCAACCAGTAGAGAGTAGGCCTCACAAACCGACGGCCTATGTCTGTCGAAACCACGCACGTTTCGGTAACGAAACTCGCAAATGTGCAGACCCAGAACACTGCACTTGGAAGGCAAACACTGCTTCCAAAACTAGCAAAAAGGCAGCGACTATAAGCCAGCCTAAAACCTGGGTTTCAAACGAAAATACTCAGAGATCGGTACAAGAAAGTACCGTTCCAACCTCCGACGTAGAGAGTTCGGAAAACGAATAACTGCCAGTGTATCTGAGCCTATACACCGGCAGTCTACTGAGTATAAAAGGCTTTTTTTCAAGTGCAAACTAAATGGCACTGAATTTCTCATCGACACGGGAGCAGAAGTGAACATTCTGCCCCACAATGTCACAAAAAAATTGGGCTTAAAAATTCGTAAGTCCAACGTTGAGCTCACAGCAGCTAACGGAGCCCCTATAGACACACTAGGGCGAGCTGACACGACAATTAACATCGGCCTCGGAGACATGACCACCGATTTTATGATCACGAAAGTTGATCTAGCGATCCTAGGTATACCATTCCTCGAGTCTTGGGATATCGGAATACGGGTCAAACACATGTACATTTATAAAGATAAAATAAAGAGCTATGCCGATCAAAAAATAGCTGCAGTCATGAACAAAAAATTCACTGACGAACAAATAGCAGCTACTATCCCTCATCGTGACAATAACCCTCAACCAGAGGACGTGCAAATCACGGAGGACGAAAACATTCGCTCTATCATTGACAAATACAATGATAAAATGAGCAAACTTCAAGGAAAGTGGAAAAACAACGGGGTTTACCACCGTATAACCACGGAAGGAACACCAGTACACTTCCGAGCAAGACCCATGGCGGGCGAAAAACGGGCTCAAGTCAAAAGTACTTTTGACAAAATGCTTTCAGAAGGCATAATTGCACCATCAGATTCCGAATGGGCATCCCCGTTACACTGTGTGCCAAAAAAAGACGGGTCATGGAGAATCACCGGCGACTACCGTTTCCTGAACGCGAAAACGAAGAAAGACGCCTACCCTCCTCCTCACATTCGCTCTTTCCAAGCGAATTTACATGATACACGAATCTATTCGACAATAGATTTAAAATCGGCATATTATCATATTCCGATGCACCCAGATGACGCTCATAAAACTGCAATTATTACACCTTTCGGTCTTTATGAGTTTAAGAAAATGAGCATGGGTTTGGCCGGAGCGGCTCAAACATGGCAAAGATACATGGACAGCATCATGCGAAAATTTGATTTCGCATTTGTATACCTAGATGACATCCTGGTGGCTTCTAAAAATTATAAAGAACACATGAACCACCTCAAACAAATTTTTGACAAGCTAGGGGAACACGGACTTCGAGTAGGTTTTGATAAATGCATTTTTTCAAAACCTACCGTCGATTTCCTAGGTTTCACTATCTCGAAAGAAGGGATAATTCCTAAACGAGATAAAATAGAAGCCATAGAACAATTTCCTAGGCCAATAGACGTACGAAGTCTACGCAGATTCCTAGGTATGTGTGGTTTCTACCGAGCATGCTCAAGTAAATTCGCTCACACGGCACAACCTCTGTATGACTCCATTCAGTCAAACAAAAAAAATGACAAAACACCTATCGAATGGACATCAGAGAGAGAAAAAGCTTTCAACAGCTTAAAACAAGCAATGATTAAAGCTACATTACATAATATCGCTCATCCACACCCTACAGCAGAGTGGAGATTAGTCTGCGACGCATCCGACACACACATCGGAGCGGCACTAGAGCAGGAAATTACAGACAAACACGGCTCGAAATCTTACCCACCATTGGGATTTTTCAGTAAAGAAATTCCGGAACAATGGAAGAATAAAGCATCATTCGACAAAGAGATGTTCGCCGTTTACCAAGCTTGCATTCATTGGCACAATGACTTGGACGGCCGATCTTTTCATATTTGTTCAGATCACAAGCCTCTGCTAGGCACGATGCTTAAGAAAAATGCACATTTTTCTAAAATGAGATTAAGATGGCTAACATACATCTCTCAAATGACGAGCGACATTCGTCATATACCCGGAGAGAACAACGTCGTCGCCGACGCACTCTCCAGACCCTTCGATCCAGTTGAAATTCAAACAAAATCGATTTCAACCCAAACTGACGAGGGTCCACCCATAGCCGAAATTTCGCAAATTACGGCTGCAATAGAGTGCAATCTTCTACTGCACATTTCAAATGCACAAATTCGTTCTCCCCCTAACGCAGAGGACAAATTGAAACTCACACAAGTTGAATTCCCTCAAGGAGAAATTTGGTGTAACCTCGACCTAGGACACCCAAGACCTTATATTCCAAACGAAATAAGGCAAGAAATAATCAGCCAAATTCACAATTTGGGACACCCAGGTATACACTCTACAGTGTATAAAGTTAAACAAAGATATTTTTGGCACGGACTCCGTGCAGATGTCTCCAACTGGGTCCGAGCGTGCGAAACTTGCCAACGAGCAAAAATCACTCGCTCTGTGAAGCTCCCTTACTCCGAATTTGAAACGGCTAACAAATTTTCACATGTACACGTTGATATTACCGGACCCTTACCTTTAGCTAAAGGAGGGAAACGTTACATTTTAATGATGGTTGATAGAGCAACGGGTTGGCTAGAGGCAGTCCCTCTTAACAACATCGAAACAGCCACGATCACAAACGCCTTTATCAATATTTGGGTAGCTTCAAAGGGCGTACCTAAATACATCACAAGTGATCAAGGCACACAATTCGAATCAGATCTATTCAATTCCATTATGGAACGTCTCGGAGTAAAACATACTCACACGTTACCATACAAACCATCAACAAACGGAATGGTAGAACGCAGAAATAGATCTTTGAAAGAGGCTCTCAAAGCACAAAACGAAAATTGGCTCGACGCACTTCCAAAAGTTCTACTCGCCATGCGTACGGCAGTAGACCCAGCAACGGAAACTACACCGTTCCAAAAAGTTTACGGAATTGACGTACCACTCCCAGGAGACATTTTCGTAACTTCTACAAACCTTTCGGAGCCTCTCTTCTTCCGGCCTACGCATATTAAACATAATAATACGAAATATGCCGTAAACATGCCCAAAAATTTGGATACATGTACACATGTCTATATCAGAGTGCCCACACAGCTCACCTCTCTGCAATGTCCTTACACGGGACCATTCAAAGTGGTTAAAAGAGATAAGTTTTCGGTTACAGTGCAAATTGGCGAACATACGAAAAAAGTTCCCAAACAGCAAATAAAACCAGCTTACACTCTAAAAACAGACGAAGCTGTGTCACTAAACAAAAATCAGGCAGAAAATAAGGAGGAGACTCCCCGAAAATCTGCCAGAAGGCACGTCCCCTCTACCAAATTCGACGAGAGGTGGGTGACGGCGCTCGAAACACCCCAGCCGGCGTCGTCGTTAATAACACGACGTCTTGGGGGGGCGCCTGTGGTGAAAACCACCCCCTCTTGTCAACAGCCCTTTTCAGGGCTACCAAAAAGAGGTAGACACAACACAAAAATATTTACAAGACGTCGAGTTATAACCCCGTCGCAGCGACGGACGTGGGGAAACCAACCCGGAGGACCAGCTCAGCTATCATACTCGCAGATACTGAGAAAACAATGTGCGAGCCAATGAGATTACACAGTCGAATTAATGAAATTAAGCGGACCAATCAGGAGGCGGCAGGAGGCGGCCACCTCCCTATAAATACCCCGCTCGGAGCCTCCGAAATTCATTCTACTCTCCGCTCTCGACGACGACACCTCGAAGTACGAAGATTTCTACACGCTCTACGCTGACAAACCTTCTGCATCCCGAGTTCATCTCAAGAACGGCTTCCTACTGCTTTCTACAAGGCCTACCTTCTCTCCACACAGATCTCGCATTGGCATCTACGAGTCCAGTGATTATTCATCCTGCTCATTGCCCAACGTAGTTCATCTGTCAGGACGCCACCCGGTACATCTATCGATATTCTCTTTAGATCGTACGCCCGAGGGACGTTCCTAGCCGTGTCACCCGGGTTTCGTAGCACTAGGCTCGTCACCGACCGCTGGGGCACGCCGGTAAATTACTCTGCTCATCCGCTCTAATTTACCGTCCAAGGAAGTCTTTTTCAAGACTACAAGGTAGGACCCTGACATACGAGCAAAGGAAAGAAGCTCTGTCAAGCGAGTCCACCTTCCTAAACCCTCTATTTCTATACATAGAGGCATCGAAACGAGCTAATAACTCGGCTATTTCGATGGAACGTCGGCCGTCTTATTTCCTCATGCAAGGGGAGGCAGACGACGGCGAAGCCGGGCCTCTTAGCCCCCGTAGCGCTACCTACATGCTACCCGGCCAATCCGCCGGTCCCAGCGACGGCGCAAGGCTCGATCCTCACGACGAGATCGCCTTCTCACCTAACGTATTCACGAAGGAAACGTTAGATCAAGCCTCGCCTATACAAAAGATCGAGGATACCTTTCAGACCCGCTCTGAAGTCAATCATTATGATTCGACCAAGCTGTCCGAATACCCACGATATTCGACACAAGCCTACCCGGCCGATCCGAGTGTCAAATACACTCCAAATGTACAAAAAACGAAGGATACTTTTCAGTACCTCAACCAAGCTCAACATATTCCTCCTACAGACATAAATCTTAGGCCGGAATATTACAAAACGGCTCAGTACCAAACTGATCGAACCCAGCACCCACTATGCGAGCCCAGTGCTCCACGCGGCTGCGACACGAACTATCTCTCAGTTCATCCCGCCAAGCAAGCTGACCTTGACGGATTCGCTCACATTCCTTATAGGAATAACACGGGGACTAACCCGCATAATCAGAATATAAATGTCCCACTTGGTCTACCGGCACCAAGTAAAACATATTTAAATCCACTACATGAACCTTGAAACGAAATCTTCTGAATGAAAAAGCAGAAATCTTCGATAAAACGTCGAAAGCAAGAACAAAATGCCGTTAATGACTGTTCTGGTTGAGGTGCGGGGAAAAAAACACGAAAGAAAGACAAATATAAAGGTTAAACCAACAACAAAAGACGGCACGGGGAAAATTCAGCCGATTTTGTCGGGTCTGTATGTGTATCCATGCCAACTGCATGATAGTTGCTAAGTTATTCTAGAGTGTTATCCTAGAAGAAGGTCAAGTTTTCGTTTCGTAATTACAATTCCGAAAAAGCTGAGCACGAGTAAAGCTGACTCTTCCCGTTCCGAAAAGCGTTTCCACTTTACGAAAACCTCTTCTCGTTTCGGAAAGGCCATTTTCGTATACGAGAAAATGAATACGAGAAGTACAAAAACTCTCTAGTATCATACAGGCTGCCCGAAAACTTATCCACCAAACTTCAGGAGTCGTTTCTATAACCAATTTGCAACAAAAAGTGCCTCTTGTACTTTTTTTGAGGCTTTGTTTCCGAATTATTTCACTTTTAAGATTTTTTTCTCGTGTTTTCGACCATACGCTATTAAAACGGCCTCAACTTCCTTGAATTACACTAAAAATTTAAAAATAAAGATACCGTTGGCTAGAGCGTAAAATTTCTCATTAGATGAGTTTTTGACCAGTCAAAAAAACTGAACGCTAGAGAAGTCTTTTTACCTCAAACTCAGAAGGTTATAACATGCTCCATTTTACAGGTTTCCAACGGTGTAGCCAATTTTTATTTTACTTTGTTGATTGGGGGAGAAAAGTATGTTTGTATGTAGAAAACTGTGGTTTTTTCCTATGTAATCTAAGGTTTTCATGAAAAATGACCCCTTAATAAAACACTTGTTTGGGGTCAGCTTCTACGTATTTTTTTGCGATGAATCGAATGTAACACTCACAGATCTTTTCAATTCCGTTACAACCGAGTTTTACACTGTAACTAACAAGTTTTACCCTTAAAAACACATAAAATTAAGCATAACAAATTAAATCAAACTTGTTTGTTACAGGGTAAAACTCAGTTATAACGCTGTTGGAGAGATCTGTGAAAGTTACCATTCGATTCAGTGCGGAAATATACATAGAAACCCACCCCAAATCAGTATTATCTTAGGAGCTCATTTTTCACGAAAAGCCTCGATTTCATAGGACAAAACCACGTTTATCTACATACAAATATACTTTTCACCACCAATTAACTGAGAAAAATAAAAATTGCTTCACCGTTGGAAAGTTGATGGAATGGATCATGTTTTAAGTCCCTGAGCCCCTCTGGCATAGACCGTGTTTTAACCGGAAAAAAATCATCAAATTTAAAAAAAAAACTGAAATTGAAACATTTTCAAGTTTTAGGTAAAAAGACTTGTCTAGCGTTCAGTTTTCTTGACTGGCCAAGAGCTCATCTAACGAGAAATTTTACGCTATTTCCAACGGTATCCTCATTTTTTATTGTAATTTGAGGGAGTTATAACCTATTTAATGGTGTAAGGTCGAAAACATGAAAAAAATCTTAAAAGCGAAATTACTCGGAAAAGAAGACTATAAAAAAAAAGAAGTATATGAGGCACTTTTTGTTTCAAATTAGTTATAGAAACGACTCTTGAAGTTTGGTGGACTTCTGGAGTTCCGGGACACCCTGTATTCATTGGAAATCAAATGGAGTTGTTAATACATTAGATACCTTTCGGTTGGAGGAAGCGGAAAAAAGACAACTTACTGAAAAAACCCGAGTGACAGCTCTTACTATCATCATTTGTGAGTTATAAACACGCGACAAAATGATAGTAGTATAAAATAAAGTTAAATAAAGAATCGAATTTTGACCAAATTATCGATGAGTCGAGCAACAATTATTGATCCGAGTTTACGCCCCCTTAAACAACCGAGATCGAGCGTTCAACGCAGAGGGCCGGTTGATCGGAGATCAGCCTTGAACTTCCTTGGTGAAATCCAATATTACGTTGATCTTCGTAATATTCTCTAACTCAAACCGCGTCTTGAACTTGGATCAAAAACTTGGTTAAACGGACCCTGAAATGCCCACTGCTCAGTTCATTTAGAGTCGTCATGGACAATGAGCGTGATAAGTACCCTTCAAAAGACAGTTCTTTGAGCGATGATGAAACCATCAAGTTTATTACTATGTCAGGGGGAGATGAATCGTAACTATAAGACTTGGGATGTGACCGAACCACAACAAAATTATCAGGTCCGGTGCCAGAGTTGTTAACTAATGATTACTTGGGTCATTGAATACATGTTCAAATACTTTCCATAGAAAGCTGTGTATAGATTAATTTTTACTACTTTACAAAGTAAATCCATTGGTTTTTTGCTCACAATTACTTCAAAAGTAAATTCTTTTATCATTACCATTTCTGTCATGGTAATCGCCTGACCAATCCTTTTTTCCAATTACAAGTAATGGTAATGGAATGCTGGTGTGAGGGTGGAAGTATCACGGCTTCTTCCTTTTTATGTATTTATTGACTTCACAACTAGTTTCGCCCTTCAACAGGCCTCATCAGGTGCTGCAATATAACAATTGGTTTTATAAATAATGGTAGATACGGAGGTACTATGTGCTATTTGTTAGGTATCTATAAAGTACAGGCACTTACTATTGGGGGACAGATCCATACGAGGTGTATTTTGTCATGGTGTTGCAGAAGTTATAATATCAGTCTCAGATGTTATAATTTCGTCCAATGGTTTGAAAGGGTCTAGAAATTATGATCATATAGTTTAGATTTAGTTATATGCTAGGTATGATAAGTTATGAACAGATTACTAGTGTATGAATGGGGCTTACCGAATTGGGGGGTATAAGGTAGTAATCCAGCATGGCCAGTAGCTATCATTCATATGTAGGTACTTACTACACGATATACTAACTAAATGTACGGAATAGAGTATAAAATATACGAGATGAGGTGCTTTTTCTTTGGGGACAATTATGAGTTTCACTATCAACTGATAATACTTGTGGTTTTTATCAATTGGAGCCATGTGCTCCGTGGATCTACTTACCATAGCGAACCGTGTTCCATGCAAGGAAGTAGGTATGTACTCTATATTATTATGCTAATAGGTAGGGGGTAGCCACGCCCCTTACAGGAGATATATTATCTTTGGGTGTATTTGCAGCTATATGTGTACAATTATTTATTATATTTACTATTAATGTTGAAATATATAATGTGTTCTTGGTCTATACCTATTTAGGTTCTAACATGTCCTGTTCTATGCTAGGAGGGGGAAGAATTGTTCACCTAGGTAATTAATTTCAGTTCTATTGTTCATTAATCTATCTTTATTTTTAATAATATGCATGTTCTCAAGTGTTTTCCTATTAGCTGTTATTGGGTGTTTGATAATTGAGTTTACATTATCAAAGTCCGGTTGGTGGTTCAATCTCAGCATATGTTGGTCTAATGCTGTTTTATCTTTCTTATTTTGTAGCACCTGATGAGGCCTGTTGAAGGGCGAAACTAGTTGTGAAGTCAATAAATACATAAAAAGGAAGAAGCCGTGATACTCCCAGCATTCAGTACGAAGAAATGGCTAACTACACGAATACCTATGTAATGGTAATGGGTTTTTCCTACACATACATTAATTGGATTTGGAAAAGTTTGAAGTAGTAATGGATAATTGGAGTGGGATTACATGCATTACAACCATTCCCATTAACACTTACAGACAGCAGGAATTTGAATAGGTAATGAGAATGGACTCAGTACAACCGTTTCATTACGAATGGCGAAAATTAAAATGGGTTATGGGGATGGAATCTACATCGCATTACAAGCCTTTCAGAAGAGTCAATCGTCAATCCTTTTTCCCAATTACACGTAATGGTAATGTGTTTTTCCTATACATACATACATCATTTGGATTTGAAAAAATTAGAAGTTGTAATAGGTAATTGGAATGGAAATACACCCATTACAACCGTTTCATTATACATTACGAACATTAGAATGGGTTATGCGTATCGAATTACATCGCATTACAATCCTTCCAGAGGAGTCCATCGTCACTAGCAGGTCGAGTACCGAGGGCGAGCGCTTTGGGCGTAAAGAAATCATCATCAAGCCTCGAAAGAGAACTCCTCCGAGAGGTATGTAAATGATTATATGTTTACTCTTACTAATAGCAGAAAAAGCCCTTTGGATTCAGAACTCCATTACAATTATTTCCATTACATACTACCCTAAGCCCTTGATACATTTCACTCTTCTTCTTTGCACACTTGCATGTATCTAGAAAGTCAGGGGGTTCTATGAGCGAGGGCCTGAATATGGTATACAAAGAAGTGATACTCGTAACTGCTGTGTGATTCTGATGTCATTCCTTATTCCCATTCTTGTAATATGTGGTTGAGTTACTTTTTTTTAAGCTAATTAAAATTTGTTATGGTAATTGGATGTTTTTTTTTTTTTTTTAAATAGCAACTATGACAAGTGGTTTATTGCAGCAAAACAGCTCGAACTTTCTGACTCAAAATCTTTTGAATTCTCCTCAATGACTGAGGGGACAATTATACAGTATTGGTTGATTCTCTATCTTTCTCATCAGTAACAGGTTGGTCTGTTGATCAAACATCTTCGTGAAACCTACCTACTAAATTTACATAACGACAAGATAGGCGAGTAACCATGGCCCACTGGTTACAGACGGCTTTCTATGAAGGAGTTCTCAGTCAATGGTGCCGTGCACGGTATCCCATTTGGTTAAACAAGAAGTATGACTGAAAGTAAACTAATGCGTAGTAAGTATTAATATAGTTGGATAGTAAACAAAACTATTGGTAGTAGTAATACAACTAGCACTTGTTAGTAGTTAGTATTAAATTATACTAATTCATAGTAATTGCCATATATTCAATGCACTAGTATTAGTAGTTATAGTTAGTAATTCGTCTTAGTGATCAGTTCCCATACATTCATATAGTTCCGTGTACCAACGGCTTATGTCTGAGGTGGTTTGGAAATGGTGGAGGACGGGAAATATGCTATAACTGCACGTTCAGTGCAACAATATAATTTACTGATGTACCTATGATGATATTAATATGATATATGGCGATGAGATGTATGTCGATATGTGATGATAGTGAATCGGTAACAGTGAGTGAGGAAGCTAGGTTTAAGTAATAATCCTCCCACCGATAATACCTAACACCATCACCTGTGAAATGCACATAGACATGCGAGTGAACGATAGAATGTTAGTTTAACGATGGTGATTGTGAACTTGAGAGCATTACGGCAGTTGCACATGTAGAGATTCGTAATGATCAAATAAAAAAGTTTCCCTTTGGATAACATGTTCTTTTAGTCATTCGGTGTTACGAAATTAGTCTATAGCCAATCAACATAGTAGAATGCGGTTTGTGTCAAAGTTTTCGGGAAAGAGCCAACTTTCATCAGCAAATACTTAACACTTGCGGCTAACGCTTGTTGCACAAGGATAACTTTTTAAGTAGGTAATGATTGACACCAGGATTTTATGTTAGGTTGTTAGAGGATACTGTAATTCCGATCAGCTGGGTCATTCAGTTTGGAACCATCTCCGACTCTACCCCCTCAGAGAGTTTCATCAATATAGGATCATATTATGTTTGTCCGTTTTTTTCCTCCGTTCAATCAACAAGATGACATGCAGACAAAGACGAAATTAAATGTATTCAGGGTGGACTAAATGTGGAATCTCTTCTTTTGATATTTTGTTTTAACAAAGGTAATTTCAAAAAGTAAAATGCTCATTGGGTACATGAGATATATTGTGCTAAGGAAGGATTGTTGAGATGAAAAGATGAAGCAGTATGAGGCAATGATGGAGTCCGTCCTCCTTTGTTCAGCGGAGATTTGGTGAATGTGGTATACAGAAGAAATGAAAATTGTTCAGTTATTCTTCCGGAAATCCTTCCTAGAAATACGCCAATATATTTCTTAAGGCTACAGTGCAACAGGCGAAACTTTGAAACACTGGTATTTGCACGCGCTCTGAAGTTCCTGCTGCGAATTTTAAAAATGGACGAGGCATGATGGCGTAGACTGGTGGTCAAGAACTGATCAGGTCAGATGCTGACGACTCTGCAGCTCCAAATTTAATTTCATCCCAAGAATAAAGAAATATCTGGCGGCCGTGGATCATCTATGTATTGATTAATCTAAATTACGAGATGGTTAAGAAAGAATACAAGGGGCTCGTTGAAAAATACAATAATCACTGATGGAGTCACGATATGAAAAAACTACCTACTAAGCTTGCCGTGCAACCCTTTATACAGACGGATAGGCGATTTCAAAGGCAGGCTCAATTGTGTAGAAATAAGAACATTTTTATCGAGCGATTATTGGCGCAGGTCCGACTTCCCTCGCGTGAATATATGCAGTTCTTCCATAGAGAAAGCAAATATGAAATGAATGGAAACTCTGCATACACTGTAACCTCTTAGCTAAGGGAGACGCCACTAATTTTTTCCTGATTCGCCCACATTGTGGTCCTTATAGGGAGTACTATTTACTTCCCTTTATCAATAAGGAAACTCCGTTGAAGGCTCAGAGGACTGAAGACCTGGGAACCATAAACTGTTAGCTGATGGATTTGCAAGTCAGCCAGTCGAAGATGTTGGCTATACACAACTACACCTACAGAGCACTAATGCTGAGGACGTTCAGTGCTAACGAGTTACTAAACATAATTTGTTAGTCACATAATATTTGTTTAAGCAAAACATTATCGCGTGGAATCGACCCGTATACTATAGAAATCTGTAGACTCCTTCATATGTTGAACACATTATACATATTTTATCTCTTTTTGTTGGTCATAATATAGTTCGTATTAATTTAGTTTGCATTTTTTTAAACTCTGTGATGAATTCATCGTTGTTATTTAACTGAACTAACTTTAATGCATTTATCTTCACTTAGTCTCTGAATTGCTTAATTAGTTTGTATTTTCTCCCATCATAGTTAAATTTCATGAATTAATGTATTTTTGATCAATTGTCGCAATCATGGGTCCCAATCCTTAATTAGATCAATATGAAAATTCCGATGAAGCTCACCACGAACAAGATCACGATTCACAGTACCACGTACCTTTACTAAAAAACTGTAATTTTATGATTTTTTTTTTCCCATTAAAACTATACCCAAATATATTAATTTATAGATATTAATAAACGAACTCATTGTAACGGTCATCTTAATATCAACAAATAAACAACTTCTCAGTCTACCTGTACCTAGCTGTGATTTAGTGAAGTTTTGCGCTAATTATGGATTGACCGCAAAGACAATTTAGTAAGCGTTTATTTTGTCATCCAGGTTTCACTACTAAATTCATCTTTGATATTATGGTTCCGGAAGACAAACATGTTTTTCATCCCACTACTCGAATATAGTACCGTGGATGCACAAAGTCGTCAAATAGTTCATTATTGAATTACTCATCGAAAAGTTTCAGTAAGTAGGAAAGATGAACCGGGAAGAAAATTAGAGCACTGAAGGCGCGCCTACGCAGAGATAATTGTCGGCCGTTGTGTAATAATTCGCAGAGTTTTTTGTCATACTGCGCTACGATAAACTGTTTATCTTGTCAAGAACATAAATATAGGAGAATATTGTACGCCATAACGGTAAAAGCGTTTTGAGGTTAGCGAGCAGGCGGTGGGAGATAACTACAGTGCGATAGGAGGCCCCCACAC
This sequence comes from Adelphocoris suturalis, assembly GCA_030762985.1. Lineage (NCBI taxonomy): Eukaryota > Metazoa > Arthropoda > Insecta > Hemiptera > Miridae > Adelphocoris > Adelphocoris suturalis. The sequence continues at coordinate 32,752,103 of CM061047.1, read as the reverse complement.
CTGGTCCCCTATCACGAATTCAATAACACCCACATCACATCAGGGAACTTCACACACTAACATGCACAACTCGGCCGCATCCCGTCCTATTTACATTGTTCCTTCTTCTCCCTTTGAGCGTCTCTTGTGATGAGGAGCTTTTTACTTTCTGAACACCTCCGCGGATGGTATTGGAAAGTTGTATCCAGTGTTTTTAATGGTATCTACGATACTGTTGTATCTGTTTCTTGGCTCTACTGCATACGTTTCCAATAGCATTCGAAGAGGTGTATAGAGCTATACAGAGGTGTATATATGTACATAGCTACATACTTGCTTAGCCATTTACTTATATTTCTCTCCTTCTTTCTTTGAGTGCCTCTTGTGACGAGAAGCTTTTTACTTTTTGAACATCTCCGCGAACGGTATTCTAAAGTTATATCTAGTTTATCTAGTAATATCCACGATACTGTTGTATCTGTTTCTTGGCTTTACTGCACGCGCTTTCAATAGCGTTCGCGGAGGTGTTCAATTTATACAAAGGTTCATTTATACATATCTACATACTTGCATAGCCATTTACAGCCATTTACTTATTGTTCCTCCTTCTCTTTTTGGACGCCTCTTGTGACTATGAACTTTTTACTTCCTGAACACCTTCAGGAATGATATTGGAAAGTTGTATCCAGTATATCTAGTTGTATCTACGATACTTACTGTTGTATCTGCGATACCTACTGTTGAATCTGTTTCTTGGCTATACCCCATAGATTTCCAGTAGCAGTGTATACTATGTATAACATGTGTATAGCTATACATAGGTGTATATACATATCTACATCCTTTCATAGCTATTTACTTACATTGTTCCTTTCTTTTCCCTTCAAGCGTATCTTGTGAGAAGGAGCTTTTTACTTTCATTGTACCACCGCAAATGGTATTGGAAAGTTGTGCAATAGCCAAGAAAACGATACAATACTACTATTCTACGATGCTGTTCGAAGTATTTTATCTCTTGGTAAGAACTTTGAGCTCTGTGGTAAGAAACTCTCTTAGTAAATTAAAACTTCATGATGGTGAGGGGGGATTACATCTTGATATATGAAACCAAGTTGTAAAGCTAGGTCATAGTTTTTGTTTATTCATTTATTATTATTTCAGTCTTCATTTAATGGCCTGAGCCCATCCCAATCAGAAGTGTCATTAGTGGCACTACAAGTGGCACGATTCTCGATGGAGCCATGCTACCCTCCGTCACCACAAAACGGAGTGCTATCATGGACTCCACTGGAAAATCGGAGTGGTAGAAACGAGGGGTACAGTGATGACACAGTTTAGCCCCTAAAGCGGGTAAAAAAGTCCAAAAAATGAAATCATACTACTAAGACTGAAGGAAAGGCCATAACTAAATAAATGCCACTGCATAATTAGCGAAGTGCAATAAAACGATGACTAGATGTACATCAATATATCACAGATCAGATTTCCCAATTCATACTTCACTATGGTGTTGAGTGATTGAGGGGAGAAGGGTTTTTATTTATTCATTAATTGGCATCAGCATAGGTATTCCGCCTCTCACTTTAATCGCTACAAATAAAAATGTCTTAGTAGGTTAATATAATAAATTTAGAGAATATTATATATGTACGAAACATAACGTAAATTAAAAGAAAACTTTCTTTCATTGCTTATATCATAACATGTAAAGAACTAAATTGGAAACTTTGCAGAATCGGTAGAGGGCCTCGTAAAGGGTTATGTCGTGGCTTTGTAGATGCAGGTCGAGATTGAAAGGTTGAGGCAGCACCTTGGCGGCTTTTCCGATCATTTGTAGGTAATTCTTAGTACAGGAATGGCCGCTTCTTAGTCTGGATATTATTTTGAAGAAGATGTGGGGGAGGGAAGAGTCTCACCTACCTACATAGTTTTTTCCTGTGTGGTAGTTTCTATGATCTGCTTGCCAGTGGTGCGTTATTTCAGCAGCTGCTTTCCGTTTGAGGTCTGTTGGCGGGAACAGTGCTGATCCATCAACAGGAATCGCCATCGAGGCCGCCAGTTTAGCATTCAAGTCAGCTATATTATTTCCAACGACTCCTTTGTGGCTTCTGATCCATGAGAATCGACGGAGGAGGGTAGTTCCTCGTAACACATTCATGTTTGGGAATGAAAGATTATGCCTTCGTAAAATAAGCGGGAAGGGGCGATTGTACTGTGCAGAGCAGTACAGGCAAGGAAGGATTGATTGGGGTTATATGGATTGGGCAGGTGCCACGGTGATAAAGGCGTCGGTAGCCGGGAGTCCGACCGCGGCGCCTAGCACCGTGACGCGCCTGCGCCGCCGAGCCGGGAGGCTGCCCCCACCACGCCGTTCAACCCCTCCGCGGGACAGCGGCCCGTATTCTAGCTCAGCCTAGCGCTCCGTGCACAAGTGTGGTCTGTGGCCCTTTTACCGGTGCATCTTGTCAAATCCTCCTCCACCGCCGCCTCCCTCCGCCGCCGCTGCCCCCCTTCGTCCCTTCCACCGCCTCCCCCGCTACCCCCCCGCCTCTATCACATATAAAAACCATCCAGGCTTCCGTCCGCCGTCACAAGGTAAATTATATCGAATTTATTTAATTTAATACACGTTTAATTAATCCTCACAATTAAAGAAATCAACCGAGAAAATCACCCCTGAAATCCCACCATATGTTCTCCATCTATTTCATGATCTGCTAATTTCAGAAAAAAATTTTAATCCAAAATGATCAAAACCATAAAAAATATATCAATTTTCCCCAAATTCTCATATTTTAACCACCATCCCTTACCATATGTCACGGTATTGACCTATTAATGCAATAAATCCTATGTTCCTAGAAGAAGAACACAATTTCCCACAAAAAAATGTATGTCAAAGCAAACTAAATTCCCATTTGAAAATTGAAATTTTTTTCTCGTTAAAAAACCTCCAAATTCGTTCGATCCTATTTGTCACTACCATTAAATTCTAACAATTATCCAAAATTAAACTAAAAACCTCGAAAAAATTATTCGCCGGCCATTTGTTGGTGCCTACCGGAATTTAAACTAAAACCACAATTTCCGCAACATCCCTGCAAATAATTTCCGCTAAACTTCATGAATATGTCAAAAATTTCTATTAGCGTCTTTCGCCGTTATTTCTTGGTTGAATTCGTCAATTGTGCTCTTTTAAAACTGTGTTGGCCTAAAAATTGTACACCCCAAAAAATATAAATTTTCACTTTATTTTATCGTTCACAAATGTTATTCATCAGTCAATATCAGGCATTATCATTATATTCAGATTCGAATGTTCCGAACTATCTGCTGGACGTGTCCTTTTTATCTTCAAAAATGACAATTTTCGTCATTTAAGGGAAAAGTGCTGATTTTTCTGAAATGTATAAGATAGATAGATATTTAGGTGAAAAGAAAGAAAAAATTAACAAAGCATTTAAATAAACCAATTGCGCTGTCGCTCACAAATGACATTTTTTAGTCATTGGTAATAATTTGCATCCTGAATTTAGCAAATATTTGATCATGAAATGAAAGTTTTGCGAAAAATTAAAACGAAACGAATTTTTCGGATTACGTTTAATAATAATAATGATAATTGAACAAACATTTAAATAATAATGGGGTAGAAAACCAAATTTTAAAAAAAGTGAAAAAGAATGTATGATTTATGATTTATTCATACCCTATGTTTTTGCAAATACGTGACTTTGAATATTACCTATTGTATTAGGTATGAATCATACCGAAGTCCCACCAAAAACCTATTCCCCGAATTCGGAATTTCCTTTAAACGCGAAATCATGGGTTTTCGGATTTCCCTCTGCCGTTCAAGTGTTTCCTGGGTGTTTTTTCGTATTTTTGAAAAATGGTGTAGAAAAATTAACAATAACCATAATTTTATGAAGGTTAAGCGATTGAAAAAATGTTTTTCGTTTAATCAAAATCTTTTCTCAAAAAACATATTTTCTTGTTATTTGCATACCTTTTTATCCAAATTTAATGAGAATATTTGAATAGAATGAAGATTTCGAGGCAGATATAAAATGTATCTTTGTGGTGATCTTCTTATGAAATAGCCACATTTCAGGGATCGTGAATTTTAAGGGTGGTTTGTAGTTATGTTTTGCACGTAGCATGAATAAAAATAGTGATACTAGTATAGCAAGTGTTTTACAGATTAGTTTATCTTAGGAATATGATGAAAATCCCGAGTTGTGTAAACTAGGTGGTACACGTAAATTGAAAGAGTGACCTCAGTAGACTGGATTTTTTTGTTTTTTGAATCGAATTTTGAATTCAGAATCTGCACAAAAGATCTCGAGATTGAACTAGATTTTGATGTTGGAGATACTGAAATCTCAAAAAGGGTTTGAACGCACGAAACCCCGGTTTTAACGAAAGTACAGCACTGAAAACAGGATTTGTAGTTTCTTTCCAATACCTTTTTCGTGATCCGGTTTTAGCAAACTTTTGTAGAAAATGAAGGTTGGCTCGGAAAATTTTGAAATACAATTTTTTAAAAATTTTCCTAACTGAAATCCGTTTTGAGTTTGAGGCATTTTGAAACGATTTCTTAAGATTACGGTTTCATATATATATTATTCCAAACGATAACGCTCTTCATGATTGAGATAAAAAATCCGTTCTTGCGGCAAAAAATCAAGCTTTCCAAATGAAAAGATATGTTCGTTGGCCAGCACTTTTTGAGCACCTTAAATTATCAAATTCCAAAAACAGTAGGTACTCGAAAAAATAATAAAAATGGCTGAAAGTCTATAAACCATTAAATTTAAATTTTCACCAGAATTTTAGTAAAAACAAAATAATTAAGGATTAAATGGGGCATTAAAAAATGTTTGCACAACATTATGCTAAAAAATGTACTTAAGTTTCATTAGCAAACTGAAAATTCTGAAAACTTAGCAAAAAATCTAAAAGTCCAAAATCTTTTTTCAATCGCTTAATTTTATTTAGTATAAGTTTTTTGCCATAAAATTGGTTTTTAACAATTTATTTGTACTCAAATTTCTCAAATTTCGAGACAAATTAGTATATTATAATTAAGAAATTTAAGAAATTTTCTTGTATTTAAAAAAATTTTATTTTTTGTAATTTAAGAAAATTTGCTCAAACGATCATGCTGCATGACTCGAATTTTTATAAAATTTGGTACTTTGTTTTTGCAATCAAATTTCAGGCGAATTTGAAGGTGTGCCTCCTAAATACCAGAAATGCGGTTTTAGTAGGTACTCAAATCAGTACTAGTTTCCCTTTATTTCCCAGTTTTTCCGTGTCTTCCTTATCAACAAGTCAGTTTTTTATTTATTTTCGAATAGTCAAGCTTTCTCATCCAGATCTTCATGACTGGTTACTTTATCAATTTACTTTGGTAATATAAAGGATATAAGTTCCCGGGAATTTCGTTATGAAAATCGTGGGTTTCGCTAACAAAAATTATTAGCGTATAAGGAATGACGGAGAGCGAAGAAAAGTACATTTTCTAAATGGAAGCGGAACCTACAAAAATCACAATAAATCAAATATCTTGAACTTAATTTATTAACAGAATAAACATAAGTTCAAATGACGATATTTTAATGCTTAAAACATTGCGATTTCGGCTCGTCGGTAAACTATAGAACTAGAACTTAGTAGGTTTCGTTCGCTGCGAAAAGCCAGTTTTCCCACTGAAAAAAACCCAACTGAAGAATCGTGGAAAAATACTTCTCTTTCCAATTTGTATTGCTTAAGCGTGGTGGTCAAGAAGGCCCCCCCCCCCAATAATTTTTTCTATATGGTTTATCATTAATGATTAAATTATGCTATTTAGATAACGCATGATGCTATTACGTTCTTTAATAGGTATTTTCAGCTTAATTGAATGACAAAGATTGCTGAAAAAAAGTCATCTATCAGATTTTGAAAAATATAAATTTAAAAGAAGTCGGTACCAACTGGTTTCTAAATCATTAAGAAAACTGCTTCTCTGAAAGGTATTCTTTTTAAAGAAATCCGATTCGGGGCAACATGAATTTTACGACTTAATCCTAAGTGAGACGTTATATTTTGTCTTTAAGAAGGTGCCATGAATCTGGTGTTCTTCCACGAAATTTTTATTATTGGGAACATGATAATGATTTAAATCACGAGTTTAAAATAAACCAATAATAGCTAGCCACATTTGAGAAATATCACTCCCAACAAAATGTGGTAAATTTTCCAAAAATCTTCTTAAATTCTCGCCCATCGGATTTCAGAAATTATTCATAAAAACCGGGCTTCCGTGTTGGATTTTTAATTACATTCTACATAATATTTAATGTTAGGAACGTGATTAAAATCGCGGGTCTCGTTAAATTAAAAAAAAAAAAGTAATTTTGGGTGGTAGGTACTACTGTTCCCTGTAGCAACTGTGATTCATGTATTCAGATCCAAATAGGTATGAAATTCCGTCCATTTGGTTTTAGCTAATATTCGTGAAACATATGGTTCTCGGTTGTATCTTAATAAAACATTTTGAAAGCGGTTCAACTTACGAGTAGAAGTTTTTCCGATGAAATCCATTTAGGGGAGCCCTAAATTTTATGATTTAATCTTACGTAGGATGTATTCTTGATTGTTTTGTCTTTATCGATGGATTCTCCACGAGATGTATTCCTTCCACACAATATTTAAGTAATTGACACATGATTAATATCGTGAGCTTCGCAAAGTGTGGGTAAATTAGAAATTATAATAATTTCGAGGAACTTGACTTTTCCCAGCAAAGTGTTGTGCATTTTCCAGATAGGTACCAGTTTAAAAATGGAGTAGGTATACTAAGTAGTTAACTTTGTGAATAAAAAGGTGTGGGGCACGTATTTCGACCGAACACAACTTGCAAATCATCAAGAAAATTGTTGAAAAAATGTATGAAAAGAAATGACAATTCTCATGTCTTAGCTCTGGCAATGAACTGAAAATTGCAGAGTAACGTTACGTACGTTGCGTTATACTTTTTCTGAAGATTATCCGTTGTTACAATCAACGCGTAGCTATGCAACTGAATCCTTGCCATTTTGGCATATTTCATGTCCTTAGAGTGGCCCGTGATTTGGAGTTTTGCAGGACCGCATTTTTTTGAGGAGGACCGCGAGACGAGCAAACTTAGTCATGGTAGTAACATGTGGGTAGTTAATAAAAAAAAGGAGGAAAAAATGGAAAAGGGAAAAAGGGGGCTGGGGTAAAGGGGGGTAAAATGTGGAAAGAGACTATAAAAAAGGACCTAATTGGAAATTGTTGAAGTTTCTATTATCATCTGAGTGAGCTCCGAAGCGATTTTCTTTGCTATCAACATACCTATATATATGAAGCTGGATTTTCAGTAAGCTGGAAACATGATTTTTTTTTCTTTTTTTTTTCAATCTGAACCAAAAATTTTCAAGTATCAACCAAGTGACAGTGTCATATAGGAAGATCAATTTTCCTTTTAAATTAGTTTCTTTATTAGATAGATTTGAGATTGTACGCGGATTTCTCTTCACCAATTGGTCAATTTACGCTAAAATCTTACGTTGTTTAAACCGCTAGGTAAATGGTACTGATTAGTGAAATAGAAACAATTGTCGATGTATAATAACATGGTTTGGCAGTAATCAGGCGGGCTTACTACGAAGGCAAATGTGGTAACCGAAACATGAAAATGTCTACCGGGGTTGCGGACTTGTTCGCAAGCTGTTTGAGTTAGTTTTTTTAAAGCATATTTTTATGCAAAATGTTTGTTGTGTTCATAGGTGATAAATTTCTTTCGACTAAAATTTAGCTAATTTTGCTGTATAACTTTTTTAGTCGAATTTAGTGATATTTTGCACAGTTCTCGAAATGTAAAATTTTTTCTCCAATAATGAACCATTGTTCACCTATGCGGTCAGTTTTGCCCCCTCCCTTAAAATTTATTGGTTCTACATCCGCAGAACCTTAGAAAAATCGCATACTTTGCCGACTCTAACCGTCAGAATTGAACGAAAACGCTCAGAAAATCGGAAATGGGCCATCAGTAGAGGCACGAGTTTTGGTTTATTATTTTCAATAATGAACCTTTGTAATCGAAAAATGTTAGGGTTTATTACGTTTCAAGATGCGTAGAATCTAAAAATCTGATTTAAAAAAAAAAATTTTAAAAAAAGCCGTCCGTTCGCCGTCAGCGGCTTTTTTCAAATATTATCAGACCAAACTTCATGGAACTTGCGTTAAAAATTGTATTTGGGGTCTAGATGTTCATCAGAACCTCGGCATCAATTTTTGTCAAACCTAAAGGGTAGCAGTAAAGATCTCAAAAACTTTCAAGATAACAGTAATGATTTTTTGCTTGTCAATGATAAATATGATCCCAAAGAATCGATTAGAACCACCCGCAACGCTGTACGTTGGACGGTTCGTTTTCCCCAACGGCTCGAACATCGGAAAACACCTTCGAATTTCTAAGCGCGATTTCTATTGTGCTGCTATCGAATTCATTGTTTAGCCGATCAAGCTCTAAATTTCATCAAAGATCGCTAGATGGTGATACTGGAATACATAAAAATTGCCTTGTAAATATCAGCTGATATAATGCCAATATTGGCATTTGGTAGTTCCAATGGAATTTATTCTAACGTTAAGAAATCAAGTTTATTAACTATTGTTCGTGCGGTTGTACCCACTAGTGAAGTATTGGTACATGAATGCCAAATTTCATCTCTTAAAATGCTCCCAAGTCTATCTATAAATAGGTAGCGAGGGCCTAGGTAGGTAGCCTTTTTAAACGAGCCTAATTTCTACAGTTTTCATCTGATTTAAATGAAATTTTCAAGGAATGTGCGGGTTATTCTGTAAATGGTTGACTATTAATTTATTAATTCCATACTTCTGAAATCAATACTACATTGTGCGCATGCGCAAACCTAAATTCCTTCAAGCATCATTTTTACCCCCTTTATTCCATGTTAATTTCAACATGATTGCATCATTATTCGCTCCTGCGTTTGAGCGAAAGTGTACTCCCACGAACAAGGTCTAGTTTTCATCACATTTTGATTGCATTTTCTGGGGATTGGTGGGTTAGGCTGATGATTTTTCTCTACCAATTTCATGTTTCTAAAATCATCTTGCGCATGCGCTAACGTAAAATTTTTCAAGCATCATTTTCCCGTTTTTTTAAACATCTTTACTGTGAAGCGTAAAATTGCTGGGTCTTGGAACTGTAAAAGTGTGAATCCTTCTCGGAGGCAAGATGCGCCATGTTCTGATCATATATTATATACGGGGTTTAATAATTAAATACTTATGATCTGCGTAGAAGGGATATCAAACTCTGAAATAATAAACCGTTGTGCAATAATTTACAGCAATTTTTTTTTTTTTTCATTCAAATAAAAGTTTACAAGAAAATGTTAAAAACTAGATTTTTAGGAGGTTCAAATGAATCTGAATGTCTCTCCCTAAAAAATTTTATGATGTATCAATCAATTCTAGTTTTGCGCATGCAAAATGGTCATTACTCACTCAATCGAAATAAAAGTCATAGGGCACCTTTCTGATACGTATAATCATCTACACTCCGAATTTGAACAAAATCGGACTTTTACATCGTAAGAAATCAACGTTATAAGGGATTCTCGATTGAGCTTACGCACACGTTATTTTTGATTCGATTGCAATAAAATTTATAGGGAATCACCTGAAAGCTAACTGACACATACCCTGACAATTTCATCAAAATCTAACTAAAATTGAGGATGCCCAATGCTTTTGAATGAGAGTAGTTGTGGTTCCCACACGGGGTTGGTTAGTCTCTCCGACTAGTCCCTAGGCCGACCGCACACTCAACGCCGAGACAGCGTTCCAGTTGTTATACTTCGTTGGTAGAGTCACTTTCAATTTGTGGTCCGAAAGATGTGGAGCCAATTGATTTGGGACGACCTCAGCGATCTGCGCGCTTTAGGTCTAACACTTAGAACATCAAAGGTTGTGAAACATAACTGGTGATTAGCACAATTTTCGCTCTCGAATTTGATCGGAATAGACCACGCAATCTGAGCGGTTTACTTCCAATGCTGAGATCAATAAAGATTGTGTGATATTAGAAGCCAACATTTCGTATCTCATGTATGTACTTATGTGTTGTATCCGAAAACGTCCAATGACCAGAGAATACGCTCGAACCTAGGGCTAGGTAATTAGTCATTTACATTTATTTATTTCTAGGATTGAGCTAACAAAATATTTCTTCCGAGTTTATTTATAGGCAGTGGAAGACTTGTTTTCACTTTCGGAGATAAAATATTTTTTCTCCAAATTCTAAATCTCCACTCGCTTGTTACGTTATTTAGACCATTCTGTACATCTTCGGTTTCGTGTCTATTTGGTGATTGTGTGTGTGTGTGCAAATCCTTGTAACACAACTCATTTCCTCTGTTTTCATCCGATTTTGATTAAATTTTCTATGAATGTTCAGATTTCAGTGTATATCTATCTAGCTCCTCTAGGAGATTTGTTGCTCACAAATCAATACTTCAGGTAGCGAAGGCGCAATTACGTAAAATCTGTCAAGCATCATTTTCTCACGTTCTAATCGGTTGATCTCGCACAAATTTGTATTTCTTTCTGATTATTTTGTTTGTTTATTGAAAAATACGATCTAAAAATCCCACATCAATTTCAAAACGATCGTACTTATCATTATTAGCTGCTGCCCGTTGATGAATCTGAAATTCTTGTAATAAGCATTACCGCTACAATTTTCATTTGATTTCGATAATATTTTCGGGAAATGTGCAGATCGTCCTCTATGAATATAATAATTCAAAAATCAATAGTTTTTACCAAGCATGCGCATACTTGTAATGCCCATCAATCGTCATTTTGACATAGAAATGTCTTTTGGCTGGGGGTCATGACAAAATAAGCTTGATCGAGATCACAAAATGTAATGGGGTACTGTAGGTTGTTACCTACTTTCATTACATTAGTAATCACGCGACTCTAAACAACAATTTAAGTAATTTAAGTTCACCTACTGTTTCTTATCTTACCTACAAGTTAAGTAGCATAATGGGTCATACGAAAAACATATCTATGCATGAGTTTTCTCCGTGCAAGCGGTAAAAATTTACAAGTTTTCTAATAGTTTATCCACTATGATAAATCTATACTATCTAATTCTAGAAATGCGAAACTGATTTGCTGACTTAACTTAGATGTTGTTCCGTCTGAATCATGAATGTTGCTAAAATTGGAACCAGATATATCTTAGGGCTTCACCTCAACAGAAAACTGCTTAGTCTATTTTACAATGCTTATTTTTCTGATCTTGCTCTAATTCAGAGGGTTTTTAGGAAAAAAATTCAATTTGATTACTCCATAAATCTTAATCAAGCACTCATTTAGTAAGTATCTTCTTTCTCAATGCTGTGCCTTTAATTTAAAAATTCACTAAATGGGTCGGCATATTCGAAATTATATCGATTCAGATAGAGTAATGTTTATAAAATTAAGCCTCAAGGTTTATTCTAAAGGCTGATCCATTTTAAAACATTCTTCGGAGACCAGAAACTCCAATCTTATTCTTCTCCCTCTGCAGAAATACTTTTCCCGCTTTTCTCGTCCGCTCAAACTTTTGAAAGTTTCTTCCACTTCGATCTCAAAGCCCGTGACGCACGAGTTTTTCAAAGGATCGGCAAATAAAGTCCGAAGTTGGAACCGCGATTTCTGGAATGTCATCTCCGTATTTCCGAGAGAGAGCTTTATGCGGATTTTATTTGTATTCTGGAATACTGCAGGCCAACCACAATAGGTTGGTGCTGGAATAGGTGGCATTGTTGCGTCTTTGGTCATCGTAAATGGGATGAAATCGGCCACTTGTGCTAATACTTCCTAGAAAATGAATCAGATGACAATTTATTCCGAATTTTAGAAAATGAAAACTTGGAAGAGATTTTCTAACAGTTTTATTATGATTAAGTTCCAAAAGCCCCGTCCACATCAGCATTTTCGGTGGGCCGAGCATTCGAGAGCCATGAAAACTGCGAACGCTGTACCAGTTGCTCACCTCGCTCACCTAGTTTACATACATTCGCGAGCAACTGCGAACGTTTTTGAATGCTTAATAAGCTCGCGGATGTTCCAACCAGGCGAACATCAAAGGATGTTTTCCGTACCTGTTCGTACAGTGTGGATGCACTCGCGAGAATGGTCGAACATCATCTTGTTACTCTCTTCTCCAGACAAAAACCGAAGAAAGAACAGGAGAAACCCAAGGTATTGAACAAGAAACACAAGGTTTAGCATTCATCTTTTCATTGGAATATGCATCTATTAAAGAATTCACCTATTGTCGTGATTTTTTAACATATAATAAGTAAAGTTTTATGGAGACCTTCTTGCCAAAGTTGTCATCCAACACCCAAAGACACGAAGAAACGGCTCGTATCAAGGCTAGTGTTAACTATGAAGCTTAATTAGAAATGGAAGCGAAAAAGTTCCAGTCTTGCAACATGATCGTATGAGCGAATTTCCTTTATAAATAAATAAGTATAGGGTATAAATAGGTATCAAAAGCAATGTTTTACTATCGGGAGATGACAAATCTTTCGTCTCCTAAATCAACACCTCCTCTCGCAATTTTCATTTTAGACTATTCTGAACAACTTTTGTTCCGTTTCTGTCGTGTCCGCAAATCTTTGTAACTGCGTAATTTCCACAATTTCATCTGGTTTTGATGAAACGTGCGGTATAGGATGCAGATGCTTCCCTATCAGTTACATTGTTCCCAAATGAATAGGTATAAGTCATAAGATGCGTCTGCTCATGTGTCGCCTCGGCGCTAAAAAAATGCTTCGACTGTGATACCCACATGCCCAAATGTCGAAAAACCTATTTTTTTTTTTTTTTTTCATTAAATTGTAGAACCTGAAATTTTGAAGCGATCGGGTTGGCCAACGAACTCAACCTGTCTTTTGCTCAAGTCGGATTTTTCTGCTTCGGAACGAATTTTTTAAACCGTTTTTAAGGAGAGTTATCGTCTGGAAATTCAACCTATATATATATACATTCTAGTTAAAATCTAGGATTGTGTTCTTTGATGTATGAAACGGAATCTTAGGGGGCCCCCGACCCTTCCTACCCATTTTTAAAATTTCTGAGCCATCTAAATAGCTCATTTTATCTTTGAAAAATTGCTACAACCAGATCAAGGACTTACAAGTCTTTTCATTAAAGTTTCCGAAAGATCCAATCGTAAGATTGTAAAATCCTTAACAATATGCTCTTTATATTTTTGATAAAAATAAAATTTAAAATTTTATTTTTTATAAAAATCAAGTCTAAAGTTTGGGAGAAACGTTAGGCGAAATTAAAAATCCAAATCAAGGACAAATAGACCTTTTTATTAAAGTCTTCTATTAATTTAAATCGGATCGGTAGATTGTAAGAAATCGACGTTATAAGAAACTTAGTTTGCGCTGCACACACGCCATTGTTGATCTGAGGCTAATGCAATTTATGGGGTACCACATAGGAGCTGATTCGCACAATTCTTGGAAATTTTTATTAAAATCGAACTAAAACTTACTACAATTTTTGGCATGACAAAGAATCGGAACAGACATACGGAACCAAGCAAGCTTTTTTAATTTTTACTGTTTGCTTGAACACAAAGGTTCCCTACCTTTGGTAGGGGAGGAAGCCAATAAAAAAGAAAGAAAAAAAATGAGAAAAACGAGGAATGCTTTTGATTTCGGATTTTAGGCTGAGCACACCTGTTGATGGTGGTGTTCTATTATATAATATCCGCTAAACTCGTGTACCATTCAAAAAGAAGTTAGAAAATACCTAAGAAGATAAAGAAAGCTTTAAAGAAATATTTCCCGTGACAATCCTATTTTTCTTTATGAAAAAAATATGATCTGAACTTAGTTAATTTTCAACAGTTTTTATACTGAATATTGGGTTCACGATGTACCCTTGTCTTATCTATCAATAATATCACGAAAATTTGAAGACAAAGAAGAGCGTAATTTGAGGAAGAAGAATAATTAATCAAAATTCTTTGGCCTATAACCTGAGCATTGTCATATAAAAATCATTTATACAAGTAGGTAATGTTGGCATTGGTAGAAAAAACTACGAACATAAGATTAATTAACTTGGCTAATTGGCTTAAAGTTAATTTTCTAATGTTGTAGGACTATTTTTTCTAATTTCTTTGCGATTAGGCGATTCTGCTTTTCCCATCCTATTTAGCCCATTTCTATTCTATTGGGAATTTGCCCCTACCTGCTCGAATGAAGTAAACAAAGTTTATTGTGAATCGAATTTGGTAATAGGGTTTTAAGGCAGTAACTTACCTATACTGAAACTATTTTTCATTATCATTCTATGAGGTTAAACGCACCTGTTTTATCGACTCGGTAGATTACCGTCAGTTCAAAGGCTCTCAAACACCCATAAATTCTGCTCTCAACTTGTCGTTTTATTATCAGGTTGGTCGCTAATGAGATTTTGTCACCAAACAGTATTTTTATTTTACGTATTTCTTTGCGTGTTCCATGACTGCCGTTGAGCAGGAAGAAAATATTTTTTGATGGTCAGAGTCAAAATTGTCATATTCGAGTTGGTGAAGGGAGTATGGCAGCTTTACGAACAACTATAATTCCACTGCTGCCTGTTTGTGTTAAATTCATTCTCTATCTCGGGAGAATGCTTCTATCGATAAAGCATACCGGTGCGTGCATCACAGGGACATCCCTACGTATGGGTTGTATACATGATTTTGGTGAGGATAGCGAATAGATCGTGCTTATACTGGATTCACTCCCCCCCCCCCCCCCCCCTCGCCATCATGTAATTGTAATTTACTGGTATAGTGGTCCTGCGCTAAGAGACCAAATACTTCAAGCAACATAGTAAAATAGTTAAAAAAAATCGGTTGAAAAAGCACGAATAATAGGTTTTACATCCCTCTCTATCACTCCTTTTCATAAAAATCCGTTATCAAAAAAAAATCTTCGGTTTTTAGCACATCCAAACCAAAACGTTCCAAAAAAATGAAGAAGTTCCAGTCATGCAGCATGATCGTATGAGCGAATTTTAGTAAACTATCGTACTATATTATGATACATTATTTTGAAAATTAAGGACTTTGAGGGAAAAGAAATTGTTATCTACCAATTGTATGGCAAAAAGCTTGTTTTAAATAACATTCTGAGATTTTTAGCATCTGAGTTTTTATCAATTTTTTGCATATTTTAACGAAATTCGAGTACATTTTTCTGCATAATTTTGCACATAAATTTTTAAATGTTCTATTATATAGTTATTAAACTTTATTTGAGCGATATTCTGCTAAAAAATATAAACAATTTAACGATTTTTAGCCGTTTTTTGCTATTTTTAGTTTTTTTTTTTTTTTTTAACTTAAATTTGACCAACTTAATGTGCTCAAAAAATGCTGGCCAACGAACTCGCTCTTTCGCTCGGAAAGCTTGATTTTTTGGCGCAAGAACGGAATTTTTATCTGAATCTTAAGGGAAGTTATCGTCTAGAAGGACATATACTGACCCATAAATAACGATTTTAGCAGGAGAGGGGGTGACGTTTTTGGAGGCACCCAGTGTATAATAAGCCAAAAGAAATTATATTTCTGAAAAGTATTGTTCATCGTAAGTTAAGGTGTGTGTTGACAACACAGGAGCTGTAGCTGCTTATACTTTGATGATAAAATAAAGCCTTGTTATGACTACTTAAGAGTTAGAAAGGTAATACCAATTAAAAATATTAACTACTTTAACAGAAAGAAACTCATGAGGACGGTTTTGACAAACCTAACTACTTATTATAATTGAGTTGGCTTTCTCCGCGCTGATGCCGATGATCCATGGAATTAGGTAGGTATTATTTTCGTACATGCTTTGTCCTTTAGTTCTTAAGTCAAAGCCCTTTGAATTCTAAGTAGAATATACAGAGGACTTCTAGTTGTAACAGTAATTCGGATAATGAGATTTACCATGTCTCCCACTAATTGAAACCTGGTTTGATAACCATGAGGATTGTTGAAAACAAAAACTGAAGATCGGATTTCATAATAAAATATCAAAGTAGACTTAATAAATAAATGTCTTAACGACAGCGATTTCGCCTCTTCAAACACCTGACTACTCGGGTACCTAAATGCGGATGGTCCATAATTATTTTCATGAGAGTTTTTTGAATAATCATCAAACTACATTTATACAGTAGAATACAACGATCGCATATTGAGGGATCGGAATGGACGAGCCCATAATGAACTCAATTTAAATTGATCGGACTAATCAAATTATGGGTGTGCGAGTATAAATGGTAGGTACGAATTTGGTGAGTTCTGACCGCACAGTTAATATGTCCCTTCCATAATAATTTGGAATCTATCACAACACCAAGGTATTTCTAGACTTCAACCTTCTCAGTCCTCGTACAAATACAGCTACCTGTTTTCATACAAAAGTGAATGGTGTTGGAACCATCTCTGACCTCCTTATTTCCCGCATGTCCAACCTTCATGTAGGTACTTAATTTAAAGTGAACTTAGGTGTACTTAGACTAAGCTACATGCTGCCCATCAACTTACCAGACGTTTGTTTTGATGGTGGATTGTTCATGTTCAAAGTAATAGTAAAAATCATTTCTCAAAATATTCATGAAAGTTTGTTGATATATTATAGTAATACAAGTTGTATCCTGCTACGCTTCGCTGTGAACGTAGAGTTGCATCGGTAGTCCAATTAGTTGCAGAGGTCAGTCAGTTGATTACAGCGGTTCAATATTTGTAATTATACGACTCCACACCCAGAGGGACCCCGTTCAATGGTTCTGCTTGGTGAGTTGAATAGGAACAATATCAACTACATAGCTCGCCATTTCAGCTTCTTCAAGTTGAATACTAACAAAATTAGCTACAAAGCTCACTCATCTGATCTTAGTGTTACCCCCCAAGTTGTAATCATAGTTAATCAAACCCTATAAAGCTTCGGTCGAAAGTTCAGCATCTTGAGCAAACAATTGAAATCAAAATTAGCTGCAGAGCTCATCCTCTGATTATAGTGGCTCATCGATTTGTAATTATACACTAACTTAACACGAGAGACCCCGTTCTACAGTTCAGCTCCCCAAATTAAATATCGATGAAATTAGCTACACAGCTCACTCAGCTGATTAGAATGATACCCCGAGTTGTGGTTATACTCTATCGCACCCAAAGACTCCCCGTTCAGAAGTTCATGGTCTCAAGTTGAATCGGAAGGAAATAAGCTATAGAGCTCTCTCTGCGGTAGAACAGCGGTTCCTAGTTTTGCAATTATACTCTATCTCACCTAGAGGGGCCCTATTTTAAAGTTCAGCATCTCGCGTTCAATAAGAACAAAATGAGTTATTCGTACATTCAATATACATGAAAAGCTGCTTTCTTGCGGTTGCTAGTATGTTACTGAATCGAGCTCACTCAGCTAATCAGGAGGAGTCCATCATTTCATTCGACTCTCGTTGTCCCACATAGGCTCCCTCTTATGTCCTATTCCTAGGGTAGACAGGAGAGAATCTAGCTCTCGTTTTTTCTTCTAACATTTGGCTAGACTGCTTTATTAAATCTACCTCCTGACAATGTAGTATGGAAAATATTGGAGTTTTTCATTTTGTTCATATTTTTTATGAAGCAAAATGTTTTTGTATGAATGTCTCAAATTATTTGTGTACGTTGTCGTTTTTCTTTATCGTAGACCTGAAATTAAGTGAAACAGAAATATTAGTTGTTGGTACAGTAATCAGGTGCCCACCTATCTGCTTTAAAACACTACAACTGAAAAATGTTCCACTTCAACTACAGATAATTTTAAACTGTACCGTGGTACTACAGATCCCCCAGTTCATAGGTAGGTACATAGGGGGTGTACATACCAAGGGAAAATAAAGAAGAGAATAGTATTCCATTTTTTCGTGGTTTTAAAATGATTTATTCCATTATAAAAATAGGTAATAATAGCCAATGATAATTAGTACTTTAGCATGGTTTTTAACCGTTATTTCCTACACAGTTTACTGAGGAGGCAAAAATCAAAAATCAAATTTCATCCCTAGGTACAGGCCTCTCCTCTAATCACAGAGCATTAAAGATGCTGTTTCTCGCGGTCGCTGTTCTGTTACTGACACGAAAAATATAAAAACCCATCCTTAAAGCTGGATGTGAAAATTTAAGCTCAGTCGATGCAGAACATGTTGAGTTTTTGAAGCGTACTACACAAATCAACGTAAAAATTTGTATAACTAGATTTTAGACATTCCTTTTTTTTTGGTAAAATAAAAGGTTGAATAGGCTATAAATTATTATTTAGACTGATCATCATCATTTTTCGTTATTTATATTCGGGATAAGGCTTGTGCGTTCATTACTATCCGCTCGTAAGTAATATTTTATCATTGCCGACTCGGATGAGTGGCTTTAGAAATATCACATTTGACGAGAGCTGATACATGGGGTGCCCACTCGTGATGTTTTATGCCGCTGAGCTGAATTCGTTTACTCATCTGTAATTTGTTTTTATTGCCGTTTTAACTGCGTTTCGATCTTTTGTAGCTTCGTAAGGCGATGATGTCACATTTCTTGCAGAACTGTTCTCATGACTAACAGAAAATGATTATTCAAAGAAGATGGCAATGGAAAAATCGCTTACAATACAAAATATACTGCATCAATCCATCCAACTACTCCCAGTTTATTACTCATTTTCTAACATGGTTATCCATTCTGGTTCATTGATTGTTAATTTTGTTGGGTGAGAAGAAGATATTTGAATGTTACTTTCCTCCCTTAAAACTTCTGTTGAATTCTATTGACGTTGAAATTTATTGATTTTCCATAGGAGGCAATCTTTAGGTAGCCGAAGCTTTAATTTCATATTCATTCATTTCACATCATTTCAGCTTCATTTTGCGTTTATTATGTGAATGAAGGTAAAATGTTCTCAAAAGTAAAAATTTCGAAGTTCAAGTTTTAGAACATTTTGAACAACTTCAAATTAAATTTGATTTTCATGAACTGTAAACTTCAAATTTGATTTTCATACTAAGAGAAAACAATAGAGATTTTACTATTTTGAATTTGACATTTTGAATTTAATTTTCATCTCCCTGAAGAAGCCTCGTACGTTTTTAAAATCACATTCGGCAACAAAAGGAGAAAAATGTGGCGGTTTTGATCTTTCTAACCAAACTCTGTTAAGCTTCTGAATTCGGAATTGATATAAAACGATTTTTGCATAATTTTTCCAACGAAAGGGGATAGGTACCAGAATCCATGTAATGCACCGGCGCTGAGGTAATAGTCGTTTTGGGGTGGAATCCTCCCCATGAAGTATTTCCAGGGTTATGCTATTCATACTCGAGTGTTACCCGAAATAAATATGCCAGTGGTTTTACGTAGAAGATCTAGGTACCTATCTGATACTGAAATAATGAACCTTTGAGTGATACTTTGCAGTGTTTTTTCATTCCATCAACTTGCTTCACCCGTGTTTCTCGCTGAGGCTTCCGTTCCGTCTGTTACATCAGTTTTCCGCAGTAAATCAAGGGCCGTGACGCAAGGGGGGGGCCCCTCGGGGGAGGCTGGGATAATCAGATGCAGTCGACATAATGAGAGAATAGAAGAGAAGGCTCTGGGATGGTCTCTGAGTCATCTCCGCTCTCCTCCACCTCACCCACATCTCTCCTACTCCGCTAGCTAAACAGCACAACCCATCAGCTTCGCTCGCTCTTTTCAAACGCGTCCTTGGGTCGCGCCCTCGTCGGGGCTTTTTTTCAGTCCCGGTGAGCTCTAAAGATGAAAAACGCCGCTTTTCGACTCGTGACGTTGTTTCGGTGAGTTAGCTCGGAACAAATCCCTTATCAAATACGGATCAACATATTTCTCAGGGAATAAGCAAGGTGTTTCCGGAAGGGAGCTTTCGATGAATATCCGTTCAGGTACGGAGTGTAGACAAAAGAGATTCCTTCAACTTCATCTAAAGATTTTGCTGTCTAAACGTCTGTAAAATTATTCAGAAAGGACGTGTAGACATGATTAAATACGAATTATCAGTATTTAATTGCGGACCGGGACTCTGATCTACTGTTGAGTTGATGGGATATATATATACTGACTGCTTTTCATAACATTAAGATGACCTGATGTATTATTTATGTATATGCAAAAAGGCTCTCGTTGAGTCCATTCCGATTAATGAGTAAGGAATTTACTATTCTTAGGTGATTTTTTTCTATTGATCTTCGGTAGATCTTCCATCGATTAGACTTCGCTTATCATTATCACGATAAAAAAAAAGAATATATATATATATATATATATATATATATATATATATATATATATATATATATATATATAGGTATATTCTTTTTATATATATATATTCAGTCTGAGGCCAACGCCAACTGCACTCCAAATGTGCGCGGAAAGTGATCATAAAAGTAGTAGTTGCCTCACTTTCAGTGAAAAAGTATCCGATTGACATTCAGATTTAGATCACCTAGGTACTGATCAGTTATTTAGGGGTCGTCGGTCACTCTTTGGCAGAAATTGAAGCAACGACTTATGATCACATAATTCCCGCAATTACCGAGATTGGCGCCATTAGATATCAGTTGAGGTATGGAGGTGATTCAGACAGCATGTCTGGAACGTGATCAAAGGACACTCCATAAACTTAATTCAAATTTTTTCCGGTCTGAACGTCTGTAGTTATTTAAAATGGAGGTGGGGATAAGATTATTAAATACGAATTAACCGTGTTTAATTGTGTAATTGCGTCATGAATCACGAGCTGAGATGATGGATGGTTACTGCTTTTAAGATGTAAAATTAAAGTCACTGCATTAAGATGTCACAGATGAGACTGGTTGAGGGATCGATTTTTTCGTATTCGAAAAGGATTGAATACATTCCGGTTTTATGAGTAAGTAAATAATATTCATAGGGGCTCTATTCCGTCAATCTTCGGCAGGTCTTTCTGGCTTGACGAATTCACAATAAGCAGAAACGCTTGTCTCGGTAACTGTGTTCTAACTGTACGTAGAAAGCTATCATACGCTGCGTTTTTAACCTCAATCAAAGATTACCCGCTCGTCATCCTGATCACCTACTGATATTAGATACCACTTGGGTTTGGTGGTGATTCAGACAGCATAATTATATCTGGAATGTGATCAAAGGCGATTCCATCCAATTAATTCAAAGAGTTTCCGGTACGAACGTTTTAACCTCATTCTGAAAGGACGTGGGGGACGTGTTTAATTGCGCAATTGGTACACGAACCATGAGCTGAGATGATGGGTAATAGCTACTGTTTTCAAGATGTCAAATACTGCATTTATGTGTTATAGCTGGCACTATGTTTGCATCTTATGCGAAAAGGCGTCCATTGACTTGATCATGAATCAAGAATAAGGAAGTAGGATTCGCAGGGACTTCGAGCGAAGCGAGCAATATTCCCCTCACACGTCTGATTTCAACGAAGTTTTTCCTACGGACTCGGGACGGACTATATCCCATCGCATCCCAACAGCCAGCTCGCTGATTTTATGGTAAGACACAAATTCAGACATCATTTCTGGAATGTGAGCAAAAGAGTATTCTTAAAGTTTATTCAAGTCTGTAGTTATTCAGAGAGGACAACATTATTGAATACGGATTAGGAGTGTTTGATACGCAATTGGATCACGAACTGCGAGCTGAAAAAATACGTAATAGTTACCGCTTTTCATTGCATTAAGATATCACAGATAGTCCTGGTTGTAATATTTGTGTTTGCAAAGGCGTAAAGGCTACCGATTTCGGTTTAATTAATAAGGAATGATGATGGACCTCATTCTGTATATATCTTTGGTACGTCCTTCAGAATTGACAAATCAACGGAAAGAGAAAACGTTAGTTTTCTACTCGTTGACTTTGTCTCGGTGATTACGCTCCAAGTGCAATCATAAGCTGTTTATTCAACTTGATTCTATGAGTCTCCGATAGACACTCAGAACACCTACAGATATTTTACTTATCAGTTGGGGTACGGTGGCGTGGATAGTCTTGTAGGTAGAAAATTAGATAGTCCTAGAAGGTGACTACGAATTTTATTGCACCCCGAAGATGGATGCCTCTGTGATGCAAAAATAAGTGCTCTTTGATTTCTTCTATATTATTGCAACATGCAAAACTTTTACAGTTTACGTCTGACTTCGATCAAATTCTCAGCATTCGAGCTGGTTAGGGTTGAGGTAGTCCCCTACGAATTCCACCGCTCTCGAGTTAATGAGAGCCCCCGCAGTTGCGTCAAGAGGTGGTATAAATAATTTGTATTTCAAATTATACTCTAATATACTTCACATTCTGCGCCCCACCATCTCCAACCCTCCCCATCAAAATTAACCTAACGATTAATAAAGATAAAACGACAACTTAGTGAAACAACGTCCGTCTCAAACTGGATATCTCCATGTATAGACTATTTTTCGTCTCCTTGACTATTCTTATTTGTTCAATAGAAATATTGGAGCTTGGGCTTTCCAAAAATATGCCATATTATGGGTATTTCTCCAGTGAAACGGCTCTTGAAATTCATTCGCAGGATGACGTCACGGTACCCGCCCACCTGGGGGAACCCTCAGCTTCCTTGCCCTACTACGTCACGCGTGATTATCCTACCCGTTTATTGACCCAAATAAACGGTCTTTTGAGCTAAAAATTGCTACATTTGGGGTTTCCAGTGCGCTGAATCCGAATCTGTTATCAAACGTGTAGAACTCTCATTTATGAAAACTCCTCATTCGTATCTTTTTTTTAACCAACTGAATATGTTCTACCCATATGATGAGTAACTCAAAGGAATTTCATCAAACATAGCATTTCATTTCATATGTACAATAGGTAGTTACCGTATACCGTATCACCGCTTAGCAGTCGTTTCTCAAATTTATTGATTTTTCTTTGTATTCATGGTACAGACACGTACATTTCTCTGAATAGGAATATTCAAGTCCGGTACTAAGAGAATTTCATAACAAACTTTTCAGGCCGATCGTACAACTTTCTTTCAACCCTTCCAATTGTTGAGAAAGTAATAAGCCGGGGAACGTATTCCAGTTTCGTTTGCACGTTTGGGTCGGAATTAATTCGAAATTCCGATGCAATTAAACCGCTCGCGACTCGCATATTAAAGGCGTGCGTTGCGAGAAACGGGAAGGGGTTTATCCCGGCAGAGTTTGCATCGCTCCGTCCAACGTGGAAAATGAAGGAAGTGGGAAGTTATCGCCTAAATATTTGATGTTGGCTGTTTGGGTTTGAAACCGGGTGATCCATATTTGATGGAGGCCTGTTTGGGCAACTTACCTCGACTTGGAAGGCGAGAGAGGGAGAAAGCGGCGGGGATCGCAACCGGAAAGCCCCCTTTCGGAGCAGTGTTTTAGATATACCCAGCGGAAAAACTGAAATATTGACAACAATGCGAGTTGTAGGTTTTCTCATAGGTTGACCGTGTAGCTATATTATTAATTCATTCTCTAATTTAAAAGAATAATTGTGGTTTTTAGAAGCTTATTTGTAGACATCAGAAACAGATATTTATTCATGGAAAAAACCGTCGGGTAGCTCCGTTGTGTCACTAAGGATTTCTGGATTTCATATGAGCTTTTATGGTGGTGATCGCAAACCGGTGGTCTTGAAAGCGTAGGCAAGTGTTTTTGGATTGTTTGAAGATAGTTATAGGCAGGATCTTATATTTACGCAAGAGCAGAGGATAGCTCTGATCGTTCACCAGTAAGATTCATACTAGTTCACCCAAATACCGGCCTGCAAAATCTTTGAAATATTCTAAGAAACTGGTCGCAAATCGTGGAATTTGTTATTGTTACTGGAATTTTTTGTTAGCACATGAGCAGTTGCCATCTTTTATCCATTCACTTTGAAAAAAATCATATTTCAGCTATCTTTAAGTTAGATTGAATAAGTGGGAAATGAATGCGTATATTGTAAGGCATGAAACCTAATAATATAAACCAACTAATCTTCAAAAAGTCAATGAAAATTGTTATTCAGTATTGTTTTATCCGGGACCGAATATTTACCACAGACCGAAAGAATTCATGAAACCAGATCCGATACTTTGCCAGAGAAAAGAACCAGACAGCCAAAGTTTTAACCAAATGTTCAAGACGTTGTGAGACCCCAGAATCAACAAATTTGGATTTCGGAGATCTGAAAGTGTTTCAATGTCCCCCACAATTCCAAAGCAGAAGTAGAGATCTAATGAAGGAAGCGTAATGGGAAATACTAATATTGCAATATTAATCGCAATATTATCAACGTTAGATAACATGAGTATGTTATCATTCAGTGCTTTACAGCTCAATTAGTATCACCAAGACTGTTCCTTGAATGGCTTGATCAGGCCCTCGGTAAAGAAACTCAAAAACCTCTAAGTAATTTGTTCGTTTTCTCACTCGGGTAATAGGGACCCATTAGTCGAGCTTCCCCCGAAACTAACCATGTTGTTTGATTAGGAAATCATCGAAGGGGCCTCCAAGCGGTCATAATTCTCTAATGACAGGTTTACACCCTTCGCATTGTAATCACCTCCGTATCTCATTCTCAGCAGGTGAGAACAAATTAATTTCATTAGCATATTCTTTCTCCTCGTAAGTTCTGGAGGTTGGACCAAATACGTCTTCTCGACCCAATCAATATTCCAGGTCTACCTCTTGCTGGCATCTTCCGGTTTTCTTTGCGGAAGAGAAACATCTAGTACCTACTGTCCAATTTTGAAAGTAGAATGCTCCAGAAGTGTTTGCAGTGCTGTATACCCCTTTACTAAAAACTGCAACCTCTCTCTCTCTCTCTTGTTTTTTTTTTTCTTTAAGATTGTTCTTTTTCATTTTTGAAAGTCATTTAATGAAAAACCTCTGCTTGTATCTTTGAAAATGAAAGTTCCCACATTATTTTTGCTTTCTGAACAATTTGGTTCCGTGTCTGGGAACGATCTTTGTCCCGGACGTACCTAATTATAGTCCGATCAGGACAACATTTTCAGGGATTGTTCCGATTAAACCTAATGTTTTATGACTGACGGGCTGTTAAATTCCTAAAACAGCTGAATAGCAAGGCATACACGAGCGAATTTTTTCGGCGGATCACGGATTTTTTCGAAGTACTTTGGAAATACGTCAGTTCGGTCTGTTCGTTAGTGGGCAAGAACCGACCCACCGAAATCCGCTTATATTGTGCCGAAACGAATCCGCCGATCAGACCCGGGGATATCCGCTCGTGTGTGGGAAAATCCGGCAACGGATTTGATTGGCCGATCTGGTCTGTCAACTCAGTCTGCCGTCTTCAACACACACGAGCGGATCTACCTGAGGGATCGACAAGTGGGATTGGCAAAACTTCAACACACACGAGCGGATCTACCTGAGGGATCGACAAGTGGGATCGTTTTATTGCGTCTTTTTTTCTCTTTTTTCGCATCTGTAGTTCAACACAATGTCAAATAAAATGGAGTGGAGTAACGAAAATGTCAAAAAATGATTGAGCTGTACCGGAGCAAACCATGCTTGTCGAAACTAAGCCACGAGCATTATACAAATAAAAACATTAAAAATTAGATGCTAGCTGACATTGTGGAAGCATTGCGCGCTTATATTCCTACTGTGGATGTCAATACGGTAAAAACAAGAATCCAGAATATGAAATCTGTGTGCTGAAAAGAATGGAAGATGCCGAATGAGCCCCGTGTGAATCTTTTCTTCTCTTTCTAAAAGCCATGATTTCTCCTACTTTGCACTTATTTTTTGCCATGTGAGAGGTAAAGGGTTGTTGCGTATAGCCCACTACCAGCTGCCACAAATTTCCTCTTCCTGTCATGGTCCATAATTGACACAAAACAAATTCGAACTGGCAACGCAATACTTCTCTTTTCCAACTCCCACTGAGCGCAAGATCCGCCGTCGGATACCCAGATCCTTCGAACAGATCCAGTTCGACAGATCTGATGACGGATATCCGTCGGAATACCGCATACACGAGCGGATTTCGTTGGTGGATTTGATCCGCCGAAAAAATCCGCTTGTGTATGCCTAGCTAATCTCACGATCTTCTATTTGAACTAAATAAAAGGGTAAACTCAAAGTAATTTCAGTCAATTCTGATGAAATGGTGATGGTGGCTCACATTACTTACTAAACAATCCGACAAGAAGTTTATCATGTAGTCTTTATTCCGTTTCATCGCTGCAGTAAAACGCTAGAAATTAATTCACAAAAGGTTTATTTTTTCTGTATTAGATAATAGATAGCCCATCGACGCAGATCAAAATATGACTGGGTGATGTCTCCTACAAAAAGAAAAAAAAAAAAATCTATATATATATATATATGTATATATATAATAAAAAAAATAAAATAAAATAAATAAATATACAAATAAATAAATAAAATAAAATAAATCAATAATGATAATAATAATTAGAAAAATGAAAAAATAAACAAATAGTAATAATATTAAATTAAATAAAATTAAATAAATGAATACTTAAAACTAAATAAATCAATTAAAAAAAAAAAAAAAAAAAACGAGGTGATTGTGAAGGTTTTAAACTAAATTCTGTGGCTACTCTTCCTCTGGACTACCAAGCCTTTAATGAAAGAATTGCACCATCTGACATACATGCCTGGACATATATTCTCTTATTCCCTTTATTATCGCAAACGAACGAATGAACGTAAAGCATCCCTCTTATTCGATTTATTGAACCTCTTTGTCCATAACTAGTACAAGAAATATCGTTTTATTTCGAAAGTTTTCGAGGTAGAGTTTTAAATATTTCGAGATTGATACCGTTGATAATGGAACAACCTAAGCTGATATACGATTTAATAAAGTCCGGTCCATTAAATTCGGAGAAAAGTTTAATTTTTAAATTTAATTTGCAGCGAATTTGTTTAGATTATGAAACTTTTGCAATGGCTTCAAAATGTTTGAAACTAATATTTTGTGTTCATCATATTCTTTTTTTTTTTTTTCTGTTATTGTTTATGTCGAAGGCTAGTTATACCCAGTTGGAGTCGATTTGAATATTGCTGTAATTAGAACAAGCCGGTGTGAACTTTCATGTAAATTCTGCCTGGGAGGGTGAAAAGAAAATTATGTCACTGGCCTAACAATTTTTATTGTTGAACTCCCATGGCATGGATCTAGACCCAATATCGATCTTTACCTATGACTTTTCGTATAGAGAAATTCCTTTCTGTGCCCAATGTCCATTTTTCTGTGTGTTTGCAACTCTGTAATTATATTGCCCACTCTGTTTTTAGAGTGTATATATAATTTATTTAATTTATTGTAGCCGCCTAATTCCTAACAGCTGTTAGTTTTTGATAGTAGCCCCTCTTAACTTTGGACTGAAAGATCCCTGCTGTTTCAGACGGATCATGATGTTAGTTCTTTATTGTTTATGTGTACACTGATAACATCTTGCATAGTGCTTGACAGTGTCGTGAGAGGAACCTTGGTGTGAAAGGAGTTATGATTTCACAGCTTGAGGTGAAACAACCGATAAAATTGTTAACACAGAACAGTTAATAAAAATTGAATAGCGGTAACAAATCTCAAGACCGCCCATAAATAGTGGTAATGCCTGGTACTCGACTGTAAAATTTAATGACATTGCGAAAGATTATAAATCCCCTTGGAAGCTACATTGAACGCAGGAAAATGAGAGTGGTTATGTTCCACATCGTCTCATTATGATGTTTGGTTATTGCGTAATCAAACAGTCCTTATACTTGAAGAAAACCGGATCGACGGACGAAGTGTGGGCAATAGGCTAACGACGTCCTTCTCTATAGCTTGTATAGCGGGATCGTCCTGATCTTGGTAAAGAGCTGACTGATAGGATCTACGACTGTGAAATACGGTCATGTTCACGACCGGCTCTCCTGGAGCCTTAAATGGCGGAAACAACCGGGGAATAATCACCGACGGTTTTTTCCCTTCGTGAGTCATGATCGTAATGCGCCGCAGATGCGCCCACGACGATAAAAAAAAGCGCTTTTTGAGCTCTAGGAAGAGAGGAAAAACAAGGCTAATTCCGGATCCATGGATGAAAACAATTATTGCCTACAATATACCTCAATAACTTGGTTGAAACGGCGTCGCAAGGCTGATGAACAATAGAGTTGTCGGGCTGGGAACGTGTAGCAGGATACGTAATGGAGATGACAACGGATTCACGACTATTCCAGTCACGTAAATTGCTTTTAGTACTAGAATTGCGAAGGATAAAGAATTGTGGTTGCAGTGCAGTCAATCGAAATGTCGGTTTCGAAGAAACAACCGCAATGTAATACATTGGTTCGGAACGACTACGATTTTCTTCAATCGAACGTTCTCTCAAACTCACAAGCTTTTCGTAAATGTCTTCATTTCCCAAGACCGAATGTAAATACATTTACCTACTCGGTTTGTTGCTGTGGTGGGCAAATGTAGCATATTGTAGATGTAGACCTGAACAACTTATGGTCCTCAATTTTACTGCAGTTGTGATCAGCGCTACAATTTTATAGTACCTATATAAATCTATGCAAGGTGCGAATGTAAGTACATACACTTCAACATATTTTTAAATTTTTCCTAACAATGCGATTTTAGCCACATCGTGCTTAAAAACCTGTACACTAAAGATTTTTGGATGCCTTCACATCACGGGGTATGTAGCATCGTGGATGCGAATAGATGCAACAGATTCGATAGCTGTGAAATCTGTGACTCTCAAATCTTGGACATTTGTAGTATATAATATAGTCCGGGTAGAGAGAGGAAATCGCACTGCCGGTTTCCACCACCGTAATTGTTAACCAAGCTCTTTCACTCAACTAGCTCTGGTAGTCCGCGAGTCACCCAGCTTTACTAGGTTTGATTATGACTCTCAACACAGTACAAATTGCTTGTTGATTTTGCCATGTGCTTAGGTCAAATATGTTAGTGAGGATTTCTCCTACAAAACTACTGCATACAGTTTGTAACGTGACGAATCAACGGTTTTTCGTGTTTGTTTCTAACCTTCGAGATACTACATTCCCCCTTTCTAGTACCAACTTCGTTTGATTCATCAGAGACGAGAGCGAATTACGCAGCTTTTGACAGTCTATCCGGCCAATTTTAAAAGATGCCTATAAGCGCAGGGTTTTTCTGGCTGCCCTTTCGAAACTTTGTCGATTTATCTTGGTCGGCTTATCCACAGCACCATCAGGCAGTAGGATGGCAAGGGAGGGTTGATGGGAGGCAGGACATTTCCTTTCCATTCTCCCCCACTAACCCACACTCCTGCACCCCTCCCTTCTACCTCTACCAAACCTCCTCCTCACCCCACTCACTCCAGCCACCCTCACCACGGATCCCATCCCTCTCTCCCTTTTTATAAGTCAATGACCAGAAAAAAAACTTTTCCCATTTGCAAAAGCTTTGCTTCAATAAAAGGGAATCAAAGTTAATCTCACGTTCTTGTCCAATAAGAAGGAGGGGTGGGAAGTCGAAGGCCCTCCGCTTCATTTGGTCTCCAACTTTTTACTTTTGGTGATAAATCTGAATTAATATTACCGCCGGGTTTCTGGATTTTACTTGTCCTCTCTTTTCTCCCATCTCCTACTTTTTATCGTGTTCCTGTTTGAAACTGTTTAATTTCTTTTTTACCTAAAGCCTCTTCTCTTTTGAATGGTCAACGTCCGATAGAAGACTA
Source organism: Adelphocoris suturalis (assembly GCA_030762985.1). Classification (NCBI taxonomy): domain Eukaryota; kingdom Metazoa; phylum Arthropoda; class Insecta; order Hemiptera; family Miridae; genus Adelphocoris; species Adelphocoris suturalis. The sequence continues at coordinate 32,722,281 of CM061047.1, read as the reverse complement.
GTGAATTTAGATGATGTACAATACTCGTTATTTTCTTCGGTCGTAACTTTTATATTTTCTTGTTATTGATGTAAAACGTCTCAATTTTTTCTTTACTTTTGGCTTTCGAATCACCTTAGAAGTAACACTTTTGATAAGTGGACAAACGTCTTGTTCTAAACTCGGTTTTTTTCCATTTTGAGGTTTACTTATTCATTTTGCTTCTTTTTTTTTTTTTATAAAAATTCATTTTATATTTTCCGAAACTGATTCATTAGTCATTTATTTAAAAAGGAACGAAAAATATAAAATCAACAATACATTACCCTTTCTGGTACCCACAAAAGACGAAAGAAAGAAAATAAAAAACAGTAAAATCATAATTATAAATTATAAATAACATAATTACCGCGCAAACATCTCAATAAAATTCTCGAAGTTACCCAATACTGTAATTATATCAAATGGTTCATGGAACATATTTGAGGGGAAAAAACGGGAAAATTATACTGATTTACTTTTGGGGAAACCATCGAAGTCTCCTTCAGTGAAAAAAATCAGTCTTCAACGTTTGACAACGTTCGTTCCTCTAAATATAGTCGTCTCTAGGTTATACACATTCTTTGCCAGTTTTGGTCTTGTTCTTCTAATTTTTTTAGGAATCTCTGGGGCTAGGGAGGTTGGTGTTTTGAAACTTCCATCGTGGTCTTTCAGTAATAGCCATTCCGTGTGAGCCAATATATAAAACCATTTCCGCACACATTTTTTATCCGATATTGGTGCAGTATTCAGGGATAGCACGGGACTATACTGGAAAATTATAGATTTTTATCATTGTTGGGCTAATAATAGGTCCTGCACAAGCGCAAACTTTAAAACCTCCATTATAGAAAAGATCTTACGAAGCCTGCTGAACGAAATTTTTGGGATGAAAACCCAGCATTTACGTGCTAATTTTAATGTACAAAACTTTCTTCAAATTTATGTGGGAAATCTGTGATGCAACGATTGCAATAAATCGTCAGAAATACCTACATGGACTTGTTCTTACAATGCAATGAGCTGTGCAATGAGCACAGCTGCATGTTGATTGCTTGTACACCAGCTCATGGAAAACTTATTAGGAAACTACTAATTAATCTCCCTCTACTTTTTCCACCCATGTACTTTCAAGGGCAGCGCCACTTCAGGGGTGCGCTCGGCTGACTCATTCAAACTAAACAAAACAATCACATAAAAGCGACCGCGTTTACCGAATCACCGCTCATAGCCCGTGATTCCGAGCGGAATAACCATCTAGCAGAAGGGGCTTCACTCGCGTTCCCCAAAGTGCCGTCTTCAAAGTCTTTCTGCCAAACGGTCGGTTCCATAATTCAACCGAACGCTCGTAACCTAACCGGCCCGTAACTCGGTTACCGCTACCCTCTTCGGGAGGCAGTAAAATGAATCTCGCGTAGCGACCAAAATGAGGGCTGATGCCAGCTGTAAGCGTGAGCCATCAGCCGAATTACTGGGGCCGGGTACTAAAGAAATGCGGTGCCTACCACAGGAAAAGATGTTGTTGAAGAAAAACGTCTGCCGATTCGGTAAGCAATGGGGTATTTAACGTCACTTTTACTTTATCCATAACCATAAAGAATAATGACAAGTTAATGCAATAAGCGGTTCGAGAACTTCTTCAATATGTGAGTCCAGGGGTGGCTAAGAAAAGGTGCTAGGTGAACTACGTGCTATGGATCCCAAAAAACAACGATTCTGAGGGTTTCCATGCCCACTTTTTGGTGTATTATTTTCAATAATAAACATTTGTAATCGACCATGAAAACAAAATTTACCCCCCCCCCCCCCCCCCCCCCCCCGTTTCAAGATGCGAAAAAAATCCGGCCGTCTGTTGGCCGCCGTCCGCGGCTTTTCTCCAAAATTACTAGACTAAACTGTATGAAACTTGTGTTAAAAATCACATTTGAGGTCCAGATGATCCTAAAAGCTCGGTATCGATTTTTATCAACCCTAAAGGCCGTATCACACTTGCATTTTTTCCGCATTTTTTCTGCGTTTTTAATGCTTAAATGTGAAGAAGAAGAAGTGCGTTTTTCCAATGTCAGCTTTTTCGACCATTGCGCATCCTGGCGGAGCGTTTTTAAACACACTTGGGAAAATTAGAACACGTTCTAATTTTTACCTTGACGCAAGAAAAATGCTAAACATAACCCTTGGGGAGGTAACGTTTCACTGGGAAACCGCGTTGCACCTTCCCGTTTTCATTCCAGTTCCAGTTCTCCTGTGCCAAAAATATTGTTCCTAGTTCCTTGCCGAAGTTTTCTTATTTTCTTACTGCCAAACTTCTTTTCTTAGTATTCTTATTTCAGTGCCGCATTTCTATTTCTATTACGTTATTGTTTGGTCGCGCGCCAATGCCTCATCTCGCATGACGGTAAGTAGGTAACAGCACCCCTCCGGTCACTAAAGAGTCACTACACAAATGCCGAATCAGATTAATGAACTGTATAAGTGAAGTTTGTTGTATGAGGATTATTGCCGTGCACTCTTGCTTCTCTGTTGAGTTCAAATTACATACCTGTCTTCTTATATAAATATACTTTTAAATCGAATAATAATTTTTCGTTCTTGACCACGTCCCTAGCGGGAACAGTTTTTTTATTATTACGTTATTTTTATTATTATTGTGCGTCTTCATAGTATAATAACTTTGGAAGAACAAGAGTTGTCAAGACACTGTTTGAAAACACTAGGCACGTCAAACGTTACTTCAATATTTCAAGCCCTAACCTGACAGGATTAATAAAATTGCATTCCGCCAGAATGCGCTGTTTTTGCAGTTATTCCTCTTCAACATTCACTGCTGACCTTGAAAAAACGCACTTTGCCTTCTTCGCGTGTGATACGGCTTTAAAGGCTTGCATTGAAGGGCTAAACAATCAAAAATCGAGATCTAGAAAACGTTCAAGATAATTGTAATGATTAGTTGCTTGTATAATAATAGAGAGTTTTTGTTCTTCCCGTAATTTTCTACCCGTGTACGTGAAAAGACTGAAATACCAACTGCGCATGCGCGAATCTTCACGTCAACGTGTAGAACTTCGCGTGTACGGGAAAGAGGCCTATCTACACGTGCACGGGAAAATGCATTCGTTTTAATTTCGGCCTACGGGTAGTCATCATAGCCTGACGCAAAGGTAACAACAGTTGCCGGTAATCAGTGTGACCAAGGTAACCGCAGTTACGCAGTTATCAGCAAAGGTAACTACAGTGTGGTTGCCAACAACACGTTGGTTGGTCAAGAAGTCTAGAGTTTATAGTGAAGTGCTCCGCTACAAAATTCAGCCATTTAAGGTACCTAAGCAATAAATGTATTTATAATTATGTATTTATAAATAATTATAAAGCAATTAATTATTTAAATAAGAATAGGTTGTACGAAAAGAATACGAAACAGCTTCTGAAACACTTATAGAGACGTTAACGTGACGTTAGCGTTTGGTTTTTCACGTATACGTGTAGAAATACGCGTAAAAATCACATGAAGAGCTAGCATCTCCAGCTGCTTGCTCTAGACGCTGCTCTACGCGTCAACGGAAGAAAATCTTACGGGAAGAACAAAAACTCTCTAATAATGATCCCAAAGAATCAATTTAAACCGCCCGCAACGCAGTGTGTTCACGTTTCGCTTTCTCTAAGGAGTTTAAGGGCTAGAACATGGAACAAACACCTTCGGATTTTTAAGCGCGAGAACATAAAAAAATCATGCAAGCTAATCTATTGATTGTCCAAAAAAGCTCTAAATTTCAATAACGATCGCTAGATAGTGGGGCAGGAAGTTATAGAAATCGCCTTGTAAATATCAGCTGACAAAATGCCGATAATGGAATTACCAGGTGATGTAGTCCCGATGGAATTTATTCTAGAGCCTAACTTTGAGAAATCGAGTTTATTCACTATTGTTTGTGCGGAAGCACCTACTAGGTAGTAAAGCATTGGTATGCTAGATGCTTAATTTGAGCTCATAGATTGCTCCCTAGTCTACCTGTAGGTAGCGAAAGCATTTTGTTTTCACTTTTGAGAGATAGAAACGTTTTATTCCCCAAAAAACCAAACGGTTGTTGTTTTTCACGGTGGTCAAATTTCCACTCGCATTTCACGTTTTAGACCATTTCTGAACAACTTTCGTTCCGTGTCTTTCTGTTTGCGTGTGTGTAGTTTGTGAATGTGTGTGTGTGTGTGTGATTGAGTGTATATGCGTGTCTGTCATGTATCCACAAATCCTATTAACACGCCTAATTTCCACAATATTCAACCAATTTCTAACAAATGCTCATCGAATAGGCGGGTTAGGGTTTGAATGGTCCCCTACGAGTTTTATTGTTCCCAAATCAATAGGTACTTCACTCCGCCCTGGCGTAAACGTAAATTCCATCTAGCACCATTTTCTCACGCCCCCGCCCGCCGTTCGATCTCGCTCAAATTCGGAGGATTGGTATACATAGCTTACAGCATACTGTATATTATTTATATTTTTCAAAACTTTATTTGACATTTGTTTGCACCATACAGCCATAAACGGAAATAAAATTTGAGGATTATAGTATGTGGATGATTTGGGTTATGAAATCAAATAAATGGAGGTACTCTTCACAATTAGTTTGCATACTTATAATATACATATTATAAACGATGTAAATTGGGCTTACCGTTGTATAAATAAATAGTTCCATTTCGCACATTAGCTTGTATACACATATATTGCTGTACTGTTTGCATTCAATAAGTTCTGTTCGCACTTTGTCCTTCACCTGATTCTTTACGTCCACGTTACAATAAGTGAGGAAGCTATACGGCACCACTCAACATTTCAGGCCTTTTTTTCGCAGCATCACAAAAACAAAGCAAGCAAGTTTTACGTGTTTGCCAACTTTTGCGGTCATCTCTGTGCGTTACCCCTGAACGGAGATCTAGAAACAAAGTTGATTAATTTCCGATCGGTTCAAGTTCGAAACCCCGTGTTCGGTTGTAGACGAAGTCGTCGAATCGAAACCAACTTCAGCTAACTACGGATCACCGTGCAGCGGATACTGGTTGGGCTCCCCGGGGCTTGACGTATCGATTTGAACTCACCTCCGAAAATCCCCCTGGCGGAGCCCTCCCCTTCGTTCTGTGGCTGCTATGCTTCCATTATCGTTCGGGTGAATAAGTGATCTGATCGGAGCGATCCCTATGGGTCAAATATGCATCGCTCTCTGACAGTCCGACTTGTGGCAGGTGCGACTCCACTTGTCATGGGGGTCCGCTTTCCCGAGTCTCATGCGGGCCACTTTGTTTCTTTCGCCCTTCTATTTCTCATCTGCTTCCTTTTCCGCTTTTGACATCCAACGCACGTGACACGGAGTTAGACGATAGTTGTTGTACTGTATACCTACCCGACAACAACCGTCATAGGCCTTAAAAGAAATGAAGAGCTATTCCAGTAGCTGCAGTTAATTGAATGATGAAGTTCATTCCATACAAGGGCTATTTCACCTCTATCTCATTCCACCAGCTGAAAGATCCCAACGAGAGTTTTTCAAAAGAGAATGAAGAAGTATAAAACACTATTTAAATTTTCATCTAGCAGTAGGTAGACACTATATTTGACAGGAAAAGTACGAACGCTACACACACGCCTAAATACATTTATTTTATTTATTTTATTTATTTTATTTATTTTATTTATTTTATTTATTTTATTTATTTTATTTATTTTATTTATTTTATTTATTTTATTTATTTTATTTATTTTATTTATTTTATTTATTTTATTTATTTTATTTATTTTACTTACTTTATTTATTTTATTTATTTTATTTTATTTTTTTCACTTTACTAACTTAAATTCAGAGATTTTCATTATAATATTATATTTAAACACGAACAGAAAAAACAAAAAATAGGCAAAACCTGTGATACCTGGCCCATATTGTCTGACACTAATAATTTGATTTGCAGAAATATTGTCCAAATTCTACAATTGCTACCTATTTCATTTATTCAACTCTTGCTAAATACTCATAATTTGAGTGATACAAAATGAATTCATGTTCAACTCAAAGATATGTGATTCTTATCAATCGTTCAAAAGCATACCTATTTTAAAAAAATACTGTGCTCAACAGGATGGGTTCATGAAATGGAACAGCGTAAAAGTGATGTACAGGAAGAGGGTGATGTTCTATTTAAAACGTAGGAGCAATTTTTAACCGTTTTCTGGCCGTTTTTAGTGATTTGCAAGCATATTATTTGAAATTTGAGTTATTTACTCAACCATTTCGTCTAAGGTTGTACATATGCATTATGAAAAGTATGTACGTATAAAAGGCTTCTTGTGGTCATCATTAATCTAAGGCTAAGTTTTACCACGTTTTTCTGTAATCTAAACCTAGTCTGACGATTGTGGACACTTTTTGAATGTATGAATAATGAGCATCTTAAGAATAGCTGGTGTGGTGTAAAAATTCATAGGTACGAGTAAATATGCATATTTGAATGAATTTAAGGTTTCTTGAGTGTTATTTTAATTATAGAGCATTAGAGGATATTCATTAGTTGGTTATAAAGGTATTTGTGAAAGGATAGTACAACCCCAAATCGTAATTCAATATTGTGTGTGCGACTAAACCAGGGAAGTGTAGAGGAGCCTCAGCTTATCGTACGTATGTGAACTATTATAGAAAAATGTGACATGTTTTCTTTCGGACAAAAATCCGGTGTGACCCTCCAAGCTAAGACATGTTCATGACAAAAGTAAGACATCCGAGAAGAAATCTCGAATTCACAAAGAGCGTATTAACGAATGTATAACGCATTTAATGATCATTTCGAATGTTATTCTGGTGACCACAATAACGACTGCAAGTCATTAGTTACAGAATTTTCCACGATAGCTTGATGAAAACCGGCGTTGCCAAAGTGGTTTGACTCGAGTTCACAAAGAGCGTATTAACGAATGTATAACGCATTTAATGATCATTTCGAATGTTATTCTTGTGACAACAATTACGACTGCAAGTCATTAGCTACAGAATTTTCAACGATAGCTTGATGAAAATCGGCGTTGCCAAAGTGGTTTGACTCGAATTCACAAAGAGCGTATTAACGAATGTATAACGCATTTAATGATCATTTCGAATGTTATTCTTGTGACAACAATAACGACTGCAAGTCATTAGTTACAGAATTTTACACGATAGCTTGATGAAAACCGGCGTTGCCAAAGTGGTTTGACTCGTCCAGCATAAACCGACCTTGGTAATTATTCATGTTTGATAACTCGATTAATGGGTTTCTTTTGGAAGCGTGGAGATTTGTATGTATTTACATACTTCTTGTCTGATGGGATATCCATAGTTTTCCGTAGCATCACCCTCCTTTCCACTAGCTTCCTACCGATACCATACCTACAGATTTTTTGGGGTTTCTTGGATACTCTCTAGTATCAGTAGCAGCAAGGAGATCTACATAGTATTCAGTCAGTATAGACGTCAAGAGCATAGAAAGATTGTTCTATGTTTCATCCCACAATACTTCACTTCATTTGATTTTCATTGGAAAATAGTTTCAGACACAATGGCGTGTCTATTATAATTCTATTGACATGGATATGTCTTTGCTCTGGGGGGTCAACCAAAAATTTCCGTGACGCAAAATTTGTGTCACAATTTCAGTGTTTCTCACGTACAACCCAGCCGTTGCTAGGGGAATGGAACTTCCGCAGTTTTCATCGCACAGAAATCGTTCGCCACTCGTTGGAAAGCGCTTGATTTATGTGATAAATGTTCACATCGCAAGCTACCAATTTCCCCCTCCTTACGTACCTGGGTACATTCCAAAACTAAGTTGATTGGACTATAAACAATTTTAATAAGCCGGTTACAATATTCTTAACGTAAAGCAATAGCATTATTTACTCCACTCCATAGGAAACATTTTCATCGTCTTGACAACAGTGGAGGACAACTCGAGGACAACCGTTATGAAATCTCCAATCAAAGACATATCCATGTAACAAGGTATCAGCTTGTAAAGCGGATAGTGGAACTCGTTTACGTGTTTTCTTATTCTGAAAATTTCTGCATTTGAACTTCAAAGAAATCAATCAATCAAAATAAGAAAAATGTAAGAAACGAAGCGTGTACCCAAGACTTCTTACGAGGTTTAAGAAGGGAGAAATTGGCCCATTGTAATGTTGAGTCATTTATAGAGTAATATATTCACATGTTTCTGACGAGTCAAAAAAGATTTTTGTGTAATGGAAAATCATGAAGTTATTTTCTCCCTACAATCGATTGGTTGTATGTAAACTATTATTGGAAAGTATTATATTTTTTCTATCGGAAAAAATTCTGTTGAACGAAAATTTGGAAGCCTTGAGCTAAGACACATCCATTTTGAAACTGGTATTGCTGCCTAGAGGATGTTTCCATGCTCTGGGGAGTCGCCGTTTCGTCCAACATGGTCACATTGTTCGAGATTCTTGGACAAAGTTAAACGTTTCGACATAAAAAAATCCAAACCGCAACCACCTCCGGGGGTGAGTAAATACACGTGTGAATTAACGTGCTACTTGTGGATAGTACTGGGATTAATATTTCCAGTCGTTCCTAAGAGTGAGAATAGTATTCAGCTCAATGGACGAATAATGGTTGACATGCAGATAGACACACACAAGTATTGGGTATTTCATTCGTAATGTACATGTTTTCCTTTTGAGTCCAAACCCATCCATTAGAAAAGTTACTGACAATATAATCCTTAGCCTTCCGGAGCTCCGAGGAAATAAAATTATTCAAGATATTCCTACACGGGTTCACATCTCTTTGAAAACGTTATGAGCAGAATCAAATCATTTTCCGACCGCCAGAACCCCGCCTTTCCCGGTCCCCGCAAATAAATCGCGGCTGTCGGCATAGACGATAAGTAATGGCCCTATTTCTGTGAAAAAGAGTTCTATTTTTCCCTCCTTTTTTCGGTGGCACAATTGGGAGAAATGAGCCGATCGCATGCCCGGCGTCCTGAGGGGGGGTCAGAAGCTACTTTTGGAAGAGGAGAATGGAATTACGACCCGCTCTTTCGGATATCGGGAATCAATATCGCGTTTCAGACGGTAGAGCATTGTACCAAGTTCACTTCCTCAAAAATCCTCCCTGAAATGCACTGGAAAAAACCAAAGTTAGCTAATTAACTATTTTTTCAAATCTATCTCAGTTTATACGGTAGGTCTCAGTCTCAAGCACATTAAATTCAGAGGTCGATTGCTGCAACTAATAGTAAAACGTCTGCCTTGTTGGGTGTGGCACATTCCTTATGACTAGAATGTATGAATCATTGGAATGTTTTAAATAATCTTTGAAGAATACATTGCCAGTTTCTGAGGTTAGAAGGAAATTTCAAATTGAGATAGAGCGTAATACACAAAAGTCGGTCAATAAATTAAGCAATCAGAAAACAATGATTGATATATACGTGATATTTGCTCATGCGCTAAATCTACCAATGATCGGAAGCGGTGATATTCATTAGAGACCATTCAAAGCCTAAACCCTCGAAAATGGATAAAAATTGTTAAAGCGTAGTTGCGCAGCAAATATTGTTGATACTAGTTTATTGATTTTGTTGTGGAACTATTAAATTACCTTTTTCCGTTGATCCTCCAAATTCGAGTGAGATTGGACGACTAGAATTAATGAAAATACTACTTGAAGGATTTTACGTTGGCGCTTGCGCAGCATGAGGTCTTTTTGCGCAATGAAACTTTTACGAGACCGACTGCGGCTCAACCCGTTCATTGCCTGAAAATTAGTGTGGAAACTAGACGAAAAAACTATATTTCAGTACAGGATAATTATCAATCTATGAATTTCACAATGTGACTGAGTTTGAAAAAAAATACGGACGCTGTAAGTTGAGAAAGCAGATTCAAAAAACTGTTTGAAAAATATATACCGTTATAAGTTTGATGTATGTAGCACTATAATTGATATTCATATGGTTGATAGTAGATATGAATTATTGTATATCTGAATCGCTAAAATATATTGATAAACCTAAATATATTTTCTTAAAATGAAGTCATTTTTGTTCTATGTGATGTATTAAATACATTTTTGTATAGAAATAATTACAACCGTGAGGTAGCCCTTTTTCATCCCTATTATGATAATGGAAGACTGAAGAATAACCGACAACATAATAATTAGGTACTATCCACTATTTTGTTGGAAATCACTAAAGGCTTACAAATTTAACGATTTCAACATTATAACCAAATTATATATGTTAGAAGAACATGAGGAGGTTGAAATTTATGCTCGTTTCCGAGGTTGTACCTAATTAAATTATTAACACCTGGAAATGATCAATTTTTGGTGTTATTGGTTCATTGAGACTCAAAGTCAGGAAGAATGGAGTGAGTAACTACTGCGATAAAGAAAGTAAAGTAAACAATAGTAATTAGTGTTGGTATTTAAGAACTTTTATAAAATCATATTTATGTAGGTAAACTACCTAGTGTAATGGCAGAAAACATTCGAATCAATAAATAGCCGATAACTTGAAATTTTAGTTACATAAATAACGATATTAAGTCTAGATTCAAGATTATTCACCTCTGTCTAAAATTGAAAGAGCGAACGCACAAGTAATGGCTTACGGAAGAGATCGAGAGTTCCTTTGTATGAAATATTGTAACAAGAGTACACATGTTTATGATAGCTTTCTATGGCCGATTTTCAAAATATAACTTAAAACAAGTAGGTTGGAAGGTTGATGTAGGTAGGTCCGCTAGAAGTCACGGCTGAGTTCGTAGAATAGCAACCTAGGATAGGATCCACAACTGGAAATCTGCCACTCTTCCTAGGAAAACCGGACATTTTGTTTTCAAAGTGATTTTCGCCCGGACTGTCCAGGCCGAAACCGGACAACTGGCAACCCTGGTCCAGACAGGTTGTAGGACCTGGTTGTACGGTGTAATCTTCTGAAACGACAACTTCTTCCGTCTCCTCATTAGCCAGCACATTTTTTGGAATTTGAGTTGGAGTTCTTACTTCTTTTTCTTAGCTTGGTCTCTTCACCTGGGCCTGGCATCGAGCGTCATACCGAAGATTTTGGCTTCCTTAGTATAAAGAATAACTTTGCCCTTGAGACAAACCGGTACATTGATAATTCATTCAAAAATTCGGAGTAATGGCTCATTTTTTACATGAAACTTGAAGTAGATTCGGAATCTGCAATAACGGTCGTAGAGTCACTATAACAAGATAGTCATAAATCGATTTCACCATGGAATATCGCTCAACAAATAGATACTCAAAGGAGAGTTACCATTTGTAATTTTTGATATCTTCGAAAATAAGAAATTTCGCGGACGCTCAATAGCTATTATCTACTCAACCGATTTCGATATAATTCATTGGATGATGAAAATGGAGAACTTCCATGTACCTCCGTAAAGTCTTAATTGGGGTACGATTTCAGTGAAGCACATAAAAAGGGGTACAGAAAGAAAATAACAGTTGACGACCGCTGGTCTATAACATTTAATTTTGCACTATTTAGATGGATTTTTCTCTGAAATGAAGGCTTTCCTTCTATCAGTTGTAGAGCCAAGTTGACTCTTTTTCCTTTTATCGTCAACAAAAAATTTAATTAACCGTGCGATTTCCAGAGATAAAAATCCCCCGAAACGAGCCAACGCGTCCCAGGGGGAAGTTGCCTTCCGTTTCTATGTCCCAGGCATTCTCCGTATCAACACATTCCCGTCACTTCCATCTGTATTTCTTTCCGACCTTCGAAAGTCAGAAATAGCTTCGGTCGAATGCTATCAGCGCGTGAGAATTTGCACTTTTCGCGCTTTGCCCAGGGTTTTATCGAGGGATGGAAAATAAAATTACTGTCTTACCTGGTTGGCATTTTCTCAACAGGAAATCAGCAACATATTATCACAGGATTCACATTTATTTAGCTTTTCGTGAAGTGTCAAGTTGGTTATCGAATTGAAATAGTTAGTTATCACGCAGAAATTTGCGTTGCCATTGAAATGAATGTGATAGGGGTTACCTATATAACTATCCTCTATTACTTCAGTTCCGGGGTAGTTAGGTACTGCCCGGGCGTACGTGAACACATGCGCGCGGTACTCAACACCGAATTTCTTACGTCGCTTATTCATTGTTGATGGTTTTCCAAAACATACTATTTACAAAAGTTTAGAATTTGAATTAGAAGACATACGTTGAAATCCAAGAAGAGCCCTTAACAAATATTTTGTATTATGCTTTGTATACTTCGAATGAAATTATTGGAACACAGAATGTAAAATGACTCAATGTGAATGACTCAAATTTTGCGGTTAATCTTATCACTACATGTCAAGTTGTTTCATTTATTTATCACCAGCGCCATATTTGAAACCTCCTTGTCATGAGCTTTCATTTGAACCCTCACTCGAGAAATGCATATTTTTCATCCCCCCACCCCCCTTACTCGTCATAAGCTTTCATTTATTCATATAACATGAATTATAAGAAATTAACAAGCGGTTACCATCATGTTCACAATAGCAATTATTGAGAATGACCACCTGTGTGTACCTAAACAATTATTCATATAACCATGGTCATAACTCAGCTTGTCGGCCACACACTTCGCAGTAGCTATTATAATATGGTTGGATGAACTGAGACCTTTCGAACGAATAGTCAACGAATATCGTGGGATGGAAAATGATGAAGTACCATTCCTCTAGCAACGATTCAGTTGTAAGCGGAAATCATCAGTAAATTGTTGCAACACATTTTCGTTACTCAAAAACGCTACACATTTTCTTTAACAAAAAACATTGTTTTCGGTTGGAGATGCCTAGGCTAAACCACATTCCGTGTTAGAAAAAACAAAGATAGGTAAAGAAAGAATATAGGATCCGAGCACAGCTGATCAGTGCTCCTCCGTACCTCAAAATTGTTTCCGAGGGGTCCCAAAGGAGCTCCATCTAAATAAAAGTATCGTGAGTTGTTTAGGAAATGAATTAGCCTCCGAGGTTCCGAAGCTGATCTGAGTCCATTCCATACCTAGTAATTGTTTTCCATCTGAGTTCCTCCCATACTCTGTAGTTTTCCACATCTCCAAAACCAGTTAAATTCCAGTTTTCAACACAATAAGTCGATTAAAAAACAAATCAGGCTCAGAGACCCCACAGCTGAACTGTTCAGTGTGTACTGATATTGAATCCTTGATATTATTACAAAGGAGGTCCATTTTAAATCGCAGATCCGAAGGTTAACATCAATATGCCTTCGTGGATAGAGTCACCTACAGATTGAAAATTAATTCAATTAATTGAAACATCTACATTTTACTAGTCCCCCTGATCTCAGTATTTTTCGAAGTAAGTTGGCCCCTAACAACTGGGAACAACATAAATGTGTAACATATCATTGAGATTATTGTAATAATCATTAAAAACTCCATTGCGAAATATAGTCACTTAAGATGTAGGTAACGTGAAACTTCGAAATCGGTCATTTAGGAAACGGGAAAATGATGCTTAAAGTAATTTACGTTAGCGCATGCGCAAAATGGAGTAATGATTTGAGAAAGATGAAATTCGTAGGGATCATTCAACAGCCTAACCCACAAATTCCCAGAAAATGTAATATAATAATTTTACAGTATAATTCCCAGCATTTGAAATAATAAATCAAAATGTGTACATCAGCCGAAGATATGCCCGTAATCTCAGCACTGCTGTTGATCAACTCAGAGAGGTGTCATTAAGAGTTGAAATGTGTTAAAACCAAGATCTGGAGATGTTTGGAAATAAAATGTAGTTTTTTCGTTTATTTATATAGAACTCAGTTCAACTAATTGATTTAGACCATCCAGAGTGGCCAACAACAGAGGGCACTGACATTCCAAAAGGATTCAAGTGTTGGAAAGTTAAAATATCAACGATGTCAACGCGAATGTGACCCGCAACCGTCTTTTGACAGGTAGCAGTAGAAATCTGCTGATACTACACGATGTTCTTCGGTTTTATAGTAATGATTCACTTATTATTATTGACTAGTAAGATTCGAAGAAAAGCTATCTATAACAGAAAAAATAAATTCTTGAGTAAATATGTGTAGCATTTATCATTTGTAACCGATAAAATTGACACGGCAGATTCGGAGAAGTTCACTGCCGTCCTAAGCGAAAAAGTCGTATGTGCAAAAATCTAATTTTTGGGAAATCGACCAAATAGGTTTTGCGTCGAAATTCGTTGATATTGGCGTTAGTTTCCAAAATAATCTTGAACTTGAACATTCTCCTTGTAGAAAATTTCTTGCTGAATCGATTGGCGATGTCAAAAATTGAATTTTTCCATCGTAAAACAGCAAAAAACGCTGTGCAAATTTTATTCTCGTATTGTTGACTGACATTGCGGATAATTTACGAAGCACGAAACTCGTATCTGCAGTTTACTTAGTGTTTTCTACGTATCTGATATAGATACGTGTATCTGACTAGCAAATTGCAGTTATGATTCGCTACTCTAGCCGTATGCACTTGCATGATTTGAATTATACTGAGCTGAAAAATTGTACGTGTTGTTTTGTATCGAAACAGATGATTAGAATGAATGGAATAATTAAAAACTCGGCGCTTTGCGCCTCGGCGGGGGGCTCCGCCCCCCTGCACCCCCCGGTTTATTTCTTTTTCCATACTCTGTATGAAATCATAGGAACACAGAATGTGTTCCTATTTCCTTACCAACGGCTTGGTTGCACGTGGCATAACACGTGGCATAACACGTGGCATAACACGTGGCATAACACGTGGCATAACACGTGGCGTAACGGTTTTAACGTAACGGTTTTTTCTGTCGGTTTTTTTTCGGTAGGTCATCGCAAAAACACATTCTGTGTTAATAGTCTCACAGTAATTATTGTTGGTGCGCAGGTAGGTACACAATGAGATAGTGACAGGTTCAGTAAAGGACTTTAGTAGGTATTCATATACATTACACAATTTACATAGCTAATTAGGGGAGAAAACTATGTTTCAGTGTTGAAAAACATTGTTTTTCCAATGAAATCGAGGGTTTTCTTGAAAATTGACCTTCTATGAAAATTCGAGTTCGGGGTCTGTTTCTACGTATTTTTTCACGCTGAATCGAGTGGTAACACTTGAATATCTCCCCAACCCCCTTATAACCGAGTTTTACACTTTAGCTTACAAGTTTCACCCCAAAAACACATAAAATTTATCATAATGAATGATCTTAAATTTGTGAGAAAGTGTAAAACTCGGTTACAACGGGGTTGGGGAGATATGTGCAAGTATTATCATTCGATTCAGCGTAAAAAATACCTAGAAATCGACCCCAAACTCGTATTTTCATAGAAGGTCGTTTTTCAAGAAAACCCTCAATTTCATTGGAAAAAAAAAGAAAAAAAAAACAATAGTTTTCAACATTCAACATAGTTTTTTTCCCCCCTAATTAACAATCTAAAAGTAAAATTGACTACACCGGTGGGAAGGTGAGATTTCAACGCAGTATTCACAATTCTTGCATTATGAAAAAATATTGTTTCTCATAATACAGGTTTCGCAAATTAGGTCAAATTTGCTTTTCCGAGGGCTTTTTCATGTCTCAAACCTTGAGTCTTAAAAACGCTCAGGCATCTATCCGATAGGAAATTTAATACTCTTTCCAATGGTATCCTCAAATTTGAATTTGAGCAAATTGAGAGAGTTATGATCATTTTAGTGACAAAAGGTCGAAAATACGAAAAAAAATCTTAGAAATTAAATAACTCGAAAACTAAGAGTTTCATAAGAAATCTCTATGAGGAACTTTCGATCAGAAAGAAGCTCTAAAATCGATCCCTGAAATTACGGGAACTTTAGTTGAGACACCCTGTATATGGCAATATAATTTTCGGGTTCGTTACCCCCACAAGGTAAATTTTTCCAAAACTCCGCTCTAGAAGGGGGGTAATAGCTTTTTTTCTTCACATAAGAGTGCTAGAATGGCATCTCTTCTTCCACTGTCGATTCCACGAGGCTTATTAACCTTTTCCAGAATTGGGAATCCCTTTTGAAGCTTTTTTTTTTCTTTTAAAGGAAATCGAGTTCAATGAAATCCGTTTTATATTTCAACGTATATTTGCCTCTACGCGCTGAAATCTGGACAATATCGCGGAGATATGGCTTTGGAGTTACCGAATTAATTTTCTGTTTGGAAGAAAAATCTCTCCACACAGTGAAATCATTAACGGTTATTTCTTTGACTACAGCATTCTTTCTACTGCCCTGGACACACTCAATAAAATCTAGAAAATCGTATACCTATGTAGAATTGGCATATATATGAGAGAGTCCACTCTGCAAAAATAATTAGAAAAAAAGGCCTTTGTTCTTCCGCACCAGACCAATAGGGATAGGTACTTAAAATCACTAACAGCAGGAAAAATTCGGGTTACCGTAAAGCAACGTAAGTACTTTGGTTTCTGTACATCCTCGCCGTTATTGGGTTATACGTCAGCTGGGCGAGGCGAGGGTAATCTGGGCAAGCCTAATCCAGTGCGACGATCACTGATTGGGCGCTCTTAGGTACCGTATTTCTATGAAATAACGAAAATGAACAGGGAAAGTACGGGGTCTTCCTTACTGTTGAAAGGATGCAAGTTTCACCTTACTCAAAGCTGTTATAGGAAAATTCAATCTTGGGCTAACGAAAGAGTACCGGGAACATAAAACAGAAGGGTCCAAATTTTCACACGCTGTTTTCGGCTTATTGTATCTGGCATCATATGAAGTTCAAACGTTTGTCGAGACTGAGCTACCCTGTGAGCCCAAGATTAGGGAATTTTTTAATATTTGCTTAAAAATTATGCTCGAAGGACGTCCCTATTCCCTCCTGTTTTGTGGGCAGCACGAAATGCACATTCAAGAGGGTTCCCAAGAATCGTAAGTGACTCCAGGAGTGCCAAAATTCTAAGCTTGAAATCCGTATCTGACTTTTAAGAACAAGAGAATCCGTATATGCGAAATAAGAAGCGAGTAAATCGTATTCGGTGCCAGATACGAATTTTCTTCCTCTGAAAAGTATACTTACGAATATTGGCTAAGCAAAACCAATGGAATCACCACTAAGCCGTTTATTCGTACGCTTTTTTGAGGCATTTCCCGTGCAGATACGACTCTGGGACTCCGAAAATCGGTAGAAAACCCCCCCCAAAACAGGGGGGGGGGGGGGGGGGTACCATTAACTCATTTTGGTCAAAAAATCACTTACGACTTTTTCGCTTAGGACGGCAGTTCAGATTCGAAAGAAAGTAATAAGATGAACAGTGTGATAAAAATGTTTGCCAAATAATTCCTTTTTAACAAATTCAGTGAATCAGCTTTAGCATTACATTAGGTCAATATTATGACAGGAAACCCGTTTGGAATGTACCTACAAGTATATTTACCTAATTACATATTCAATTCATTAAAATATTAGTAATTCAATGAATAATTAATTTGACTCAAATTATTGCTGGATACATGTTCTATGTCGAGAAGCATCTAGCAGGAGTGGTTGTTGATAAATACTCGTTCACTGTAAAGATAAAAAATTCACTACTATATACCTACCTACTATGACAAATTTATATTAACATCGCTAAATATAATTGATGAAGCTATTCTATTTTCTGGAGAGCTGACTGACGGATTTCTGGAATAATTTTATTGAAACAGGTGGCAGGATAATTCGCATTTCCTCGTGGGTAGGGTTCCACCTATCGAATAATTTGATCAATTATTCTCACTTCCGATTTCGTCGCTTGGAACAGGCGGTCTCGTTATGAACAGAAGACTCGACCAAACATTTTATTGATCGTATATCGCAGCTCGCCGTTGGTTTACTCATTATTCTCAGGTGGGTCACTGCTGCTTGTAATATCACAACTTCTCCGCACGCTCGCCACCATATCTTCGCTATTTTTGTTCCGTTCCACTCTCTGCTCCATCTTCGTCCTACTTCTCCTTTTCTTCATTTATTCTCAATCCTTTTTCAAGTTTTCTTTCCATCTTCTGCTTGCCACCTCTTCTTCAAACATAATTTCTTCGTATTTCCCACCCTTGTTCCTTAGCATACCACTCGCGATTATGACAATATTTCGAAAAGTTGCTATTGGGAATTTTCATTGTTAGTTTATATTTTCTCAATAGAAAGATCTTGATGAAAGCTTTCCAAAAATGTGATATTTATATGATGGATATCTGATCAGTAATACGGCTGTTGATGTTCATTTTCACGATGATTTCATGGCCCCCGCCCGCCTGATGGGAAACCCTCAGCTCCCTTGCACTACTGCGTCACGCGTGATCTTCCTACCCGTTCATTAACCAAGCTAAACAGTCTTTTGAGCTGAAAATTGGAACTAGGAGGTATAGGTGCGCTGAGTCCAAATCTAAAGTCAAAAGTGTGAAATTCCAACACATGAAAGTTCCCCATTGTATTTTCCCTAGTGACTAGTTGGTGCCCTTTCTTTCGTCCTAGTTAGTGTCCTTCCGTGTTCGTTAGTGTCCTTTCGTCTTTCCTTCATTCTATCAACGTCTATCCACCTATTCTTCTGTCGACCTCCTTTCATTTCTCTAAATATCACCCCCTTTTACCTTTCTGCCCCAAGAAGTCACAGCCAGCACCCGCCTGCTTGCTTTTTTGCCCTACTATGTACGTCACGCTACGTACGATCTTTGATCTACGTACTTTATGTACAATCTACCTTCCCGTTTATTGGCCAAATTATACCATCTTTTGAGCTGAAAATAGCTAGTAGGAGGTTTTCAAGTGCGAAGAATCCAAATCTGAGGTTAAAAGTGTGAAATAACAACAGATGAAAGTTCTCCAATAAGGTAATTTAGTTTCTACTTCCTATACACTTTCTATTGGCTTTACAGTGGTGCACTTACGCTTGCAGTACGGCTACCAGTACCTACTAACGGGGCTTAGGTTTTGATGTCTTCGAGGCTCAGCTATTTCTTTCCCCATTGGCTATATTGTACAATATATATTATGTACGAATTTCTAAAGGACTTGGCGATTTTGATATAGGCTGGAAATTCAATTTCCATTTATTCCCACTCCATTATTCCAGCTACCTATTTCCCTTCTACGTTCATCAGTCCAAATACCTTTGGCTCTCAATATCTTTTCTATACTTGTATGGAATGTTATGTATACATACTATAGTATGTACACTTCCACTTGGACTTCTCTTCCTCCCCAGTTCACCACTTCTTCGTGATATCGCTACCTCACTTTCTGTACTCTACCTCAACCCCTACACACCTTCGCCACTGCACTGTATTCTTGTTAGATCCAACCACCACCCTCCCTTATTTCCAGAAGGTCGATGTAGAGGGGTGCGCCTTCCTAATCGATGCCCATATTCCATTCCGTCCCTCATTAATTTAGCCAGAAAACCGCCGGGGTTGCCTCTCTTCCCGCGTGTGCTTGCGAGAAGTCATACATCAGTGTCATCTATCTTCCCTCACCCCCTCACTTCTCTCCTTCGCTCACTCTAGCCCTCCTATCTCCCTCTCACTTCTCTCTCCGTTCCTCTCTCACCCTTCTCAACCACCCTCTCCTCACCCCTTACCATTTTCCACTCCCTTTTTCAAGTCATTTCATAATAGCATCCCTCCCTTACCATCCCACCCCTGTAGTTAGTCATGCGATTAATTTTTCCTACCCCTCCCTGAACCTCCTTCGACCGCCCTCAACTATACATCTTACTATGTACCTAACTTACTATGCAAACATATATTTGTATACATTTCTACCTTCTATTAGTCTTCCATTGTTCTCCAACAATATGTTTCCTTCTTTCTTAGTTCGTTGACCACTAGGGCTAACTGCCTTTCACGATTTTCCTGAAGTCCCTTGTAGTTTGAAGGAAATCATCAATGAAGAAATGTCTTATCTAATCAGCCGAGAAATCTCGAAAGAGCTTTCTAAAAAGTATAATTAAAAGGGTATTGGATGAGTATTAGGGGCCAAAAAGCGGTGTGAAGTAACATGAACAACGTTGTATGGGAACTACCTCACCCCCAAGTCCACCTGTAGGTTAGTTAGGGCTGAGTCGTTCATGATATAATTAATATTCAATCTCAGCGCCGACCACTTGCGACGTCAATCGTGGCGCAAAATCCGATTTTTAGATCTAAACGAGAAATTCTCGGCCATTAGACAAATAAGTAAAAACAATATTTTAACTATGAATAATGAAGGTAAAATCTTATATAAATCTAGACACTTCAAAACATAATAATGATCTAGTTGATGATCTCTTGTGGAAAAATATTGAAATACGATTTTAAAAGAATTTTAGTGCTTCCGTATATAAAAGTAGAGATGAGGTTCTTGACTGGTATAATTTTTACAGATTCTTTGAAAAAGGATAATAATCGTAATAATAAAGTTGTTTAGCTCATTTTTAAGAGTATTAACACCGTTGGGTTTTTGGTTGGTGTATTTAAATAATTTTGGTTAACCAGGAAAAGAAACAGTTTCAGTCATGTAGCATGATTGTATGAGCAAATTTTCGTA
Source organism: Adelphocoris suturalis (assembly GCA_030762985.1). Classification (NCBI taxonomy): domain Eukaryota; kingdom Metazoa; phylum Arthropoda; class Insecta; order Hemiptera; family Miridae; genus Adelphocoris; species Adelphocoris suturalis. Next base: position 32,701,667 of record CM061047.1, on the reverse strand, counting down.
ATTTATCGTATGTATAAATTTGTTGTTTTGACATTTAAGCTTTTTGAGTGCAAGGAAATTGTTGACTATTAATTTTATGGAAAAAAAACCTATTCTCAATAACAATCTGCTATTCAAAAAGAAGTTTTGGATTTTTAGCTTTTTCTGCAGTATTTATCGATTTTGTAGCAAATTTTAATGAAATTAAGGTACATTTTTCAGCATACTTTTGTATGTAAATTTTGAATTGTTCTATTTAATAGTTAATATACTTTATTTCAGTAATATTATGCTAAAAAAATATAAATTCCACTATTTTTAGTCGTTTTAATCCATTTTTAGTAGTATTTAAGCACATGTTTTGAAATGTGACCAATTTAATGTGCTCAAAAAGTGCTGGCCAACGAACTCATCCTTTCTTCTAGAAAGCTTGATTTTTTGGCGCGAGAACGGAATTTTAATGTCAATCCTAGGGAGAGTTATCGTCTATAATGACACACACACACACACACACACGCACACACACACAATTCAGTAAATTTTGATCAGAATACAAATATCTATCGTCCAACAATGGTTCTAAAATCTCATGGCTAAAATCAACCCAGTAATCTTAGGTGTTGAAATGTTCAACGTTCTTCTTAGTTTTTAACAAATTCCTTACTTTGAAATACGTCTTGACATTTTTCGGAGAAGAAAAACTTTAACTTGAGTTTCAAGGAATACAATGTGGGGGAATAAACAATCTTAAAATACCCACTGACATCAAAATAGATTATATTAACTTGAAAATGCGTTATCATTAAATCGAGTTATATTATAACAATTCAAGTTACCTATCTGTAGCGCAGGTCTACGAAGTACTGCAATTTGAGATTTTGAGTAGGTAACTTATAAAATATTATGTTTGTTAGTCTACTTATACCTTCAGTAGGTAACTAGTGAGGGATAATATCTTTATATATAATTCCGAACGGTATTTGAAATTGTGAAGAACTTCGCGGTCCGATTTTAGAGTTAGACTGCTCATTCGAATCAGCACGGCCCCAAGTTTGTTGCAAAAGTGTCGCCGTTCGTCTCTATACCCCTTATCAACGAGAGTTGTTTATTAGGCTGTGGTGGTAACAACAGTTGCCATCAATTCACGGTAAGTAAGAAACGTAGTGTAGTTACTAACATCTAGGAGAGTTATTTCTGAACGAAGAAATAGAAACTGAAGAACTTAGCGGACTTTATATATAAATCCGAACGGTCTTTATATAAAGATTCCGAATCAGCACGGCCCCAAATTTGTTGCAAAAGTGTCGGTAAGTAAGAAACGAAGTGATGGGGTGTTTTCTGATCAGTTGAGTGAGGTAAAATCTTTCCTGTTCACTGTAGGAAGTTGCAATTTGATAGGGAGACTCTGTTTATTAGGCTGTGGCAGTAACAATCTCGAGTTCCATGTTATTGTATCTCGAGTACTGTATTGTATCTCGAGTATTGTATCAACGACATAAAGAAGGAGATAGAAGACACGGGCGCGCAGATTCACAGCTTACAAAGAAACGAAGAAGACTCGAGATAGAATTACACCATCCATCATCTCACCATGCCCAAATTCTGAATTCCCCGATTCAACTTTTTGTTTAGTCTCATAGTGGCGAGGACCACCTCAACTGGTGATATTTATTTTATTACACTACTTACATTTTGATCGGTATTTCCTCTTTTTTAATCATTTAATAACATCGCCTTAGCTTTGTACCAGGTCACATAACGCTGCAATAGGTAGGACTTATGTCGTTACTATAATGTGCTGAGTTCCTGTTAGGTACTAATGTTATACGGACTAGATTAGGACTTTCCAAGCCCTAACAGGCCTCTAGTTAGAATATAATACTAAACATCTGTCCATTGATCACCAAGTTGTCGGCGGTTGAGCGTTCTGTTCAAGTCCAAATAATGTCAAACTCTATGTTGAAAAACCAATTTGTAGGAGCGATTATGAAATATAACCATGTATAAATATATGCTCTTCGTTCTGTGTTGAACGCTTCACTCGATATTCATGAGCTTCCTGGACCTCTGAAACGGTTGACCTTTTGTTAATTTATAAATTAATTATTCTATTATACTTGAGCTAACAATTTAATCGCCGTGTAACCTTAGACGGAGTACACTTTGTACAACCGCTGGTTGGTTCAGGACCCCGCTCACAGGGGCAAAAAAAGAAAAAAAGAAAAAAAAACTTCAAAGGGATGAGAGGCAAGAGGCGTAAAAAAGAGAAAAAGTCGTGTTGGCTTTATCGGCTGGTAATCCCTTCAAAAAGCTGATGGCTTATAAGAGATAACGCTCGTGGGGTTTCCTTCAACTAAACAGAGCTCCGAGTTCGAGCGCCGCGGGTTCAAGTAGGTTCAAAGACCACGCAAGCGGTTTTTTAACTTAACCGGTGGACGAGATAACGGATCATTTATTGGGTCGTCCGTCATAACCATAAATTTTAGAAATTAAGTACCTATTCAGCTAATAGTGAGGATGGAGACGCTACATTTACCTCTTTTAGATCCATAAACACGCAAATTATAGCTCAAGAATTCAGCACCTTAACAGTAAGGGTTATTAACGGTATTCTATAAGTGTATGTAGAACGGGATAGGTATGCAAAGTGCACGATTCTAAGAGGTGAAATGTTGGCCCTTCGTCACTGAACAGATTGCCATCATGCAGTCCGGAGCAATGAATCCACTAGCAGATCGGAACAATAAAAATTGTCGATTTTCTGTTGCAACCAATAGATAAAAATCATGTGTCACGTTTTCACTCGTCGTAATGCTCAATACCAAAATTTAGCTTCGTCCATTTATTAGGAGAGAAAGGAGCTTCCGAGCTCACTCAACCGATCAGTGAGCCCCCCCCACATGTGGCTCCCCACATTGTCAATCGTACTCAGCAGGCCTATAGATGCTCAATACGAAATTTCAGCCTCTTGAGACTACTTCAACTTAAAAACTGCTGCTTATCGACTGTATGCCATCATGTTCAATGCAATGAAGTGTCCGATTTCACGAGTGGATATACCTGGTGTGATGTAAGTAGATACAAGTATAGTCTGTTTACCATAACCGGCGGTTTCAAGTGCACAACTCATGTTTTTGATCAAGATATGGAATCTATTTGGAATTTATTGGAAAAATCAACCATGATTCGAATTTGAGCGTTACCAGAATTACACATTTCCTCACGGCGCCGCGGCCGGCGTGGAACAAAGTGTACAACAATTCCGTGGTTTAGATGCTTTCCTGAATCGGTAATGCTAATTTCATCATCCCTCCACCCACCACCACCAAATAACCATCTCATGACTTTTAGGTGACTTAGGCCGTCATATATCAAGTAGTCATACCTATAATATTGGTAGCCAGAATGTTTCCTGAGCAAATAACAGGACTAGTCTCATTAAAAAAAAAAAAAAAAAAAAAATAGATTAGTGCTTGAAGTGAGTCACATGATAGCGCATTTTCTTGTTAGGAGATCCGCGTGAAATGGTCGCTTCCTGCGTTGAATAGGAGACAAAATGGCTTTGGAGATCACTCAATGACCTCTAATGCGTCAGCGGCCCCTAATATATCCATTCAAGATATACCCATTCAGCATCCCCATCTCACCTATTCGCCAACATAAACATTCTATACTTAGTCCTGGTACATGTACAAATTGTATATAACCAATAAATGAATTAAAAAAAAATATATATATCTTTATCTTCACCATGCTATAGATCACATCCATATCAAGTTTCATCGAAATCGGACTTCGGGAAGTGACATTTTAAACGATTTTCAGAGGACATACAAACATACATCAACAGATAAAGTGAACACAATAGCTTATTTCTCGTGAGTGGTCATTAACGATTGATTAATAATATTTATTCAAAACCTTCTCCTAACACATTAATTTCGGAATCCATATTTTAAGCCTTCTGTTCCAGTGCATGCAGTCGTTAGGTACGTGTTAAGGAATTTTGCGCGAAAAAGTGATGGCCCCATTGATCTTCCTCTTGTTGGGACGTGGTTTCCAAGAGAGGCTCTCTCGCGAGAACGAACGAGGGTAAAATATGATACAGTCAGGCCGGGAGAGAGTTATGAGTTGGGAAGCTACATTTCACGGAGGAGGCGGTCGGGAGAGGGGTCTCACTCAAACTTTTAGAGGGTGCGAAATGATATTAGGGGCACATCGTTCGGGTCTTAGAGGGTAATCGGCTTAGATCGGATACATCAAAACAAAGCTATTCACCGCCCGAGCACCTTCCGCAGATACAATTTCATGAATATGAATACAACGGCCAGATTAAACACTCTCCCCCCCCCCCCCTCACCATCACTCTCGCCTTACCTGCCTATCAGCATAATGCGACCCGTCGTTAATTTAAACTCAGCCCACGGATTCGACGGAGTAAATTTCCATCGCAAATTTTATGACTGCCTCTGAAACCACACGTTTGGTAACTTTTGATAAAATGAGCAGAGATCTTTATTGATAAGAAGTTCCAGTCATGCAGCATAACTGTATGAGCGAGTATGGAAAATGTCCAATATATTTGAAAATGCAATGCAAATGGCATTATTGTGCCTGTTAGGAACAGCAGTGGTCTACGAACGTGAAATTCCATGAGCACCGATTTCAAGGCCGAATTTTCCCGTTTCACATGAATTTTGAACTCTTCAAAAAAATTAGGAAGTTCATAGCTACACTATTTATCAAAATTAAAGTTGCATAATGGTATCCATAGCTGTTTTTAGCGATTCCTATTAACTGTTCAACAACTGTGAGCGGGGTTTTGATTGTCTTCATTGCCAACTACAATAATAATCGACCAACTATTGTGAACTAGTTGTGACGCTCGACCAATGGGAGGTGGCCTCGAACGTTGTTAGTCCGGAAGTCCCCAAGTGCACCCACTACCAACCGATAGCGGTGAAACGGAACTTCCTTCGGACAACCTCATGAACGTCCGAACTACTACAATTTAACATAATGCGTTAAACCGACTTGACTGTACAGCAGAAGTTATGAGATATTTCATCACTATCGTTTAGTTGCTAACTCATCTTATGATTTGTAGAAACAGTAGAGAAGTCATGATCGACCCTTAAATATATAGGTACTTACCGGGATTGTGATCTACTAAAGTTTTTTGTGTACGTCTAGTTGTTAACAGTTTTATTATGTCTTTGAATCCCTTCTTTCGTGACAACGATTGATTTTCTGATTTTTAGCCTTTTAGCTTCAGTTCAGTTTTTGCTTTCTCACCACACCGAAGGTAGAAAAACATTGTGTTCGTGCGGGAAGCCGAATTTTTTTTTTTTTTTTTTTTTTTTTTTCATCCAGAATCAAAATGTCCGCTTACCTACATTTGCTTTTCAGAGCTTGTAGATCAATTGTCTGACTCATTGTATGTCTGATTATCTGTTTGTGTGACTGTGACAAATCTTCATGCCTTGCTCAAAACTTTACTTATAGTTTTGGTACGATTTCGACATTTTTTTATAGGGATTATGCGGCATAACTTCTAGACGGTCCCCTATATTGTTCTCGTCATGATCCTTCACCTATCGATGTTATTATAGGCGAATCTCCCTTTGAATCGGATATCATATTCATTCTTCCGTTAGAAAAATCAAGCGACTCGAAAGAAAAGATGATTTCTGCTATAAAAAAAAACCAGCACTTTTTGCGCATTCGTATTTCAACAAAACGCACCGAAGAATCATTAAAATTCATGGAAATAGCTCGAATTGTAGAACTTATGTACCATTCCTGATAATGAGCAGATTCACCAAAAACCTAACAATATTATCTTAAATTGTATTAGAGTCTTCGTGGTAACGTATTTGAAGGTTCATGCCACCAACCCCGTATAACGGTTTAGGTATACCCAAATGACGTATACGTTTTCGAACTTCTTCATCAATGTATATAAATATATTTGTTCTAAGGTTTCAATATGGTTTTGCTTATTTTATATTCACGATTATGTTTGTGTTTCAGGTCTCTTTTCCGCCGTCCACTCACATTTTCATGGTAAGTGAATGTCATACATCATCGTAGTTAATAAAAACTTACACTAGGTAATTGCTTCAATACTAAAAATATCTATAAGTGATCAAAAAAATTCTTTATAATTTTCTTATTGAAACCAGTCCGAGCATTCCCCGTGCGTCTGCAAGCGTCTGCAATGAAAAAAAAAAAAAAAAAAAAAAAACAGATTTTCATTTGATTGCTATTCATTTATGTTTTAGAAAAAATAGCGACAGAGATCTGTTTAGTTCTAAATTAGAACATCGTTAATTTTTTCTACTTCTTTATCGGCTCGGTAAACAGGATACCTATTTCAATTCTCAAAACCTCAAATCTTGAACTAGTATTATTAATTTTTGGCGACTCCGAATTCTCCTTAACAAGAAGCTTTTTTAACGTCAAAATTGTCTAACTTTCTGTCTAGTAATTTTTTTAAAGGATGTATTACATAGAAGCGATTGTTGAAATAACTACCAAATAGCAACAAATATTAGCAAATGAGAATTTTTTAATAATTCTAAAAATTACCAATATTTTTGTCTGTTTCGAAATTCATTATTGGGCCTAAAAAAATTTAAAAAATTTCCCCAATTCCAAGATTCTTTACATAGAATAGACCATTTATTTGAGATGCTATCTGTCCGTACTACGCGATGTACCGTAACTATACTACTTGATTACAAGAATAATATGCTCAGATTAGGAAAAGGTGCTGGAAATCTGACAAAAGGGTGTTCAGATTTCATTTCACTAGGACCATTAGACATTCTTGTTCTCGAAAGCGTGCGGGGAAAACATTCTAGGAAAAAATCTCAAAATGCCAGGCATTGGAAATCTTGAAATCGTGAAGTAGGTCAAGGATACTTTTTATTTTGAAAACATTTTCGTTAAAATAAAATAAAAATCATATTCAGAATTTATGTTGCAATTAACTTATATTGGTGACTGTTTGTATTTATATTACATTCATTCATGTATTTATTTTATTTATTGATGTCTGCATATTATTTATTTATTTAGGTCTGGGTGTTCGGATTGTCCACTCCATATAATATTAGTTTAAAACGGTCGATTTATCAATGTTGTTCGTCTATGTCGTACTTCTCACCGTTTATTATAACGTCAACCAATTACCAACGGCAAATCCCATTAATTCCCCTGCTCTTAATAATGATATTCCACTCGGATATTCATAGATAAACCGCAGCCCTTAATACCAACAACCGGTGAAATCCTCGAGTGTGAGCTGTCGTGGCGCGACCTGATCTGCATTAACCAACAAAAACAGTTTACTCTCGTGCAAGTCCATTAGAATGGAATCGCGGATTTATAGAAATATTAGAGGAATATTGCTTTGAGAATTCAAACTTACAGTTAGGTACTGCGAGTGTACAAAACTACGTCATATACGCAAAACATACTACTTCGATGCTAACGCAGCCATAGTGCCCTGCCTGTAGGCGAGCTTATAGGGTTGAATATTGCTCCATTTAATTTCCGTAATATGTTAGTATTGATAATCATAATATTTTTAGTATCATAATGGTAATTATAACCAGGAATTAATAGACTTCATCAATATATGCACAAAAGCAATTCGATAATTCAAACTTCTGGGCTGAGGACACCTACTGTAATCTTGAATAATTAATACGTTAGGCGCGATGCTTACTAGAAAAACGCGATTTATGAAACTGGGTCATTGTTGAAACTTAGTTTCCCCGGAAAATCATAGGGTCGCTGCTCCTATAGCTCGTAGTGAGAAAACGAAAATTCCTACGGCTTTCCGGTAGATTTCATTCGATATACGTAAAAAAAGCATTAGTTGTTACCTTGAATGTTTTCGAGATCTCGAGTTTTCAATATCTTAACCCTTTAGGGTTGATCAAAATTTAGCCACTGTTACTGGCACATCTCTGGCCTATTTATGATTTTTGAATAAAAGCTCTGGACGGCGTTTAGCGTACTGCGGAAGGACGGATTTTTCGCAATTCGGTTTCGGTTGATTGTTTTCAATAATGAATCTTTGTAATCGACCAAGAAAAAAAATTTAACCCCCCTAAAAATTTGTTGGTTTACGTTTCAAGATGCGTAGAATCCGAAAATCGAATAAAATAAATCTGTCCGTCCGTCGTACGCCATCCGAAGCTTTTCTCAAATAGTATTTGACAAAACCTCAAGAAATTCGGCCTGAAAATCATTTATCGGCCAGGGATGAGCTAGTAACATCGGCATCACGTTTGATCAACACTAAAGGGTAGAACCTAAGGGCCTAAAAATTCAAAGATCGAGATCTTGAAATCTTTCTTTTTTTGAGTTTCATTAATAGCTATCTGCCCAAAGAATCGAACGAAACCCCCCAGTCGCTATGCGTTTATTCGTTTGCTTGCCTAAAGGGCCAAAGTATCGACATGCGCGCAAACAGAGGGTCGTTGAAACCTCTCGGTGGTCTAAGCGTTACTCTTTCTGAGTCACTTCGTTATTTTATATTTTTGTAATATTCTCAGTTCTCGTGTTATTCTTATCATGTTTGGAACCTCCGAGGCTAATTTCTTTCCTAATTGACTGATGTTGCTGAAATTTGATGGAGCTCGTTCGGGACACCTCAAAAACAATTACGAGGTTCGGAGGATCGCTGAATAGCTGATGGTGCCTTTGAGGCTAATTTCTTTCCTTTTCGACATGCCGTTTTACTAAGTTTTTTGTTTAATTATGTTTTGTTCAACATTCATCTACTATAAACCGTAAACTTGTGAGGTCCTGAGCTGTAATGGTGTGAACCATTTTGGAAGGTACGATGCGCCAAGTTTTGATCATTTACTAGATATACATGGGGCTGTGAATGAATTATTGACCAATGATATGTGTAGAAGGGCTATCTAATACAGAAATAATAAAACTTTGTGTAATAATTTTCAGCGTTTTAGACTCTATACATCATGAAGCGTCTAATTTTGAGGTGGGGGGGGGGGGGGGTTAACAAATTGTTTTTTCTTAGTCGATTACAAAGGTTTATTATTGAAAATAATTAACCAAAAGGAGGTGAACTCTTGGTGTAGCGCTCCATCACTCATGAGCAAATGAGAGGTGAAAAAGACCCTCAAGGTCTTCTGAAGCCCGGTCATATTTTCTCTACTTCTCTTGAGATGGAATTGGTGACATTTGTGTCCAGTCCTGATAGTAATGAGACGCGGCGTCAGCAATAATAATACAGTTGCCAAAAAACACCGGCCTCCGCTCTTCCACTTTGGTATAAGCACAATTACAATATTTTTTATTTTGTATATGCCCTGTTATAGAACAAACTTATGAATTGATATATTCCAGTTCTTCCCTATTATGACTCATCTGCCTATGCAACCATGTTACCGACTCGAGTAACTTACATGCCACACCACCTTCTCAGTTTTTCGGTACGTCGCTCAAAGTTTTTTCACCCTTTGACTCGTTGGAGGGGTGAAAACCAATTACGTATTACTCTCGGCGGTGAAATTCATTAATTCTCTCTCCACTAATGTTATCCCACTCGGAAATTCATAGATAGCCGTAGCCTTTAAAATACTAACAGCCGGTAAATCCCAGAGTGTGTACCGTCGCGGTGCAACCCCCTCCCTCCCCTCTCCTTCCCAGCGCTATTTTCCTGAATTAACCAACAAAAACAGAACTTCCCCTCCCGTCAAGTTTATAACGGGATTTAAGCGGTTCCAGAAACGGGGCTTTACTGCGTTGTTTGCCCCCCTCGGAAAATGGGGAACAGGTGAAACGGCCGACGCTAATTCGCATAAATGTATCCAGCGCCCGAGTTTTATATTTCTCGGTAGAAATTATCTCCGGTATTTATAGGGCGTTCCTTCGGGGGAATCCGTTTTTATTACATTTACGAGACCTGATTTTCAGTAAATGCCGGCATTACACAAATTCACGGGGTTGAGTGTGAAGGAATGATGTCAGTGGTTGAAGAAATCAAGTCCGTGTAATCAATATATTTATCTTATCTGCGATAGAATTTGATGATATCCATTGCCACCCTACATTCACAGTGTAAATCCTTCTACAATATCACCTTTACACAAATATAAATAAATTCACTCACTATATAACTTTGGATTTTCGGCAGAATTTCTTAAAATGCTTGGGGACATTCTAAACTAAAGTGTCAATTTCGCCCGCTCCTTACGATTCATGCATTTGTTGAAATGTGTGTTGTGGGTTTCTTGGAGTTTTTTGTTGGCACCTTATCCAGTAATGGCCTAGGCCCTATTTGAAGCGGTGCATTCTGGCCTTCCTGAAGCTTAAATAGGGAAATCCCTATACTCCAATCCAATATTTTTTAGTGTAGAAACACTGGTGTTAGTTTCAATAAAATTGGTTCAAACACGTGGGGGCAGCATTAGATTCGTGAAGGATAAGCATATTTTACAGTTAACTGTAAGTTATACATTTGAAAGCGGCGCTTTACGTCACTATACTGTTTAAAAATAAATAATTTGTTCAGCCCTTGAATTTACATAATCTCACTCGTCGGACTTCTAGGTATTAATAAGGTAACTAGTCTAACTGCTTATAAAATCTGTCTGTGTCTTATAAAATGTAGTTACAATTTTAGTATTATATAAAATGCAACCACCGGTGAGAGAGTAAACAACTTCCCCAATTTAGGTATTCTTTACTCGAGCGATGTTGTTAGGCGTTTTCAAATTTTAAACGTTCCGGGAGACTTAGAAGATTTCAATAGGTACAATTAAAAACCATCACAAGCCACCATCAAGTATCCATCTCGTGCTGATAATTTTGCAAGATCGAGCCGTTAGAGGGTGTTCGTGTTATCCCCACACGCACAAATATTATTACACACCTATCAATATTAATATAGATTCAATGTGTGCTCTATGATTCTCACGAAAATTAGGTCACGGCTCATAAGTTCTGCGGCAGGCGGTATCTACGCCAATAAGAAAAGCCGTCAATACAGATATTGCAGGACAATCGGAAATATGCGAGTTGAACCTATCGTCAAGAGTACTGTGTAGTGACACTAATCGCGTCATGCTCGGCTAACTCACGTAAACTGATAGTCTTTTAGAATAGCCCTTTTCCATTATTCGTTTCATTGAAAGTAAACAAACCAAGCTGCATACAATTGAATTAGACAGAATGATATTAGGTATGAAGGTGAATTAATTTCTAGGTTAGTTAATTTTATTAGTTTTTTCCCTGTTAGTGTGTCGAAAATTTAGTAAGTTACTAAAAATTGGCAACTAGCGACCCGCAGATTGAAACCTATGACATAACGCATTCTGAGGGTCAGCGTTTATAGAAAACGGGTCTATAAATACGGTCCTTAATGTGCTTCCCGTACTTTCTATATAGAGAAGTCTTCGTTAGTTCATTTGTAGCGATCTTTGTTGGGAGTCACGTTTTCAGTATATCACGACGGAAGGTTCCCAGTGACGACCCCAAAGTTCATTTGCGCGATTCCTTTATGGGAGGTAGCTAATAAGTTTGCGCTCGGAAATGCAGTTTCGTGATCTGTAGACCTCCGTCAGCTGCTAAATATTACAGAGAAGACATATGGTGTGGTGATCCTATTACATTCTGGACTCATATCTCACGAAAAAATCAATGAAAATAGTGTAATGCAGAGGTGTTGTGGAATTCTATTGCTCCCCAAATCGTAACCCCGTGATGACGTTTATGCAGACTCTTTCCTTCTGTGCAGAATTTAAAAATTATTGAAATAACTATAGATTCGGCACTCATTGAGTACAGCAAGTCAAACGTGCTGAGTTCCATTCCCACACATTAGAATTCCATATTACAATACCAAAGTTTTGTTGCTCTTTCCATGTAGATATGAACGAAAGGTTGCATACTTGCGAATATTACACATAAGAGCAACAAGACAATAATCAGTTATATCTATACTGACATTGATAGGTGACAGTTTTCTGTGTGTGTGTGTGTGTGTGTGTCCAGCTCAATCGGCTGGACCAACTTGATTGTGGTATTTTTAAAAAACCAGCAAGTTCTTGGGATTGTTTTGAGAAGTAATAAAGTCCTCTTAACTCCCCGTAACGTCCTAAATAATAAAAAATAAAAATGATATGTGACAACGAGAGATGATGAATAGAGAGTAGTTACTCCTTCAAAAGGGAGATGCGATTAACCTGCTACACCCAGAGGATATTCTGAAGGTTGTATAAACCCCGGTATATCTCCAGCTGCAGCGTTTTCAAGAATCGAGAAGGAGGAACTACCTACTCCTATCCTCCACAATGTTGTCCGCGAAGTTGTTTACTTTACCCGACCTTACAACAGTAATTAGTGTTTCTCCACTCTGTTTCGTAGTACCAAGCATACAATGAATTCCGTTCAATGCCGGATGAACGAGCCAGTAAAGTAAATCAATAGATTTATCAACAACTTCTCGTTCTACACAATCTACGAACACTTAATTTCAAGTCGGAGGACACCCCCAGAAAAGGGGGACCGAGGATCACAATATCTCCACCAAACTGGTGTTTCCACCGGGTCAATTGGCTGTAACTGGGATTCCAGCTGTATTAATATTCAATTCTCTTGTAAGAGGATTACAACGGGTGTGGCTTCGCACGGACCATCGCCTTTACTGTTGGGACGGCGACTAAAGACCTGAGTCAGCTTCGAGCCAGAAAGGTCCCGGTTTTAGCTGATGTTATGAAAACGACTGCATTAACTCCAATATATCGCCCTTCCGCCTACCCTCCCGCGCCTTTATTGCCCCTCCCACTTTATTAAACCTTAAATAAATGCTTGGCGTGAAAAGTAATAAAGGGCCTCCAGGTTTTCGAAGGTACCTTCCCTACTACCCGTGATTTATCGTTCGGAAAAGGCCGTAATACCACCGATTTTATGAATAACCCTCCGCGTAAGTCATTTCCAATAGTAACTCGCTGAAATGTGCGTTAAAGTTAACTACCTCTAAAGATTATATAAGAACATAATGAACTGTGATGAATGATTTTTCAACGTACCTAATATATGAAAGTACAATTTACTGTCGTCACTTCTTAGTGAAGTGAATGTTTTATTTCGTTATTGAATGAATGAGAATGAATAAAAACCAAAACGGAATAATACTTGAATTAAGAAGAATACTAGACAAAGCTGTGAAGGAATACTGGAATATTTAGGAGAATCATCGAAAAATGCCTATTTTAGACGGAGTTTTGGTTCGCTACTACATGCTTTTTCTATTAGGTAGTAGACAGTTTCAATTACCCACGTTAGATGTATCTGTGTGTTGTCTAATGTATCCCACCTTCTGTTATTCAGTGAGTTAAAGAAGAGATGATTTAGCACTTAATACCTAAATAGCCTCCTTGGTCACTAGATTTGTTCAGCAATTGCGATTGCTATAATGACACAGTTGTACAGTTTGTCAAGTATACTAGGAAAGGGGTGCTCATAAATCGTACCGCCGATTTGACCCCACTGGATGAAATCACACTTTGTTGGATCTGATGACCTAGAGAGCCAATCATTAAGTGCTAAATCACATCACTCTATGACCTATCCAATGCTGAGAGAGAGAGAGAGAGAGAGAGAGAGAGAGAGAGAGAGAGAGAGAGAGAGAGAGAGAGAGAGAGAGAGAGAGAGAGAGAGAGAGAGAGAGAGAGAGAGAGAGAGAGAGAGAGAGAGAATACCTTCATTACTGCATATAGCGATCCAACACGAGGCACACCAACTCAAAAAAACTAACATCCACAAACCAATGAGAAAACGGTACGGGATGCGTAAGTTCTGTCCAGCCAGCTCATATTCTTCCCATTTCTAACAGTTATGGTTAAAGATACGGACCCGTCAACATTCCTTTTCAGACCCAACTAGAAACAAATAACCAATAATACTTCAAGGAAACTGAGTTGGAGATAAAGAATCCCCATATCCCAATCCCAATCACCGGCAAGTACACATCGCGAATCTTATAGGTACTTGAAGTGGGTAAATAAAAAAGCTAAAGTTGCCGAAAATGGGTAACACCATAAATAACTCTCGCATGTGCAATCCTGGTGAGTTACTACTCATTTATGATGCAAGAATCGCATTCTGCGCCCTTTAAAATCGTTGACTTCAGATTTTTCAGCCGAAAACTCCAGACGATTCGGACCGAAACCGAAAAATAGCTAATGAATAATTTAAGTCATAAGTGGACACCACTAATTTCCCCCCTCCCTCCTCCTAGGCAGATGCAGGGGTGAGGTAATTTATGATGGACCCTATATAACATCATTTAGCTTTATTTTCACGTACGTTCTGTTCACTTCCAGTTATCCGAGTACGAAGCACTCCTAGACATCTTTCACCTAACAGAATAAGATAAAACCAAATGGATGGAAAGCATCACTGCTCAAATTATTGTTGCTGGATCTTCATCCGGAAAGACCTCTCTGTGCTACTACCGACTTTCAGTTGATTGTAGGTAACGCTGCGAATCGAAAGTCATTCAAAGTCATAATCACTCCATATTCTGTCAACACTCTATTTCATTATCTCCTTTCTCGGGGGGAGAAAATTTTCGGTTCAACAAAAGAAAAGAAAAATAAAGGAAGCAAAAAAGTTTATTTAAGACATTAAAACGTCCATGAAAATTACCTCGATGGTTTCAAATTGAATCCGCTCTTATAATTGCGTTTTGTTAAAATAAGGAAGGTCAGGGAAAAGCAGCCCTCTTTTTGCTGAAGGAGGGAGAGGGGTCCTTTTGTGTTTGCCAACTCAAGAAGAGTCAGTGATTTTACCTCTTGTCGGAAAAGCTCTTCAAAGGAGGTTTCCATTGATTAATTTTTCCATCCCCCCCTCCATTCTGCTCCCTTCTCTACTCTCTACTCTTGGTTAGATCCCGGAAGGTAATTTCATTTGTTAGGTTCTCCCCAGACTCTAAGGGCAGGAACCGGTATAGTGATACGGTCTTGCAATTAGGTGACTTCATTTGGCCCCGTAATTCTGTTTGTCCGCTGATTCCCTCGTCCTCTCTGTCCCCCATGGAGTGTGATTGTGTTTCCTCTTCATATTATATTTTGTGACATTGTCAATCAGGGGTTGAGGGTCTATCAGCCTGGCTTAGCTATTTGTTGAAAACCAATCACGAAGGACAAAGTAATCTGAATTGATCAGATGCAACTAAATGAAATGTCACTGGATGTAAGTGCACCAGAGCACTCACGTACAAGATGTCTGTTGGATCCAGCCTGCTTTTACGGAACTAGCCCTCTATAGCCATTAGTATAGAGAATGCAGGGTAAACACAATAAACTCATACCATCAACTTCACTCGAAGTGTTCTTACTTATTTTATCCTTTACACTGCAGTTCGCAAAGCTCAGGTTAGTATTCAGCACTGAAAAATACTTTTGTGTACTAAATATACAAACTCCACTACAACTTTCCCTCATGAGCCCTTTTGTGGGATGAAGCACCAGCAGGTAGGCGTAGTAATAAAGACTTTTATTTACTTTGAAAACATGTTCATCCAGCCGAAAATACAACATGTTTCAGCTTAGTTACTATTTCGCAGAGAAATATAACTTCAACTGAAGAAATGGTAAATTGAACAGAAATGTCCGCTTCTTTCATGTAACTGTAAAAATCATGTAGGTACATCTGGGTACATGGCCAGTATGGTTTCCAGCGATGGATGGGGATCATTGGATGAATTCTTCGAAGGACGGATTCTGGGATGAATTCTTCGAAGGAGGGATTCTAGGGAACTTACGTAAGTAGGGCATTCTGAAATCGTGTGTTTTGGTGTTTCGTCTGATCGAGAGGAGGGGGAGGGGATTGACGTTTCCGAATGCGGTGTTACAGTGGCCGTATTTACAGATGGTTCTGTGAAATGCCCTTTGCTGCTGTATCCGCAACCAGATCAAACCATGTTGATTTGGTGGGGGGTAAAAAGAGGATCTTATAGCGGTTTTCAGTGTGGTTGGTGAGAAATTGCTCCTTCCAGCGTCTAGAAATTTTGGTCGTTATTGCTGGCTTTTTTGTTCATGGAGTTTACATGGATAAGGCTTGGTTCAGGCCGCATGGCAACCCGCCAGGCCTCAGCGTCCTCGACATCGTTTTCCCGAATTCTAGAATAGTTCTTTACGTTGCAGAAGATTACCTTCTTTCCACCACTCGGATGGTTCCCTGAGCAATGACGACTTCGTTGATTGTTAGTCGAAAGGAGATTTGAATACCCGATAATTTTCATTTGGGCGCTCCTTGAGTCGGATATTATCAATATTGAAGAGAGGTACATTGGACACTAGTATTTTGGACAAATAATTGGATAATAAAGACATCTAAAATGGTCTGAGACACTTCTCATGAAAAATTATTGTTTAGAAGCTTTCCGGGCTCCCTAAATATTTATTGCGCTCTACGTGAATGTAGATCCACATAGCTTTCTTCGTTCACAGTACCAAAGGATTCCATGGCCGCACTATCTTCTTGTGCTAACGGACGAATAATCGAGACATTCTTCTCAATCGTATTCACTTTAGTCAGGTTCGAGGGAGGATTTTCCTGGCCTGATATAACGTAACGCGTACGTGGCGGCGTACTTTTGCTTCTATCTGCTATTAATAAATTATCAAACAGATAAAATACCAGATCCTTTTCTCTTTCTTGAATGACACCTTCCTGCCAAAAAGCTAAATGAACTACAAGTTTTGGTTTGCCAGGTATGAAGTGTTAGCCTTACATATATTATCAAAAGTTCCAGTCATGCAGCATCATCGTATGCGCGAATTTTCAAAAATTACGTGCGGTATTTTATCATGCTGCATTGTTATGAAATTTGATTACATTGAATGCAAAGAAATTGTTCACTACCATTTTTATGGCAAAATGACTGGTTTTAAGTAGGTAGTATTCTGGGATCCAAAAAAGTTTTTTTATAAGCAGTTTTTATTGATTTTTCAGCAAAAACCAGAGAAATATAGGTACCTAGGTTTTTCATCCAAATTTTGTGCATACATTTTTCAATGTTCAATTTCATTGTTAATAGCCTTTACTGGACTTGAATCCTGAAGAAAACAAAAATAAATTCAACAAATGTTAGCCCTTTTTAGCCAAATTTAGAGATTTTTTTTAAACCACATTTTTTGAAATTCGAGCAATTTAAAGCGCTCCAAAAGTGCTCCCCTACTAACTCATCCTTTTATTTCTTGGAAAGCTTGATCTTTTGGCACATGAAAGGAATTTGGTATTTCACGTAAAGACATGTTTCATGTCTTTAGGATGGTCCGTGATTTTAATAGTGATATGTTACAATACTTTAGGGTGGCCCGTTATTTGAATTTTGCAGTACCGCAAGACGAGCAAACATAGTCGTGGTAGTAACATGTGGGTAGTTAATGACTTGTGGAGGGGGGGGGGGGCTACCAAATAGTTATCTGATTTGAAATAATTGAAGATTCTATTATCATCTTAGTGAGCTCCGAAGCGAATTTCTTTGCTATTAAACTTATGAAGCTGGAATTTTAGGCATTACACATGATCCATTTTTTAAAATCTGAATCACAAATTTCAATATCCCAGTTAGGTCATGGCTAAAGCATAATAAATAAAACTCCATTAAGAACTTGATATACAAAATCCAACATTCGAAGTGTTGACTAGCTCGCATTTGGGTTGTTTGCAATACTACCAGATTATGCATGGGAAAGGGTTTTATAGTCTCTCATCCACATGTTTTTGATAGGTGTCTTGCAAGACCTCAATCAGATGCAGTTATCTCAAAATCAATTCTCTAGATGAGTCGTAAGAGCAGAGCCAAGCTTTTGAGTATAGGAGGTGCAACTCCAGAGTGAGGGCAGCCTACCGGAGGTGTGACAGTCTCTCCTCCACATGTTATATTAACCCACTTGTTACTACTATGACTATGTTTTCTCTTCTTGTGGTCCTGCAAAAAATGCGGTCCTGCGAAAAATCAAGTCATGGGCCATCCTAAAGGCATGCAGCATGTCGGAATTCAAATAAAACATGAAACATGTAAAAAATTTGGCATTTTTTAGCGGGGGTCAAACAATTTTTTATCCCTATAATCCTGACACATACACAGATTTTTTCGATCCCCTAACTATCACATGGATTTTTAAAGTCGGATGTAGGAAGCGAAATCGATGAAACATGAGCGAGCATCCTTTGGAAAATTGTGTACTAAGGCCATTAGAAACACCGTTTACCTTTGAAGTTCTACAGGCGCCCGTGAAAAGGATTTTTTTCAGCGTCAGTTCTCGTCTATGAAGAGGACCAGAGGAATGGGGGGGGGGGGGGGGGGCTACCCGGTTCCCATTCATAAAATCAATAGCAGCGAAAATGGCGTGAGCCCCTCTCCACCCCCTTCCCGTCTAACCTCACCTGTACTCGTTCAAAAGCGAAGGGTAAAGCTATCATTTTATCTCTATAAACTTTTGCCTCCCGAAACCTCGCTCTACGGCTTGTCTGGCCGTTCTAGCGGTGAAACTGGGGGATTTTCCCTCTCTTTCCCACTCGGAGAGGGCTGCCCGAAGGGGGTTTGTCCTCGTTTTCAACGGAACCCGTCAAAACTTGCTCCCCCCCCCCCCCTTTCCCGTTTCCGATGTCGGTAGCCGGCGTTTCGTGTCCACAATCCCCACACCTAGTTTTCCGATTTCGCCAACTTTGAGAGTTTAGTATTTTCCGACCGACTTTCCGTACCGGATTTAGAAAAGAGGGAGAGTTTCGGGACGGATTTTAAAGAGTTCAAAAACAGCGCTTCTTCCATTTCTTCTTCGTCTTCTGTATTGGCTCGAACACTCAGTATGTATTTCAATTTTTACCTATTGAAATCGACAAGTACAACAAATTTTTTCAACCCCCGAGTGGAAATTTCGGTTTTGTCTCTTAAAATCAATCTGAATGTTTCTACTACCTGGTAAACTCGATGACAACTTATTTGCATCATGAAATGATGACGACGATTATAATGACGATTTTGTCCTGGATATCACATCTTTAGAGCGGTGCTTATTTTGTAACCTGTCTTTGCAGAATAATAAAGGCCAAGGGTCCCCCCCCCCCCCCCCCTCAATTTCGGTATGGCTTTCTGATCGCCATATTACATCTCTTCTCGGCACCCCTGGTAAGGCCATCATTGAAATATTATCAGGATATTAAGAAGTGAGTTCTTCCAAACATCTGCCAAATGTAATCCGTTTTGGGTACTCGGAAACAAACCTTAACAAAGCTGTGAATATGTGTATTCAATTATTAATGGTCAGATATCATTACCAGGCGAACTAAAAATGAATAAATAAGTAGTTAATGTTTGACGTTGTAGTCTTGATGGTACAAAACTAGAGAATGTATGAGTCACAGAGGTCGTGAAATACTGAAATCTCGAAGATCTATAAATAAAGTTGGCAGTCCTCAACGAACAATCGACAGCATTCGAATCTTCAGAAAGTTTCCGAGAAAATACAGAATTATTTTCTAACTCAAACCAAACTGTTCAGTCTTGAAGTTATCATGAAGTTTACATTATAATATTATTATAACCCGCTACATACACGAAAGTCAAATAATTTTTCACACAAATATATTAAACATAGGTAGATACTCAACTACTGTTTGCAATATTGAAAATTTTCCAACAGCTGGATGACTGGTAGATAGTAGGGAGGTAGTGCTGTGATTGTAATGACTCAATTTTTCTCATGGATTTGTAAACTTTATCATCGTCAGTCCAATACTAACAACTTAAAATCATCAACATTTTTAATTTTCATACAAAGAGCCGTTAACTAATTTGGCATGGCTACTCTTTGAACTGCTTATCAATATGAATACGAATAATTATTGGAGAATGTTGAGGGCCGGTCGTAAAAAACTCTTCTTAATTCGCTAACGTTTCAAATATAAGTTTTCTCATCATCAATCCTACTGATAAAAGACAAGGTTACGCCCAAAACTCAAAAATATATTGATTAGATATTTTACATTCTTAGTTACAACGTTACAGATAAAATTTCACTCAATGTACTTAGATATTCATGGCTAAAGCCCGAAGGTCGCCTCAAGATGGCAAGTGTAAACTGTACTAGGTGTACGAGATGTGACAAATGAGACAACTGTTAAAAGACTAGCCCAACCTAAGCAGCCTTGGGCCCGTTTTTGCCGGGGATGTTGCGTTTTGGTCGAATATATCCTTTATTTTCAATCTGATAGAAAAATAACTGAGGGATTGTCTTATTCATAAGTCAAATTCAATAGTTGAGATGACGCCAAATTTTCTAGTTTCCCAAAAATTTGTATACAAAATTGTTTTTGTGTTGGTGGGGACGGGGGTGGGGGTAGAGAAAACTTGGCGGAGGGGCTCTAGACTTCATGATTCGTTTTTAGACGTCCCAAGGGTACTCTAGTCCCAATGTAAGCTTCACAGGTTGAAGAGCTAAGAAATTAAATCTGCCGATACTTGAGCGTTTTTTGTGATATGAACACGTGAAAAAACTCGGCGCTTTGCGCCTCGGCGGGGGGCTCCGCCCCCCTGCACCCCCCGGTTTATTTCTTTTTCCATACTCTGTATGAAATCATAGGAACACAGAATGTGTTTTTGCGATGATTCTATTTCCTTACCAACGGCTTGGTTGCACGTGAATAATAACAATATTTGGCAATAAATAAATAAATAATTGTTAGACATTTAATTTGGTCTAAAACCCTATAAATATTATATAAATAAATATGTAACTACAAGAAAAATACTATATAAATTGAGAGCTTTCCAACGAATGGTGAACGATTTCTGTGCGATTAAAATTGCGGAAGTTCCATTTCCCTACCAACGGCTCGGTTGTACGTGAAAATCATAAGAAAATTTACAAGCGGTTGAAATCATGTTGACAATATCAATTATTGAGAATGATCATCTGTGTGTAAACAATTGATTCAAATAACCATGCTCATAACTCAGGTTGATGGCCACGCACTTCGCAGTAGTTAACATAATATGGTTGGATAAATCAGGAGCTTTCCAACGAATGGTGAACGATTTCTGTGCTATTAAAATTGCGGAAGTTCCATTTCCCTACCAACGGCTTGGTTGTACGTGAAAATCATTATAAAAGGCGCATAACGGTTTTTTCTGTCGGTTTTTTGTGACGATTTTTTTTCGGTAGGTCATCGCAAAAACACATTCTGTGTTAACACGTGGCTCGTGCACGTGTTTTCGTGTTTGAATGTGACACATTTCAGTTTTATTTCCTGGTAAAAGCGTGTTCCACGGTAAAATGTACAACACTTTAGAAATCCGTGTATAGGAAATAAGAGGTGTTATGACATCATTAAATAAGTACTATGGTACATCATTACTCGAGAATAACTACATTGACGAAGGCTACTACCAACCGAAGTAAAGTCAATGAAATAGTCCATAGATAGTTATTAAACGGAATCTATCAATAGCATATTCTCTAAAACTAATAAAATAGATACAAAAGGCCTTTCGAATAAAAATCAATGAAATAGAATCAAAAACTCGGCGCTTCGCAAGGGACTCCGCCCCTTCACCCCGCTGGGGAGATCCCCGACACTCTTTTTTTCACTTTGAGCCTGGGTTAAACATTGGAGGAACATAGAACACGCTCCATTTCAAATGTCAGCTTCATAGGTTGAATAACAAAGAACTTAGCCTCGGATCTCACTCAGCTGACCTGAGTCTCTAGACTTCATTATTCGTTTTAGACGTCTCAAAAGTTCTCTATTTCAAATTTCCTCTTCACAGGTTGAATAGTAATGAAATTAAATCCACCGGTAGTTTAGTGTCGTTTTTTCGTGAAATTTTTTGTGACATTTTACACTACTTGTTAGGTCCTGGTAAAAGTGTATTCCAAGCGCTAAAACCTCTCGACGCTCAAAGATTAAAGCTAGAATTATTCCCGAAATTTGATCTTGACAGGTTGAACGGAGTTCATGATTTCAAGAGGGTCAAAGGTAATTCAACATCTTAACATCGTTCTTCGTATTGCTGCAACTGTTTGCTGAGTTCCAACGTAAAATCGATTTCGGCAGTTGTTATAATCGGTTACAACCAATAACTTATTAATTTGACCTACAGTTGGTTACTAATGATGTTGTAACATAAGAACTCTTAATTTCATGTAAACAGACAACGTTTTAATTAAGTACTTATCTTTCATTTCCTCCATTCACTCTATTAATAAATTTTAGAATAGCGTATTACCGTCACAATGAGAAAAATAGTCAAAAATATTATCTGTAACAATCGTGGGTTGGAATCCCTCATATTTGGTCGTGGGGTTGAGGTCATTTCCCTATGGCATCAATTGGGTTTCTTTTAACAGCAACTGTTTCGGCCACTTCCAATAGTCAAATACCCTCCAAATTGCACCTTTTTGAAAGGCTCTCGACAAAATGTTGTAGATGAGAGGGAAATGGCTTCTGTGGCTTTGATACATGCGAGTACGGACGTGAATGTTTATTAAAACTAGAGACATGCTCTTTTCTTTAGCTTACGTAATGGGGAAATTCCGCGTTCCATTTGCGCCAGACAAAAATGAATGCATCGACTTACCTAAGTTAAAAACAAATCCTAAAACCATCAAATTTTGTAAAATTAATTCAAATTGCGAATGGTTAGATTCAAAATGTGATAGGTTCAATTTCATTCGTGAAAGGTTTATATCAACGTGCAAATGCTATAATACGCAGAAAATAAAAAAATGATTTCTAAACGTAGGTATCTATGTAAGTTTGTTATTTCCCTAGCCATTTTATGAGGTGCTCCTAGTCGCTGTTATCCGCTCTGTTACTGAATCCCGAATTCGGAAATGATCCTGTTCACATACCCGGGGGTCGTAATAATATTGTTATTACGACCCCTTCAATTCCCACGAGCGCGCTCGCGACTCGCGGGTACGGGCGCTTCGCGTAGGTGCCAACTCGAAAATGACGGGACAATTTCCCCCGTATACGGGTTTCCATTCCCACTTGATTACTGTCATTAGACACCCCCCCTCTCATTCGGCCAGCACCTTCGATGCGCGGATCGATCGTAATCTGCCGCGATTATTTTGGTACGACTAAATTGAACGGGGACCGAACCGTCCGCCGTCCGAACAAATTAAAGCCGATGGCGCTTTTGACACGGTGGGAGGACGCGTGTAGTCAAAACGATCAAGCGCGCAATATTGTTGTGGGCGGGCCTTGACTGCTTTATACGCCCCTGTCTAATCTCTCCTCCATCACTTTTGACGTCTTTTCGCTCCACCACGTTCAGAAATTACATTCCCGGTTCGAATTTGGCGCTCAAAACTTATAAAGTGTTAATAATTAGGTATATACCTATATTGTTTACTATAAAATATACCAAATTATAATTCTCCGTATTGAATACGTAACCGTAGAAAAGATAAACGCATAAAGTGCAGAAATGTAAAAATTTGTAAATAAAAGAGACTTTTTGTCATCAAATTTTCGTAATTGTCCCCTTTTCTACAATTTTTTTCTTTCTTTTTAACATTATCATTATAACCGCAGGGGTCGATCGTAATATGCCTCAATTATAATGGTAAGACTAAATTGGACGGGTCCAAACCGTCCGCGTCACTGTGGTGTGGAGGCGGCAAAAACCCTGTTTTCAAAATGAGAAGCTTTTAAAAACCCATGGACCTAGTTTCCTCTAATATATTTTCTGTAGAATATCACTACAATATCGATTATGAGATAAAAATATTTTTCTGGCAAAAACAAAGAATGGAAATCGATAATTGTGGAATACCTCCTAAAAAAACTCAACGGACTAGCATGACAAAAATGTCATTTTAACGAGGTTTTTAGAGGAGTTTAGGGGTAGAGATAGGATGCGCTACGTTACACTCCATTCTAGTGCGAAAAGTTGTGGCTCAAGGTAACATCAAGGGGAAAGTCATGTCAACCACCATGTTCTTCAGGTCCTTCGCCCCCTAGAGGTCCTAGCGGTGCACCTTGTTAGTTCGAAGCTCCGATGGCGCTTTTGACGTGGTGGGATCACGCGTGTAGTCCATAAGATCAAGTGCGTAATATTGTGGGCGGTTGACTGCTTTAGGCCCTCCCTTCTGATCTCTCCTCCACCTTTGTTGATGAGAGAATGAATAGTTTATGATCAAAGAAAAACAGTTACTTACCTTAGAAACCAACTCGCTCAGAAATTACTCTGCCCGATGAAGATTGGATATGAACGTATCATTTTTTATATAATATTAGTAGAATTCTGACTATCAATTTTTCTGCAAAAAAAAAAATGTTATGGGCTTCAACATTTTAGTATTTATGTCCTATGTCCTTTTCGGAAAAATGAATCCATATGAAAAATATTGTATTATCATTCCCCGTAACGGCCGACAAAATATTAAATATTTGAAAACAACATGGAGAAGAAATCAAAGTTGTTCACGGTTTTCCAATTTTGCGTCTCATCTTGTCTATTTCATTCTATACGTCCATGTTCTACCATAAGTGAACATCTAAATCGCCCATCCAACTTGGCAGACTTTTTCCCAGGATCTGAGTATCTTGAAACGTAAACCAACAAAATAGTGAGGAAACTATTCAATTTTATTCCTTGAAAGACTACCAAGACTCATTATCGAATTTCAAAATTACCAATAACATTGGAAAACTCACTCATACACCCCGACGGATTGACGGTTGATTTATTTTACTTTATTTGCATCTCTACAATCAATAACTAGTCCTCGTTCTGCTCCGTTGAAAACGTGAGCAGGCTTTACAATGAAAACTCTCATTTAACCTCGACTTCCCCTTGTTAGAATTAAAACGACAGAATGCGTAATCACACCATCTGGTATTGATCGTGGGCCAAGGTCTGGAAAATAAGATAGCCAGAGGGGAGAATTACGTCAGGTGCGACCTCGAGGAAGAACATAGAGGCGTAGAACAATAGTACGAGTATAATATATATGTATAAAAAAAGCTCAATTCATGCAGCAATATCGTATGAGCGAATTTTCTTAAGTTATCGTATTATAATATGTTAAATTGTTACGAAATTTGAGCTTTTTGAGTGCAAAGAAATTCGTAACTACCATTTTTATGACAAAAAATGTATTCAAAGTAGTTATCTGCTAATCAAAACGATTTTGGATTTATAAATTTTTTCGAAGTTTTTATTAATTTTAAATACCAAAGTTTCATGAAGTTTAACTACATTTTTCTGCATAATTTTGTACAGAAATTTTTCAACGTTCTATTTTAAGAGTTACGGAAAGAGTTACGTTCCTTATTTGGGATATATTCTGCTAAACATAATAAATTTAACGATTTTTAGCCGTTTTTGGAAATGTTAGTGATTTTTTCAGCACGTTTTACGAAATTTGAACAATTTACTGTACTCAAAAAGTTCTGGCCAACAAACTCATCCTTTCGTTTGGAAAACTTGATTTGTTGGCGCAAGAACGGAATTTTTATCTCACTCCTAAGGAGAGTTATCATCTGGAAGGACACATACAAATATAAATGTATTCCTACATACATATGAAAAAGTGTTAGAATCTAGGAATCGTTCCAGAATGTCACAAAACGGATTTCAATGGACAAAATTTTCGAAAATTTTTATTTTAAAATTTTTGGAGCCATCGCAATAGCTTTATTTTCTACAAAGATTCGCTAAGTGAGTTTAGGTGATTTTTTACTAGGTGAGAACTCTTGAAACATTAAGAATACATAACTGAAACTTTGGGAAAACGCCGCGTGAAATGTATTGAATTCACTTTTTACCTAAAACTCAATCATCTCTAGTGTGCGGAGATCACAAATAGAATATTTAAACTTTATCAATAATATTCATTGTTATCGAATAGCTTCATTTTTTATTGTCAAAATTGCCGAAAGAGGCAATCATTCTAAATTTTTCAATGTGAACCCCTGATTTTTCAATGCCTACTCGGATACAACAAAACATTGTTGACTAAACGAAACTAAGTTGACTCCTCAGCCAACATTTCTCTACGCCAGATCTAAAATTTGCCACGTAGACGAAAAATTAAAAGCGCCATTATATGTTCATAGCTTTATAGGTTCATGGCTTCCTTATATTTGTGTATCAATGTGTATGCTTCCTTACAAAGTTCAATGTTATGTTTTAATTAATCTTAAGATTCCAAAGCGGGCTCCTTTACGAATACATTCAAACCCTGAAAATGTTATCGACATCTGATGAGAACTGCAGACTAGCACAATGCAACGTTTGTTGCAAGGCTTTGAGCCTCATGCACGGGCAGTAGTTACTGGTTCGATTATGGTGGAATTCATTTGGGATAGTCAAAATCGTGGCATCCAAACTGCTCTCCGAATTTCAGCAAAATCAGGCGAATACGCCAAAGATCATGAAAACTAGAAACTTGATTTTAGAGCGATGAAATTGTCAGAGAACTAGCCAAATTCTCACATTCTCTGAATGGTTTACCGAAATCTAATGCAAACTGCTAGAGAAAAGCTTCTTGCAGGAATTTTACATTTGTGCAGAAGCTAGTAATAATTGATTGGGGTGAAATCGTCTTTTCCGAGTTTGAGCGAGGGCGAAAGGCTAGGCCGAGGGAAAATGATGATTGATGAAGATGCTTGGTATATTTGCGCTTGCACAAGAAGTATTGATTTGTTGCAAAGAGCTGGGGGACCGTATACAGACTAAATCGCACATTCCGTGAAAATTTCACCAAAGTCTTAAGAAAACTATAGAATGACCCAGTTGGTACATCCAGCACGCTTCTGAAAGGCCCCAGTCCTGCTCCATATAACTAACTGGCTTCGGCATGTAGACCAGTAATGAAAAAACGCTAGTTTCTTATTTTAGGCACTTAGACCTTTTTGCACTTTCACACTTAAATTATAGAAGTGAATTATTATTGAGATAATGGACTCAAATATCGAATGATCGTTTGCTAATAGGAAAAGTTCCAGTCATGCGGCATGGTCGAATGAGCGAATTTTCGTAAGTTATCGTGCTACATTATGTTAAATTGTTTTGAAATTTTTTTACGACAAAAAACGTACTCTAAATAGTGATCAGCCGTTCATAAAGAGACTAGATTTTAAGCTTTTTTGCAGTTTATATCGATTTTATAGCAAAGTTTAACAAAATTTTAGCAAACATTTCAGCCTAATTTTGATAATAAATTTTCCAATGTTCTAATTAAAATTTTATAAACTTTATTTAATCAATATTCTGCTAAAATCTATAAATGTAAAAAATTTTAGCGGTTTTTAGTAATTTTTCCAGCACATTTTTTTTAATGTGACGAATTTAATGTGCTCAAAAAGTGTTGGCCAACAAAACACCTCCTTTCGTTCGGAAAGCTTGATTTTTTGGCGCAAGAACGGAATGTTTATCTCAACGCTTAGTAGAGTTGTCGTCAGGAATGACACACACACACGCATATGTATATGAGAAAGCGCAAACTCCAGGAATCGTTTCAGATTGCCTCAAACGGATTTCAGTGTAGAAATGTTTCGAAAATTTCGATTTTAAAAATTTCCGAGCCATCGCGATGGCTTCCATTTTTTACAAATATTCGCTAAAATATCCTTATTGCGCAATTATTGTGACCGCTCGTTATACTTTTTTGGATAGTTCATTCTCCCTGGTCTTTTTGAATGTTCGAAGCTCCATTCAGAGCGACGTCCGCGCCACCTTTGAGCCCTGCCCTTTTGTCACCTCGGAAAGTTTGTCATTCATCAAATTACCCCCTTCCTTCCTCTGGACTTCCCTAACAAAACAGTAAAGGGGACTTCGAATTTCTCTTGTAACAAAGTCCTGCTCCGGTTCAAAGCTTTGTGGGCGGATCAACAATGAGGCGCGTTGCACAATCCGATGTTTACGTAATCGCGGGGGCTTTGATGGAAAACTGTTGCCTTTAGCGGCGGAACGTTTTATCGCGAAGGCATTATAATGTTTCCGACCATTAATGTAAAATTTTCGTTTCTATGTAGTCATACTTTGATAATGGTGTACCTACCACCTTCACATTTAATCTGTAAACCAGTGATCTGCGCAGGAGACTATCTAATACGTTAATACTAAACCTTTGGGTAATAATTTGCAGTAGTTTCCCTGCCATGATATCAAATTCAAAATTACGCAAATTGTTACACAAAAGTTAGGTATGTTGGAAGCTTCGGACGGCGTAGGCGGACGGACGGATTTTCAACACAGAATGTGTTTTAGCATTGGCATCTCCAATCGAAAACGAAACGTTAATGTGTAATGAATAGGTGTTGCAACAATACATCATACAATACGATAATTTAAAAAAATTCCCTCATACAATCATGCTGCATAACTGAAGCTTTTTTATTGCATAGAATGTCACTTTAGTATACATGTGCAGTGAACAAGAAACTGTTGAGAAGTACTCAAAATTATCGCCACGTATTGCACAAACATGAAACGGAAATGACCGAATGATCCAAAACTGACCAAAAACCATCGCAAAGCGGAATCAAAACAAAACGGTTTGTTCTTCTTCGTTACCAAATTGGAAAACTCCAATGATGATAGAAACTTCTGGCTCCTTGAAAACAGACTCAAATATCAGACTTACCTAGTTAGAACAAAAAAGTGTCGGGAAAGCGAAAGGTGATGAAATTCGCGCGGCTCAGCGGCGAGAGTAACAGAACGAATGCCCTCTTTCGGTTTTTGCTTCAGCTGTATCACAATGTTTTTCAATAAACCCGTGCGTGCCTCTTTCCCAGCAATCACTGATCCAGTTTATATGATTTTTACTCTGCTCAGAAGGTTTGAGAGAAAATATAGCCAGATCCTTTTGGGGAATTTCTCACTTTAAATTCCACTTTCACCATCAACTTAAACCAGTTTGATTTCGAAAACAATGGAAATTAACGAATATTGTAGCTCACCGTTTTTCACCAGAGCGCAGTACGAGTTTAAACCCTTAGGGCCACTTTCACCAACAACATAAACTAGATTAAGTTAGAAAAGATTAACAAATAACGGAGATTCCAGCTAATCCTCTTTCACCAGACCACTTTACGAGTTTAAACTCCTAACGAGGTGGCTTGAGGTTAATCTCCCAAGCCCCGGCCAGTTAGGTACACTTGCCAATCTCAGATTAGTGATAACAATGATATCGAGCATGGACGCGCACCAACAGCTGATACCTCTAGTTTGATTCACAGTTGAAGGTAATCGTTATTCAAGTTTGATTGAGTTTATTGAGTTTGTTGTTATCAAGTTTGATGATGAACAACAGTGTAAAAACGTGCCTCTACTTCAGAAAGATATTCTACTGGGTATAATATGGTATTTCTCAACTTACCTTTGAAACTGAGCGCCAGCCAAGAACACGAATGGATAGGTCAACTCGATTGAAATCACCAAATATTATAAAAAGTAAAATAACAACAAACAATATAAACAATATACTATAAACAAACAATAAATTATATAGAAAAAATGTTAATTATATTAAAAAGAAGTAAAAAAGAAATAACAGGTTTCACGTTTAGCTCTAATAAACAGTAGATAGTAACTAGGCAACTAGATAAAAACAGTGCGGATAATAATTGGTCGTGGTTGTGATTCACTGCTTTATTGCCTTGATATGTCGGTCACATGGCGGGGTTTCAAACTGTCGTTTCGAATTGTCCAATTTTCCATTGGACAGTTTCCGAAATCTCCGTTAAGCAAAACTCGATTATTCCAATCGAGAAAGACGCCAAGATCCTCGAGATTATATTTAATCGAGTTTGGCCAATCTCCGCTTACATAAGTTGTTGGTGAAAGTGGCCCTTACTGAAGCTCCTCGAGTTTAATCTCCCAAAGTCCGGCCAGTTACACTTGCTAATCACTGTTGGCCGTGATAACAATGATATCAAGCAATATGGCCGAGTACAAACAGCTGTTTGTTTGATTCACAGTTAAGGTTAATTCACGGTTTTGATTTACAATGAATTCTCGCAATTTGGCACTTGGATTTATATTTGATTCCTCGAATGTCCCTCGAAGATGCCTAAGGAACATCCGACAGCGGATTCCGCACTTCAAGGAATCAGTCGACATCGAGTTTCGATGTAAATTTCGACTCGCGAATCCGACAGTTCTGAAAGTCCTCAAACTAACAGTCTCTCACCTGGAGTTCCCGTCGGGCAGGTAAGTTTGAAATGGTTTTTACAATCATATTGATAAATTTTAATAAAAAAGTGAAATAGAATGATAGGAAAATAACGTACCTATAATATATAGAGAAGGAGAAGGACTTCCTATATTAGGAAGATGAATAGCGATCCCTTGTAGACGAGGTCATGACATAAGCTGATTCATTGTCCCGTTGTTCGAGTCGTCCAAATTTTAAGCGATTTTATTGGATAATTTCCCTAAACTCCGTTGGGGAATGTCCGTTCATAAAAACTCGATATAAACGAGTTATGGGTTGGTGAATGACCCCAAGGATATCGTATATACATGGAGTTTGGCCGATCTACGTTAAATTAAGTTTTGGTGAAAGTGAGCCTATTTTGGTGAATAACAGATTTGAATTTGCGAAAAGAAAAAGTGAAAAAAATCTCATGGATCCTGGAAAATTTTCCTTTGCGTTTGTTGGAAAAGCGGCCCATCGGTATGAAGTTAAAAAATATGCTGGACAAAATCAGTTGAACGGGAGTTGAGAAACATGTAACTTGAATTACCTCTGTGGTGGGAGGGTGGCGGTTGCCGGTGGGTGCCCAAAGAAGCGATCAGATGGACGTTCACCGATCTGGGTAGGCTCATTCAATTCAATTAACTGGGTAGGCTCATCTTTCAATCAATAACAAACTGAAATACATCATTCTGATTTCAAATTTTTAGATGTTTCGATTTTTGCGAATTTACTAGAAAAAATTAAGCTATTGCAATTAATTCAAAAATAATCTATGTTTATGATATCGTTAGTTTGTCTGTCTGCACGTTGATTAGAATCACGAAATTTTGAATTTCTTTTTCGTTTCATGCTATTTGTAGACAATTGGTACCATTTCCTCAATTTTTCTCTGTCTGTCAGTCTATCTGTCTGTCCGTATGTCTGTCCGCTTTTCACGGTTACTGGGGTCATAGGACAACTGATATGAGTGGGGGGGGGGGGGATGTCTGTATCAGTCCAACTTAAATTATAGGCTATATAAAGTTTTAAAAATTGAGCTAGAGGGGGTGCTTTAGGGGAGGGGGAGGGGTTGGGGTATCTTGGATACCATCGAACGAGCTGGGGATCTGATTAGGCGAATATGTTTGAATTATTCTAACTTAAATCACAGGCTACTTGAAAAATTTCAAATCTGCACCATAGAGGATGTTTTAGAGGAGGAGGGAGGGATGGAGTATCTTGGATACCGTCGAACGAGCTGGGGATCTGACTATGTTTGGGTTACTAATCTGACCCATAGAGCATGATTTGAGAGTGGAGGGGGTGGGTGAAATTAATTAAAATGGAAAGGTTCTACAACAAAGTCCAAGAACTAGAAAATGCTGATTATTGTGAACATGATAATTTTACCTAATTACCGAAAAAAATTCTACTTAAATTTCAATAACATGTGTCAATCGCTAAAGCATACAAAACTTGGAAAAATTCAAAAAATCAGTGAGTATCGCTAGCTATCATTTTGGAAGGAAATTCATATACCTAAATGCGATATTCGAAAATTTCTGTTGATACAAACGTTCTAATTCCTCATGATTTTACATGAATTGATATCATTAATACGAAATAATATCACTACCTATGTAATACGAAACTTAGGAAAAATTCGCTCATATGGCCATGCTGCGTGACTGAAACTATTTGATTAGAAATCTGAATGCTTCTACAATGTATAAAAAAGCGAGCTTGGTACTGCTGGCAGGTCGTGCCCGTTCACTGAGCTACCGTAAAAAACCGCTGGTATGGACAGAATGCCAGCTCCAGTCCCCTGCTGCATAATCTATTCCTGTATCAAGTCAAAAGAGACTCCAAACTTTGTTCGCTTTGTTCTTCGTATAGTCGAGGGCATCGCCCTCCCCTGAAGTCTCATTTGTCCCTTATTTTCTCCTTCTCGACTGCCAACCGACCGCGAACAACCTTTCGAAACCTTCCAAGTACAGAAGACGCCCGAGCGCTTTGTATGCGAAACGGGAGAGGGAGAAAAATATATATTTCTATGCGGCGAGAAATTGTAACAAAAGAGTAAGGGAACTTGAGAAGTTTCCAAAAAGGGGAAGTGGGTTAACAAAAACATCGCTAATAACCTGAGAACACGGAGCCGCTTGTGGGACCATTGTCTTACGCCCTAGCAAAAGAGCCCAACGGCGCGATAAAAGCAGTCGGAAAGAATAATATGTCGTGAAAGTCACTCCGACTACATTATTAATAACTGTTAACAAAGGAGAAATGGGAGGGCCTCGAGGGGACGCTAGATAAAAATCCTTTCTATCGATTTTTGTGGTGGGTTCCCCTTGTTTTTGGTCAAGGCATTCTTTTCTCTTGTATGAAGGCTTTCATAATATGGTTGATTCTCCAAAGATAGCTAGTGAGTGAAATCGAGTGGAGTTATGTAGTCACCAGGTTAGAGAAAAAATTCCCGAAATTTAGTTTTTGGTATCATTGGATTCGTTTTGTTGAGACCTATGTTCTCTTAGAACCCCGATGCACTGTTTTGCGTCTTAAACGAATTATTCAAGAAAATTAAAAGTGATAATCACTGGTAATTGCAAAATGCTCCAACTGTTGCTATCTTAAACTGCAATTAACATGTACCTAATACAAAGAAAAAAAAACCATCGGTATTTTCCTTTTTTTCTACAAGAATGCAACAGAATACAATCTTAGAGACAACTTTTCCAAATTTCAGAAAAATGGGACCAATATTGGACTTCTAGTGATTCTCGACAAATTTGAAAAGTGCTGTTTATCGCATGCTTCAAGAAATTGAGCCAAGTGAGTCTGGCGAAAAAAAATACTCGTGCTAAGTGAGTATAGAAACTCGGAAACGCACCACAGTTTTATTGTTTGCTTATTATCTGGATGATGAATCTGAAAATATTCTGAAAGGATACTCGCTATTCAACAGTCATGCAATGTAATGATTTCTTAACGTGTAATTTGTTAAATACTGCACACGAAAATTTGCAAACCCATGAATCAAAAAGAAAAAAGTACCTACCTACCTACCTTCAACGAACTGCGAGCTGAGTTGACGTTTTTAAAATTTTAGCCCAAGATCGACGTTTAAACCATCTCCCGCGACCAATCGACTTTAAGATGCGCTCAGCTCTTTTCGCTAAACATGAGCAGGGTTCAACCTTTACCACCAGGCGCGCCCTAAAATTTTACACGAGCAAGCGCAAGTATCTTTCACATATCTCATGGTATACATATCTCTGTTTATATACCATCCTAATTCGAAGGGACCTAAATTAAGAAAGAAGAAAAAATAGTGAAGAGAAACAAAAGCATTTGTTTGGCAAAATTATCATGTTTTAGAAGAAGTAATTAGGGCATGTCGTTTAAAAGTACTATACTAAATTGGTACCCACTAGAAAATTATTAAGATCATTACGCACCTTGGTAACATAAGGATAGGTTAATTGCATAGATAAAATCAAACTTAGATGAAGAGTAGTTGAGCCCCTTAAGCATTAAATGTAATTTCATAAATACTTCGGGGATGTGAAGTACAGATGAAAGTAAATTTCTAGAATCACGAAGAATCATTAAAATCTGCTATAAACTTCAAGCCTCTTGCATTAGGGCATGCTCGCAATGTATTTATAGAACATACGACTAGTTTCGAACATTTTTTGAAAGTACAAGTGACGAAAAACGTGTAACTATTGATGGGTTCTTTCCCTTTCAAACAATGTCTGCATCGTGTTTTGCACAGCTGTTCTTGTTGGTCCTGATTTTGAGATTCAGTTTTTCTCTTGAGAAACTTGGATCACATTTAGTAACGGTTTTATTTCGTCTAAAAATTAAAATTAGGTTTGCGTTAAATGAAAAATACCTACTTACATTAAATGGAGCAGGTATCTGAGGGATACTAATAAGCTCGTGGAAAGCACACTCGAAGATGAATGGAGGCGGTTTCGACTTGATGTAGTGTGGATAAGTGTCAGGAGGGTGGAGAGGAAGAGGATTGTGTGCTCAAAAACTCCTATGTGAAAAGCTTCTGTCTGTATCCTACAGATACTCGCGCCCATCGGAACGTTAAAAACGTATACACCAGGCCTAAACTACATTATTTGCTTAAAGTAGAGCTTAAGCGTTGATTGAGGTTTAAACTAGTCTTGCACCTCTGGCTCTTAGAGTACAGTTAAAGTAGTGACAGTTAAAGATGTGAACTTGGACTTTGTTCATGATACTTTGGTAGGGTTAACAAACGTGTAGCTTAATATAGTGACAAAGATAAGAAATTGGCATACAATATCGTGATGAGTCGAATAATCCATTAGGAAGGGACAGACTCGGACCGTACGGGCTTTAAATTATAATCACTGCACTGTGCGAATCGTCGTACACAGCGTCCTGTAAGGTGAATGAGCAGACGAGAGAGAAACGGGGTGAACCAACAGATAATCGCCCCACAAAGAGCCTCGCCTAACCGGGGCTTAACCGTGACGTTGTAAACTTCCGAAAATCCTATCAAAACCGCGCGAGGGGTAAGGGCGGAGCTTTTGTTCCTGGTATGAATATTAAATATGTACGGGGAGCCTCCTTAAACCCGCTGTTCGGTGTTTTGCCGGAGTTTTGCTCAAAATAATGGGCCGTAAATTGAAGGAAGGTTGCACAAACGGGAGTGAAATCATGGGCAAGAGGAGTTTAGGAAGATGGTTTTGTAACGTTACGCGAATAATGCGTGGGATAACTATTCACACAAAATGAATTTAGGCTGAAAATGTTTGACCCGATGTAATCACAGACATGGGTGAAGCAATATCACCTTGCAGTCTATGGGAATGGAGGTATTGACATGGTATGGAGTTTGACGACATACATCACCGTACACTAGAAGTAAGGAAGAAATAGGTAGGTTGGAGTAGGAGGTAGGTGAAACGAGAAAATGGAGTGTAGTTGACTAGAGTCTCGCCTTTCTTTTAAATACCTACCCTCTTTGCTCCTGTGCATCCGTCGTCCATCAACGGTCAAGGTGGTATCCATATCAGTCTCAAGCCAATGCCTTGTTTTATTTAAGAATACAAAAATAAGTAACAGGCTCCACATTTACTGAGTAACAGGAAACCACACGTTAATTACTGGAGTTCACGAAAAATAATTACTCTGAAATCGATTTTTATAGGAGAACACCAATTATTCAGATGAGCAGACCTTACTTCGGTAGTGATGTATACCTTGCTGAGTCTCTTATGCTTAAATCAATGTCCATGACCATGAAGATCCTGATGTTTCTGAATGATGAAGGTTCTGTTTCATTTGAAGTAATGTTTTTGTTTATAAGAAATTCGATATGGCACTAAACAGGGTGGTCGGGTTAAGGCAAATAAAACTTCAAAGATTGATTCTTGAGCTCATTTCTGATCAAGAGACCTTCGTAGAGGTTTTTTAGCCCTTATTTGTTGAGTAATTCAACCTTTAACATTATTTTCGTGTTATGTACCTTCCGACATTTGAAAGCCATCATAACTTCCTATTTTTCCAGAGTGAACAGAAATGCCAAGTATGATTGACAATCAAATATTTAAATTTTTTGATGTACCTAACGGACTAGCATGACGAAAAATTCATGTTAACGAGTTTTTAGAGGTTTGTGGAGATGAAGAAACTTACCTTTGCACTACGCTGCGCCGTATTCTTATTGCAATTATTCCATTCCATAGACTAAGTCCTAACTTCTCTAAAAGTCTCAACTCCCGGAATTTACCGGGTAAGCCGCTGCATAATTTTAAATATTGAGTAATTGAAGAAAATCCCGTAAGTCCAAAGGTCCAAGCTGCTGAATTCATTCACACTTCAATCTTATTTGCTGAATCATTACAGTTCGTAGACCTGTTCTATATTTGGCTTTGTCGGGTAAATTTTCCAAATTTATTTGAGTATTTTGATGACATTTTATATTACCAGTGACGTAATTTCACATGAAGTTAGTAAGCTATCAAAGTCACGTCGTGCAATAATGTTGCCACGTCATTTTCCTCTATCTAGATATCAAAGAATCCAAATTGTTACTCGACTTCTTTATCTTTCATATTTCCTATTCCTAGGAGGCCGAGGTATCCATGGATATACCCAATAAACTACCACATCCTAGAGGGTATGCATGCCCATGAGCAATCATACATTTTTTTTAGCTACTTTTCGAAATGTTGATGTTTATTGGGCTGTCTTGACCTTCCACATTTACCGACCTAATTGAAATGGTTCATTTATAATCAGCCCAAGATGAGTTGTACGTTGAACATTTTTGCAATTAAAAACTATTTTTTAGCAGATTTTTGCACTAAATTTTTCTACTTTATTCTTAAATTTTCGGATTTCTATTGAAAAAAAAATTCAAAAACTTGTTTCGAAAATCGTTGATCGTTTTGATATTTGTAATATGTAAATAGGTTTCAGAAACTAACCGAAACTTATACAATTCATGAAAACCGCTTTAGACATTTCTTTAAATGGTTACCGATTTCAAATTTGGATTCTGCAAAAAACAAGGGTGTGCCTAGTTTCGTGCAAAAATTCCGGCAGCAAGAGGTTTTTTTGAGGGTTTTTGGACCACTGTGCGGCGTACGGCTGACGGACGGTTTTTTTATTTTATTTTATTTTTTATTTTTTTGGAGTCTACGCACCTTGAAACGTAAACCAACCAATTGAGGGGGGGATTAATTTTTTTTTTCTTAGTCGATTGCAAAGGTTCATTAATGAAAATAATAAATCAATAACTTTATTTTATATCAGGGATATAGTAAATTTAACGAAGTTTCTAACGGTAACCTCAAATTGGGGAACACTGAAAAATGAGAAAGTGATGGCCTTTTTAATTTCAAAAGGTAGATTACACGAAATGATTTTAAAAAAAAATCCTAAAAATTTAATCACTCGAAAACGAAGCGTTTGAATACGAATCTGTCGGAGGAACTTTCGATCAGAAATGAGCTCTAGAATGGTTCCCTGAAGGTTCGTTCGCCTTAACTCGAACACCGTGTATATAATGAGTTATGATTTATGTGCTTTTTGAACCAATAAAAATTTGATTTGATGTTATGCTAGCAGCCCCGAAATCGGATCTGTGGGAATTACATTCAAACCTTATTGGGGCAGCAGTGTTGTAGTTTTGATTGTCCAACGTCCTACTCACAGTTCTGACGTATTTTCTTCTGTTATGCATAACAATTATTCGTTTAAGAGGTAATATTTCCGACTGGTCTGACGTCAACAAGTAGGCTCTTTACATTAAGTAGGAGTTAAGTAAAACAACCTCGTAAATACGTAGAAGGGGGCGCTGACGCACTCTTTCGAGGAAAATGATATAAAAACGGACAGCGGAGAAGATAGGAAATTGCTAGAAGCCCCTTGAGAGCATGTGGACAGAGGGGGCAGAAAACCCACAAGCAATATCGAGGTTTGCCTTTTGCAGAAGACCCCCACCCCACGTCAGCTGTCCCCTTTTTGAAGGGAACTTATCGATTAAGATATTTGTCCTCGCTCCCGAACCAGACGAGGGCGTAAGGGACCAAACCAAAAACCTCATTTCCATCTCCGCCGTCCAAAAACGGGGCCTTGAGCGATGGGGAAAAACCTTGTCGCGCCCCGTAGGATCTACGCTCTACCGGGAGAAAAATGATTTTTTCCCTTTATTTTTTGCGGGGGGAAAAAGAGATATTTCATCCTTCTTCCTCTGTACTTTTCCTTTTTTAACCGCCTTTAGATAGGAAAAATGGCATTTTCCTTCTCTCTCGCAGGAAGGTTGTTGCCTGGCCGTGATAAATAGATCAGTACGGATAACCCGCCGAACAGCAGTTAGGGTTGTAGCGACTTCTTATAAAACCTAAACCCCCTTCCTCTCTCGTCTATATCATCTCAGATGTCATCTTTTGTAGAAAATGAAGATAACGCAGCGGGGTCCGACAATTTCTGAAGCGACTTTTCTTTGGGAAGCTTTTCCATATAAATTCGTATTGGGAATCTTGAATAATATTTATTATTCAAGCTCCTTAGAGCTAAGCCGAAATAACGAAATGAGGACAATTATGTCTTCTCCGAAATTTCTCACCCCATGATCTGCAATGAAATGGAAAATATTTCTCTTGAAATCAAAGAAACGCATGTATATTGGTTGTCTGTCAGTCTGTCTACCTGTGTGTCTGTCTGTCATCACTATCAATAGGCTGAAAAGATTGAACACGAATACATTAGAATCTCGTAACTAGCAGATCACCTGGCCTATGCCCTGATATTGATAACTAGGTAGGTAGGTATAGCAAATTAAATTTCTTCACGGTTTTATTTATAACATTATGACAGTTCGGTATAAAATACTATTGTCTGCTTATAATGAGAGAAATATATCCTCAATGAATATGGAACAGGACAACAGTTATCGCAGGGGTGTGATAGATGATCTTTAGGTTGAAAACTGTTTAGTTATAAAATTGCTCGAGAGAGTGCAGTAGCTTAGTAGTCATGGATACATCAGATATATCAATGTTGATGATATGCTTCCAAGCTAATGTGAAGAGGAAGAACCCCTAGATGTGGCGTCATCAGTGTGCAGTAGATAATTAAGAAACTAGAATGCGCTATATATCCCCGGAACTATTTCACTTTTCCCATCAGTTAATTACTTATGAACGCAATAAACGAATAAGGAAAAAATCATATATAATTTTACTCATAAGTTACAATCACTACAACAATATGCATGTATGTTGTACATGTATGTACAACATTCATGCATGTATTTAATATGGGCAAGCTCGATACACGAAGTGAAATAATGAGACTGGTAAGTGCAAAATAATAGAGTGAATTATCCTAACGTAACATAGTACGGTAAAAAATACAATTAAAACTATCAGCAGACTCAAATGAGGGGAAAAATTCATATCACGGTGTTGTTTCCACACAATTTTTAAGGAACTTGTAAAAAGAATTGAGATAATCTTGGTGACTAGATGACCTTGAGGTAAACCACTCGTGGTAATCTGAAGAGCGGTTGGTAATACAAATAGTTCTTGGCTGAAAACGGAACAGAAAAGAGGTTTGAAGTACGGTAGCTCTTTTGAGGAATTGCAAGATTTACCCTGCTCAAGATCGATGGCGAATATACTTCTCCAGTTACCAACATGTCTGAGAGAGTCTTCAATACCTGAGGCTCAGCATGCCCATCTTTCAGTAGGTATCTCAATGCTTATCGAGTCCAGGAACGAATCTTGTAAGTGATATACC
This sequence comes from Adelphocoris suturalis, assembly GCA_030762985.1. Taxonomy (NCBI): domain Eukaryota; kingdom Metazoa; phylum Arthropoda; class Insecta; order Hemiptera; family Miridae; genus Adelphocoris; species Adelphocoris suturalis. The sequence continues at coordinate 32,662,200 of CM061047.1, read as the reverse complement.
TCAGGAACTTGCATTGTACCATTTCCATCTGTTTATGTGGTAACTGTTGTGGATTGAAATAGTGAATTTAATTTGAATCCTACTTCAATTCCTTGGCTAATAAAACCCTACCTTTAGAATCTGAAGGAAGAGGAGATGATGATTTTACCCGGGAATGGGAAGTCCCTTTGGAGTTCATCGGATGAGTTCACCTCGGAATGCGAAATCCCGTGGGATAAATCAAGGAATGCGACATATCGTTGGCTAAGATGGGAACAAGATGTTCGATGAAATTTGATTCAAGAGTGGTTGACCTACCAGACCTCCTTGCTTTTTGTACTGAAGCCACCCCGTAAGGGGGTACCCCCCCTCCAATTTTATGTCATCAGCCTATCAAGTGCAAGGCACTTGATGCTACAACAGTCGCTTGCAGGGCGCCCTGTGAGGCCTGACTTGGTCCAGCATATTTCGCAATTATCGCTGGTATATTTGAAAGCTCCCGCGCATTTCGCTTGCCTTGGTTGTAAGTCATGAAGTGATCCGAAAAGGCAAGCTGGAGGTCGACCGTAATTCAAAAATCTCGGGATACAAATCCAATCCTATAGGTGAGGTAAATAGGTGTCAGGTTGCGGTTAAAGGACATTGTCAGACACCAGGATGAGTTGAGGGCATGATCCCTACACCGAGTGAGAATGACATTAAGAGATTTCTGAAGGATCAGACAGTCAGAAGGTGTCTCGATCGACCGATCAATCTTCAAATCAATGAATTAAACTCCAAGCTATGCTATTGATGTTGGAAAAAAGAGGAATACCTATGGTGTGAAACTGCTTAATCAGCTAAGTGAGCTCTGGGGTTTATGCATAATTAGTACACGGAAATTCGATCAATGGTAATGTGTAACGATTAAGGAAACTGCTTACTCCTACTCAGCAGATTATTATATGAAAGTCGGAATTTTCCCATTAAAACTGTGAAAGGAAAAATGCTCGTATTGAAATAGTGAGAGCTCAAGTGTATGTCTACGGATCCCGATAAGGACGAGGGACAAAGAAACGGAAAAAATCTAATATCTATGTAAATCAGGGAAAAGCTCAACTTTTCTCTTTTTCCCTTCGTTTCCCTCGATTTTCCCGTCAAGCGCGAGCGCCGCTCATGGTATCGGGGGCTGTGTATAAACCACCGGCGCGGCGCTGGAAAAATTGAGAGAAATTGACTTTAACCCACTCACACCCCGGCTCACACGACAATTACGACGACCACGCCGAGCGAACCACTTTTCTCACATGAGAATACAAGGACCCACTGTCGTCTTTATAGTAAAGCGCTGGTGAATAATTCAGAGACCGTTCCTACCGCTATTAGATAGAGTACATTACAGTTTTTTTCCGTCCCTTCTTGGGAGAAATAGTCCTGCGTGTAGGAGCTCGAGATGTACTTTTATTTTTACAAACGACACCGGGCGAGTTCGTGAATAATGTTCGTTGTTATTCTGGTGAGGTCCTCATTTTTGTAGAACGTCTCAAAATAAAGAGCAATCACAATTCCTTCTCCCAATATTTAACCGTCATTTGGGTGGTTTCGTTCTTTTCATCACAAATTACATCTATTGTGGGACTGATGAACTTTGCGGAGGTGAAACAACATTTTTTTCGAAACCATGACGCAAGTGTGTTCAGACGTATTCAGACACGGAAGTAGTATCCGAATATTCATCCTGGGCCACCGACTTTAATCTCTGTTGAAAATGCTTTTCTGTTAAATCTCTGATAAAAATGATTCCGACTTCAATCTCTGTTAAAACTGATTTTGTGCTAAACCCTGTTAAAAATGCTTTTCTGTTAAATCCTGTTAAAAATGCTTTTCTGTTAGACTCTTGATAAAATTTTTCATCACAAAACATCAGAACACATTTTTTAACACAAAACATCAGAACCAGTGACTTTTGGGGGGGGGGGGGGGGGGGGGGGGGGGTATGTTAAAAGAATAACTTTTATAATAAAAATGGCATCGATCGAAATTTATAAAAAAGCAGCCAAAAAAACTAACTACTCGTTGTTTAAAGATTTGGATAAGGGGGATTACGATCTCTTATCAAATTGTATACAAAATACGGAATATGGTGAAACTGTTGTTGTTACTATTAATACTGAAAATGGTGAATTAAATTTATTTTTACCCAATACAATTTCTGGTCGACTTCTTGAACATGTTAGAAACGACCCGAAAAATCACCCCAAAAAACTTATTTATAAAGGAATTGATAAAAAGACAAAGGCTTTTCTGATTGACTTTGAGTAAATATTATAATTTCTTTATCGTTTATATAAAGAAAATCTTTATATAAATAACCCTTTCCCTCCAATCACCACAAATTCATAAAAAAATCATTTTTCTATCCTAAAAAAATGTCATAAAAAATCATTTTTCTATCCTAAAAAAATGCCATAAAAAAATACTATGTTTACATAGTATTTTTTCAGAAAGAGAATTGTAAAGTTTCCTTAAGAACTTTTTAATGAACACAGCTCATTAAAAATAAAATCTCCATACCCCAAGCATTCTGAGCTTTAGCAAGCGTAAAAATTATCCTCAAACTGCTTCTTTAGTATAGCTTTATACACAATATAAGCCACTTTTCTAAGTTGATGTTCAGTGGCATTTTTAGGAACCTTAATATTTTTTTTATTAAGGTCTGCTTCAACTTTTTCTTTTGTATGGAGTGGTGGTTTACCATTGATACCCAATAAACGTTCTTTCAACAACAATTTACTAAGTCTATACTCCTCCAATTCATGTAAAATATTCTCTAGTGCGTCAAGGTTTTTTTCATAAAATTGAAATTCAGGTGTCTTTACAAACTTCCAGAAACCTCCATGTTCTTCACATAAATTTAATGCTTCGTCGTCTAAACCCATATCTCTTTATTTATTATAGAAAATATTTTTTTTTCCGGGACCCGTCGATCTTCATTAAAACATATTGAACAAGGTTGTTCTGAGAGAAATGAGTCGATCTCTCTTTAATATAGTGCTGCATGCGCAATCTACCGTTTGAGGGGTTAGTTAATTGAGAGGCGAGAGAGAGAGAGTGTCCGGGGGGGAGGCGAATTCTTATCAGACCGGTTACATCACCCCGAGTCAAGAGGCGAGGCGCTTCTGGTCCTCCCCCCTCACTGACCTCATTCAGCCTTGGAATTTACTATCCAAGACTGTGGAACGTGTTTCTCATCTCAACTGGTCGCTTTGGTGCAGTGGTTAGCATTCTCGCTTCATAAGAGAGACATCGGGGGATCGCTGCCCGTCTCAAACCGAGAAATTTTTTTTTCTTAATAGTGAGGATACACTCTCGACGAGGTTTTTAGACTTCGTTATTAGCTGATGGGCCCTTTAAGCTAATAATTAATCTAATCCCACCTCGACGGGAGTGAGAGTCGACCTTATCGTCAAAATCTCCTTCCTTAACTGTTCTGCTCTTAATTTCTACTTAAAAACAGCAAAAACCGAAACTTCAACGTAACTGAAAAGCTAAGTTGAAATGACTCATGGGCTTGAAACTCCATCGAAGTCGTGCAAGGTTGCGCCATTCAAAGATCCCCTCTTATAAACAGAGGTAGAGAGATCGTTCAGGAATGGATGCTGTGTAGAAATTAAGAAGCCAGAGAATGTGCGGTTAAGTTGGGACATTTTGCTGAAATTTCCTTTGATTTTTTTATGGGAATTCATTTAATATCACTTAGGCAAATATTTTTAAAATCTGCTCTGAAGCTCCTTCTGTGATTGATTCCAGTTTCATGTGTAATGTAGATGAAAACTAGAGTCATTAAAAATATTATAATTACGAATATCTTATCGATAAACAATGAAAGATTCAAACAGTCCATATTTATCATTAAAAAAATTTAAAATTTCGTGAGTTGTAATTCCTCAGAATAAAAACTTCCTTGAATTTCCTCTCCATTTAAATCTCTTATTCTATAAGTAACAGGGTTCGTTCCTAAAATCTCAGCTATTTCAAAAATTTCTTTTGTCCAATTTGCTTCATATTTATTTGCAAAAGTTTTCTTCGATTTCGTAATTCTTACACGATTTCCAATTTTAAATTTCTTTTTTCCATTTTTTCCACTCTTTTTAAATAAATATCTCAGGATTTCATTTTCATTTTTCGCGTCAACTTGAGCAGGTGTCATCCCAATAGAACGATGAACATCCTGTTTGTTATACTCATTAACTAATTCCTGTAGAATATCGATCCAATTTTTATTTCCATTCACCTCGAAACGAATTTTCATTTTCTGATTCAAAGTTCTGTTAAATCTTTCTATAATTGCGGATTTTTCTAAACTTTCCGTGTGATACATTTTTATGTTATACTCGTCTAAAAGTTCTTTGAAAAGTCTATTTTCAAATTCTAAACCTTTGTCCGTGTGAAGGAGTTTAGGGGTAGAATGTTTATGAAATTTCACATTTTCCAAAACGTCTTTGAAAGCTTTTGAAACTGCTATTCCGTTTTTCTTTTTCAATGGAATTGACCAAACGTACTTTGAAAAAGTATCAATGATATTCAACATGTAACCGAACCCCTTGTTTTCATTCTCGTATTGTTTCATTATAATCAAGTCCGCAGCCCAAAGATCATCTTTTCCATGAGTAACAATTTTTCTTTTCTGAAATCTTTTTCTAACGGGTTTATGTAACTCTTTCGCAAATTCTAACTTTTCGTTTTCAGGTAAATTTATAACTTCAGTTTCAGGAATTACGTTAGTTTCCTCATTCGGATTTTTTATAAATTTACTTTTGTTAGTCTCACATTTAACACATTTAGCTGAAATTCTCCACCTTCCGTTTGCAGTTTGTACAATTTCCGCGTTTATATTTTTTGTTCTTTTCTTACACTTATGGCAATAAATTTCATCCTCCATGTTTTATTTAAGTCTAATACGATTTTTTTAATGTGTCCGGTACCTTGCCTTCTATAGCCCAATCAAAAATGGCACGAATTGGTGCTTTTTCTCCGTTAGGATCTTGAATGAATTTGCTCTTATGAGAATTGCATTTAACACATTTAGCTGAAATTCTCCACCTTCCGTTCACAGTTTGTACAATTTTCACGTTTATATTTTTCGTTTTTTTCTTACACTTACAGCAATAAATTTCGTTGTACATTATTTATTTAAGTTTAATACGATTTTTTTTTTTAATGGAGATCACTCCATTAAAAATATATAGCTTATAAAATAATTATAAAATTTCCTTTTTAATCATATTTTTAGTCGGGTCGTACACAAAATTCGATCCACTTACAATAATAGCGTAACACGTAGTACCTACTGCGCTACTTGTTGCTGCTTCTACAAATGTATTGAAATCAACATTGAGAATCAAATTGCTTTTACCACTAGATAGACTCTGAGGTTGATCAGACAAATCGATGCTAAAAATTGGATATTCTTTTTTGAAAAAATGAGGCATGATGTATGGAATAGATTGTTTAGAACTTATAGTCTTTTTGAACTCTAAAAATGCATCGTAAGCCAAACCATATCTATTTTTATTGAAATCTAAACCCTGCGTTTCCTCAGGATACCTTCTACCTCCTAATTCAAGCCAATAATTTTTCACATCTTTATGATGGAATTCAGAATTGTTTTTTGTCTGATCATTCGAAACATCAGTTTGAAATACCACGAAGCACCATAATGGGTTATTAACGTTTCTGTAATTGCTAGATAAATCGAACTGTAAAAAGTTTCCAGTAACGTTCCTAGCTATGCATTGCCAACTTTTAAATTGGAGTTTATACGGAGTGCTTCTCAAATCTGCGATCAAATTAACTTTTGCTTCATTCTCGTATTCAATCACCGGAACTCTCAAAACGAAAGACTTAATTTCTACAACACCTTCATTAGGAATAGGAGATTCTCTATCTTTTTTCCATCTAAAAATAATATTATTATCGCTGTTTCTTATAAAAGTTATTTCAAAACCTCCCTTGAAAATTGGAACTGTTAAATCTTTGAAAAAACCCAAACCTAAGTCACCAAGGTAACCAACAGCATTGAAATTCCCTCCTCCGATAACTATTGAGTTGAATCCTGAATTCATACCTTGTCCGTTATAATCTTTTGGACATTCTTGAGTGACAAAACCTTCCACCAAGCCACAAATGCCCGGATTTTCAATTTCATCTACTGTCACATTGTGTTTTTTCACTTCTATACTCGAAAACATATGACCTACGAAATTATCTACCAACTTAACAGTATCTAAACCTGAATACTCCTTGGTTGGATCTTTTGACTTTAGAACTCCCTCCACGTTATATTGTATATCTTTAGACAGAAATTCGTCGCCTAAATCTATTTGGAAAATTATTCTTTTATTCTCTGCATTTAAATTCAACGTTGTAGTTGGATTAATGGTACGAAATTGCTTTCGCACAATAAAGTCTTGATATTTATCAAATACCTTTTTAGTTTGATGCATACTTTATTATAGTAAATATAATTTTTTTTATTTTTTTTATTTACTAAAAGAGGGGAACCGTATAATTTTTATTTACTATGAAAAAATTAATTACTTTTCAGCAACAAGTAAGCTTTAATATCGTTGAATCGAATCGGTTCATTATTTCCCGTGATTGTTGACAATTTTATCATTTTTATTTCTTTCAATCCTTTTCTTAGTGGAATGAAAACTACTTTCTTTGGTTTTTCCGTGTAAATAGTATTAGGTGACAGTGGTTTCTCTATGAAAGAAACGTGTAATAACTCATGTTCAACGTGCAAAAGTGGGTGTTCCTCGTGATTAGTAAAGCTGTATTCCGTAATGTTGCAATGCCATTCGATTATTTTGCTCGAAAATACGAGTTGAGTAGCATTGTTATTTGACACGTAGTTGGTGTTCTTTTTGAATGAATTATCGGAACAAGTTCTCAATTGGAATAAGTCACAAAAGTTACCTTCATTTATAATTTTCATATCCATGGGGAAGTTAGCAGCAATTCTGTAACTATCGTCAGTTAGGTGTTCGAGATTGAATTTCAAATTATTCGGATTAACTTTCTGTATATCTTTCTGTATATCTTTCTGTATATCTTTCTGTATATCTTTCTGTATATCTTTCTGTATATCTTTCTGTATATCTTTCTGTATATCTTTTTGTGTATCTTTTTGTGTATCTTTTTGTTTATCTTTTTGTTTATCTTTTGGTATTTCTACCGTCTGGTTTTCGAGCTTTTTCAAAGTATCTATTTTCGCTAACAAAATACTTTGAAAACTAGTCAAATGACTAATCAACTCGGATTTGAACGAACTCATTGTGTATTCACCATTAAGTTCATGCACATCATCGTAAGTTTCATCGGGGAAAGGAAATGTGAATGAAAACTTGAAGTTTTTTATCTCAAACGTTTTCCTAGTTGTAAACATCAATGCTGACATGCCCAACTGATACTCTTTATTCGGATCGAGTGGAATCGGTTCCTCAAACCATATTGTATCTCCTGAAATTTTTATAAACATTATTTATTATATAATATATAATAAATAAAATGAGTCATGAATACAATATTGATCCTCATCCATTTGAATCAAACAAAGTTCATAATGGATTACTACCGCTTCCTCTTCGATGTTTAATAGTTGGAACAAGCGGATGTGGAAAAACCACTCTATTGTACAACCTGATTACTAAACCATGGGGAATTCCCCATGACAATCTCTACATATGTTCCACAACTTTAGAACAAGAATTTTATAAAGGCTTGAGAAAAAATAGTGAAAAAATAGAGGCTAAATTTGAAATGAAAATAGTGCATTTTTACGATAGTTGCGACGAACTAATTGTACTAGATGAATGCCTACCAAACAGTCTTGTAGTTTTCGATGATTGTGTTAATGTTGAACATCAACGAGTTATAAAAGATTATTACGCGAAAGGGCGTCACAGGAATATTTCTTGCATTTATCTAACTCAATCATTCACTAAAGTTGATAGACAGTTGATTAGAGGCAATCTGAATTTCCTGTGTATTTTCAAGCAAGATCCAGATTACATGAAAGTGATTTACGATAAGTATGCTGGAACAGATTTTACTTTCAAACGATTCAAAGAAATATATAACGAATGTTGGGACGATGATTTTGGATTTCTAACGATAAACCTAACAAAATAATTAAAAGACGGTCGATACATGAAAAAGTTTGAGAAAACGTTTCTCGAGTCGGTGAATAAACGGTCAAAAACACCGTTAAACGATCAAAATAACCGTTAAAATAACCGTTAAAATAACCGTTAAAATAACCGTTAAAATAACCGTTAAATTTGGATTTAAATATTCGACAAAAAAAATTTTTTTTTTACTATAATAAATGTCTACTGAAAAACATTTACAAAAACTTTTGTTGAAAAAATGTAAGGAAATTAAAAAAAAGATTGAAACTCGTGATGATTCAGAAACTAGTAATCAATCTGATGATTCAGAACCAGAAAATAGAATTTTCCTGAAAAAACCTAAAAAAGAAATGACTGTCAAGGAAGCTAACGAAATTCAAAAAAAAAAACAAGAGTTGAGACGTGCTTTCCGAGAAGCTAGAGTAGATAAGTTTAACGAAAGAGAAACTCGTAATCAACCTGATGATTCAGAACCAGAAAATAGAATTTTCCTGAAAAAACCTAAAAAAGAAATGACTGTCAAGGAAGCTAACGAAATTCAAAAACAAAAACAAGAGTTGAGACGTGCTTTCCGAGAAGCTAGAGTAGATAAGTTTAACGAAAGAGAAACTCAAGAAAAGATGTTTGCACCCATCACTGAAAAAGTAGTTGAAGTAATAAATGCTGTGAAACAAGCTGATGAAGACATCATAAAGAAACTAGAAATTGTTCCCTACAAGCCAACTAGTTCTCCTAGAAAGAAAGTTGTAACTTTTGGACCAACTAATACTTTTGACATTAATCCAAACGAAGGAGCTTCTGCACTAGTTGATACTGCGTCAGATGATACCGTAGTAAACACGAGAAGTAGCTTATCAAGCATCATGGATATGGTAGATCGGAATGAAACCCCATCGAATAGCGTTGGTCCGAAAGGAATTGGTCCTATTGCGAGACTTTACATCAGACAGGATGATAAACAATTTGGTATATGGGGAAAAGAGGACAAAATTTACATCGGAGACCAACAAATTCAAGTAAATGGAGATGCAATCGTTATTCAAAATGAAACTTACAAAGGAACTCATGGATTATGGCGTTTGTTAACTGATCCTCTAGGACCTGATCCTGATAAATACACTAAAGAGGATTTGAAAGTTTACAAGAAAATTCTCATTCAAACGAACTCTCTATACCAAAAGAACGATCCAACTACCAATAAAGTAAAGTCTAGTACGGGGAAAAAATGGAAAGATTTGATCGCACCTATTTGGAAAGAAATCAAAGCAAGTAAAGTTGGTTCGGGTTTGATAGAATATTCTGAAAATCCAGTGGAATTTAAATACATTGACAACCTCCAACAGCTGCTACAGCGTTTGTTCTATTTGCACGCACAAGAACGAGCTGGTAATAACAATTTTCACAATGAAAAATTAGGAATTGTAAAGTTTATAAGCGATCAGTTGGAAAAAAACATAGATAATCCCAAAGGAATAGAATATCTGATGAAAGTTGTAAACAGTTTGCCGAAAGGAATTATTAAAAGTGGATCCGGAGTTTTAAATACTTTGCTGAATAAACTAGATGGTTTCGTACCTGAAATGCATTTACCCGGATACAACTATTGTGGCCCATTTACAAAACTAGATGAACGATTGAAAAGAGGAGATCCTGGAATTAATAAATTGGACGAAGGTTGTAAGCTACATGATATATATTACAGAGATCACACAGGCACGAAAGAAAGACACATAGCGGATAAAGCACTGGAAAAAGTGGCAAAAGAAAGAATGTACGCGAGTGATGCAAGTTGGAAAGAAAAAGCTGCTGCAGCTGTAGTGAGAGGTGTAATGAAAGGTAAACGATTCGTTGGTGGGGAAGTTACAATGGGTAAACAATACTTTGGTGGGGAAGTTACAATGAGTAAACGATCCTTTGGTATGAGAGTTCGTTATTAAAAAAATTTACTATAATAAATAACTATGATTACGAAAAAAATAGATTTAACCGAAAATCAACTAACCAAAATGCGAGCCGCTTACAAGAAGCGCAGAAGTGTTACAATTCTTTTGACAGCGAAACAGATTTCAGGAAACGGAAAACATAAAATCAAACTGTGGGAAACTCAATCAAAAGCATTTGAAAAAGCGAAAGGAGAAAAGAAAGGAATTACGCTAACTTTGGATTACGAACAACTACAATTGAATCACACGGGTGGATTCTTACCATTGGTGTTTGCAGGAATTGGTGCTCTTGGGGCATTATTGGGTGGTGGAGCTGCAGTAGCTTCTAGCGTTATTGATTCTAAGCATAAATCTGCTGAAGAAGCAGAAATCAAACGCCATAACTTGGAAATGGAGAGATTAGCACAAAATGCAAAAAGTTTAAGTATTGGGTCCGGTTTAAAAAAAACGAAAAAAACGGAAAACTACCAACCTTTGAGTAATTTAGATTTACATCGTTTCGCGAAAAATTTTAAAATAAAACATTTCCGAGGTATTTTCATGAAAGATGAACTTCCTGATCGACCTAAATCCGTTGAATGTGGAATAATTAATTTAGAAAATTCTTATCAAAATGGTAGTCACTGGACTTGTTATTTTAAAAAATCCGAAAAAGAAAAATATTATTTCGATTCCTATGGAAACGCACCACCTCCTAAAGAGTTGGTAAAATACTTGGAAAATAAACATATTTTTTACAATTCCGAACAAATTCAAAAGTATAATGATCCTCCAATTTGTGGACATCTGTCTTTGATAGTGTTAAAAGAACTTTCAAACGGAAAAGATTATGAAACTGTTTTAAAAACATGCAGAGGGAAATTGAATTCTGAAAAAATCTTAGTATAATATTGTTGTTTTAATGGAAAATTTCCATTAAAACGTTTTTATTAAACAAACTTGATGTTATACATGTCTCTCCCATTTATTGATTTGGTGATTCCATGGTACACTAAGCAAACACCGTACTCAACTAGAGCTTGGAGTTCATTTTTGTCAAATTTTTGAATACATCTTTCTGGTATGAACACTCTAAATTCTCCTAGATTGGCTATAACAGCCTCCCACGAGTATTTCGTTGACACAAATTCAAAGTTTATAATTTTGTAAGGTTTTCCGATTTCTAGTTCAGAAAGCTTGTTTGTGTTGTTTTCAAAATTAATTTTTTTCAATAGCTGCTCCCTATTCATTTCTATTTATTTATTATAGAATATATTCTTTTAACTAGCCTTCCATCTTTAAATAGGAGACCCGGTGAATCACCGGGTCTCCTATTAAGGCAAATACAAGTCAATTTGATTTTTAACAGTAAATACATAGGACCCGTCGAATCGACGGGTCCTATGTAAAGACGAATACAAGTCAATTTGATTTTTAACAGTAAATACATAGGACCCGTCTGCCAGACGGGTCCGATGAAAAGGCAAATACAAGTCGAGAACATTTAAAGAATATTTTTTAAAACTCTTAAAGTGGGGGGGTCCGATTTGGACCCCCCCTCTTTAACGTTAAAGTCGAATACAAGTCGAGAACATTTAAAGAATATTTTTTAAAACTCTTAAAGTGGGGGGCCAATTTGGCCCCCCTCTTTAACGTTAAAGTCGAATACAAGTCGATAACATTTAAAAATTTCTTTTAAAACTCTTAAAGAGGGGGAGCGATTCGCTCCCCCTGTTTTAACGTAAGAAAGCTCATAATTTTAGAGCCGACGCTCACATGTGAGCCGCGGCTTGAATTCCAGCCGCGGCTTTTTCATTTCATACGAAATTTTATGGCTCACATGTGAGCCGCAAAATTTGATCTCGGTTAACAATAACGAAACTACCACAAACTTGATGTTATGCATGTATTTTTTTCATTTTTTTGATTTGGTGATTCCATAGTAAACTAAACAACCACCGTGCTAGTTAAAAGGATCTCTACTATAATAGACAAAAGAAAAAGGTGAGGGCGATTCGCCCTCACCTTTAAGAATTCAAAAAGAAAAAAAATGAGGGGCTAGTTAAAAGAATATATTCTATAATAAAATGTATGATGCGAGAAGACATTGTGAAAAGTGCGATGTTAGCACTACTTATAAAAATTGGGCTAGACACCTAAAGTCTAAGCGCCATGAAAAAAACGACCCGGACCGGACAATGACTATCAGAAAACCTAGGAAAGCGAAACCTGTATTTGTAAATCCGAGGAAATTACACAAAGTATTTAATTTTAGTGAAAAAATATTTGAAAAAGTATTTGAAAAAAGCAAAGAACCTAGGAAAGCGAAACCTGTATTTGTAAATCCGAGGAAATTGCACAAAGTATTTAATTTTAGTGAAAAAATATTTGAAAAAAGCAAAGAACCGAGAACTGAAGTTGGAGAAAAGGAAACTGCATTTAAATCTAGATTAGTGACTTACAATATTAAAAATACGAAAGGATTTAAAGATGCTTACAAATTTCTTGACAGTATTAAAAAAATCGTAACTGGTTTAATCAACATGAAACTTAGAGAAATGAAACTAAAAGTTAATGTAGTTTTAATCGCAGAATTTAAAAAAGGGACTAACGAAAATAATATGGAGTATCATGAACTCAATTTCAAAACTAAAAACGTAATAATATTGCAGTCAGCAGAAGTACCAAATTGTTACGAGGAAATGAAACAGAAAATTCTAAATGAAATGGAAACGTTCGAAATAAAAGGATCTCAATGGCAACTTCACAAAATCAAACATTTAGAACTGAACGTTAACAAGTACACTCCTTTGAGAGGATCGTCTTACATCCCACTCCCTAATTTTCTACAATATAGGAAAGCAATTATAAATGTGAAAAATGACGATAATAAATGTTTCCTTTGGTCTGTTCTGTCTGCACTTCATCCAGCTGACCAACATTCGTATAGAATAGGAAATTACATAACATGGGAACATGAGTTTGATGAAGCGTTGAAAGATATCAGTTTTCCTATGAAACTTACGAGTATAAAATTGTTTGAGAAAAGAACTGGGATTTCCATAAATGTTTACTGTCTGGATGAAAAAAATATTATAATACCCTTGGAAATAACGAAAGAGGAAAAGGAAAGGCACATTGACTTGTTTTACTTGAAAAACGAGGAAACTGAACATTATTGTTGGATCAAAGACTTATGGAAACTGGTTGGTCATAGTCAGCTAACAAAAGATCACAAACGAAGGTACTTGTGTAAAATGTGCTTGAATAGCTTTGGAACTCAGTTCAAATTAAACGAACATAAAGAATATTGTGGAGCTCATAAAGCTGTTAAAGTAGAACTACCAGAACCTTACGATAATGTTTTACAATTTGAAAATTATAAACGCTCCATGAAAGTACCATTCGTTATCTACTCGGACTTTGAAAGTTTTCTAAGCAAACTTCAAACTTGTCAACCTGATGAAACTAATGCGTTCACTAATAAAATTCAAAAACACGAAGCTAGCAGTTTTTCATATTACATAAAGTATTCCAACGGATATTATAAACCTCCAGTCGAATATTCTGGTCCAGATTGTCCAAAAGTATTTTATCAGAAACTGAAAGAGGAAGTTTTACACATTGCTAAGGAATATTACGATAAAATTGTACCCATGAAACCATTGACAAACGAACAGGAACAGGAATTCAAAAATGCTAAATCTTGTCACATTTGTGAGAGAGGTTTTAACGAATTGCCTCCAATGTTAGAAAAGAAACTTGATGTAATGAGAAAAACAATTCAACACTTTATTGATAAAAAGAATGACAATCAAGCAGATATATATATTGAAGAATTAGAAGTTTTTAAGTCAAATATACCTGATAATTGTATAAAAGTAAAAGATCATGATCATTTGTCAGGAGAATTTAGAGGTACCGCCCATTCTCTGTGTAATTTGGAGTATCAATGTCCGAGATTCGTACCTGTATTTTTCCACAACCTGGCTGGGTACGATGCCCACTTATTTATAAAACAACTCGGAGAGGATGAAGGGGAAATACGATTGATTCCAAATACTGAGGAAAAGTACATTTCGTTTTCAAAGATTCTTAGGTACGACTCTGGAAAATTTAATGAGAAAGGAAACAAAGTAATGAATAAAATTGAAATAAGGTTCGTGGATTCGTACAAATTTCTAGCAAGCTCTTTGGAAAAACTAGTGGGAAATTTAACGAAAGATCAATTTAAGGAACTGGTAAAACATTTTGGAACAGAGAACTTGGAGTTGATGACAAGGAAACTAGCTTACCCATATGAGTACATGGACAGTTCGGAAAGGTACGATGAAACCTGTTTGCCACCTATAGAGAAATTTTACAGCCATCTAAATAAACAAAATGTAAAAGAAAACGAATATAAAAATGCACAAGAAGTTTGGGAAAAATTCGGTATTAAAAACATGTGGGAATTCACCGCGCTTTACAACAAAAGTGACATCTTACTGCTTGCAGATGTGATGGAAAATTTCAAAGATATTTCCCTGAAAACGTACAAACTAGATCCTGCATGGTACTACACAACACCTGGATTCTCATGGGATTGTATGTTGAAAATGACAAAAGTTAAATTGGAACTGTTGACCGATTATAATAAAATTTTAATGATAGAAAAAGGAATTCGCGGTGGAATATCTCAATGTAGTAACAGGTACGCGAAAGCAAACAATAAGTACATGGGTAAACAATATGACCCATCTAAACCTTCGAGTTACATAGCGTACGTAGACGCTAACAACCTTTATGGATGGGCAATGTCCAAATACTTACCATATGGTGGTTTTAAATGGGTAGAGAACTTGTACAATTTAGATATGGATAATTTAGATGTTGAAAATATAAGTGATGAGTCTCCCAAAGGTTATTTTCTGGAAGTTGACTTGGAATATCCTAAAGAACTACACGATTTACACTCGGATCTACCACTTGCACCGGAAAACAGGATTGGAAATACAAAATTACCTAAACTGATGACAACTTTGTACAACAAAGATAGATACGTTTTGCACTACAGGAATTTGAAACAGTGTCTGAGCATGGGGATGAAACTAAAGAAAATACACAAAGTTCTGGAGTTTGATCAATCGGATTGGTTGAAAGTGTACATTGACTTCAACACGGAACTGAGAACGAAAGCGAAAAATGATTTTGAAAAGGAATTTTTCAAATTGATGAACAACAGTGTATTCGGAAAAACGATGGAAAATATCAGGCAAAGAATCGATATCAAATTATGCTCAAACGGAAAGAAACTGGAATTATTGATAGCAAAACCTACTTTTGATCGTAGAACGATATTCACTGAAAACTTAGCAGCAGTTCACATGAAAAAGACCAAAATTCTTTTCAATAAACCCATCTACATCGGAATGAGTATTTTGGACATTTCAAAAACTCTAATGTACGATTTTTATTACAACACGATAAAGAAACAATACGGAGAAAATGTCAAATTGATGTACTGTGACACGGACAGTCTGATCATGGACATAAAGACTGAGGATGTTTACTCGAATATTAAAAACAACATGATTGATCAGTTTGATACATCCGATTATCCGAAAGAAAATGTCTACGGTATACCTCAAGTGAACAAGAAAGTACTTGGAAAATTCAAAGATGAAATGAGCGGAAAAGTAATGGAGGAATTTGTCGGACTAAGATCGAAACTTTACGCACACAAAACGTTCGAGAATCAAAAAGAAACAAAGAAAGCGAAAGGGATCAAGAAAAACATTATTGAACAGGACATTAAATTCAATGATTTCAAAGAATGTCTGTTGACCAAGAAACCGATCTACAAAACGCAAATGATGTTCAGAACAAACAAGCACGATATTTATACCATTAAACAGAACAAGAAAGCGCTCAGTGCCTACGATGATAAAAGGCATATTCTGGAAAATGGTATGGATACTCTTGCTTGGGGACATCATAAAATTGGAATAGGAAAAGAAAATTTCCTAGATCATCTGAAGGAGCTTATGAAAACACAAAACGAGAAAGAAAATGGAATTATAGGTAGGATTAAAGTAAATACTAAATTATAATTTTTATAAGGGATTCTTATAAAAACCTAATATTTTTCCATCTCCTCTTCCATCTCCTTTTCCATCTCCTTTTCCATCTCTCCTCTTACTACAGATTCTCTTACAAATGCAAATATACTGTGCACACATTTTAGCATATTTTGATTATCCTCTTCGATGCATTCAAAACAAATATCACCATTTAGTACTCTAACACCTAAAATTTAGAATGTTTTCAGTTAGTTTATTTTTTCCATTGAGAAAGTTACGTTTCACAGTTTGTAAATCCAAAAACTTATGATACTTCCTCACGAAATAATCAGTCAGTTCTCCAGATTTAGATACTGCCTGCCACTCGCTCTTGGAAAGACAATTTCCATCTTCGAGTTCTCTTAACGCTTTAAAGTATTCCATTTTATTTATAGTAGAGATCCTTTTAACTTACCCCTCAGAATACTACGAACTGACGGAGTTGCAAAAGGTGAATACGAAATCAAGGTAATATTATATCGATATAATATTACCATCGTCCACAATTATATTTTTATCTGGGATCATCTTTAAAAAAATCTTTACGTTCAACTCTTGTAGAAATTTCTTATCTCGATTATTACGAATAACGTAATTCTCCAACATATTTTCTTTGATATTTTTCCTTTTATATTTCACGTCTTTTTTCGGAGATACTGGTATTGTTTTCTTAACGGTATTTACGAATTTTTCAACCCCTACATTTTTCAACTGTGTTTTAAAATTTGCAATTTTATCAGCTGAGATTTCTCCGTATACTAGTTGCTCAATAAACCTGTATACTTTCATATCTCTATCTCTATCGATATACGCGAAACATTCAATGAATTCGATATGCTTAAGTGAAAATTGTAAAAATGGATGAGACATTTTTATTTTTATTGGAGAGATCCTTTTAACATACCCCCCAAATGAAAAAGTCACTGGTTCTGATGTTTTGTGATGAAAAATTTTATCAAGGGTCTAACAGAAAAGCATTTTTAACAGGATTTAACAGAAAAGCATTTTTAACAGAATTTAGCACAAAATCAGTTTTAACAGAGATTGAAGTCGGAATCATTTTTATCAGAGATTTAACAGAAAAGCATTTTCAACAGAGATTGAAGTCGGTGGCCCAGGATGAATATTCGGATACTACTCGCGGAGGTAAAACAACATTTTTTTCGAAACCATGATGCAAGTGCGTTGAGATGTATTCCCAAAATCAGTGGCTGAAACATATTGGCAGCTAACAATGCACGAAATGCTGACATGCACCACAAAGGTGGCTATCCATTTTCGAAGACCCTTTCCTCTTCTCTTTTCTTTGCCCACTTCGATCTTTCTTGATCTATTTTGTTTCCCACTAATCTTCCTTTATTTCTCACCCCTCGTATCTCCTTTTCACACTGTCTCTCTCTTCTCATAAACGTGAAGGTAACAGCCATATTGTATTTATTGGTCTGAGTAAATGCACCAGGGTGATAATGCACCAGTTGCTAAAACTTGTAGGTAATGGAAAATACACAAGTAGCAGACAATGCACAAAATGCTGACGTGTACCACAAAAGGCGGCTAGCTATCTTAAGTCCTATTCGGCACATCTAAGTGTTCGGCACACTTTTCTCTTCCCCAACACATTTTTAGTGTTCATTGAGATGTGTTCATATTTTATGTTTCTTCCCTCGTTTTTTATTTTCTCACCTTTCATTACCTTTTTTCATACCTACTCTCTCTAACCTAAGCGAGGGTACATGCATGCCTTATAGTATTTATTTATTGGGGTGAAAGTAGAGAAAACTCACCAATGGCTGACAAGGCATCAGATAAGGGCGATGCAACAGTTGCTGATAATGCACGGGAGGCCAAAGCTAAAAATCCACCAGTCGCTGAATATGGTAGCTGACAATGCACTAAATGCTGGCGTACACCACATAAGGTGGCTATCCTTCTTTGAAGTTTCTCTCTAGTTTTTTTTTTACCAATAAATACAATATGGCTGTTACCTTCACGTTTATGAGAAGAGAGAGACAGTGTGAAAAGGAGATACGAGGGGTGAGAAATAAAGGAAGATTAGTGGGAAACCAAATAGATCAAGAAAGATCGAAGTGGGCAAAGGAAAGAGAAGAGGAAAGGGTCTTCGAAAATGGATAGCCGCCTTTTGTGGTGCATGTCAGCATTTCGTGAATTGTTAGCTGCTAATGTGTTTCAGCCACTGTTAACTTTTCAACCTCTTGAGCATTATGCGCAACCAGTGCATTGTCAGCCACTGTTGCATTGTTACCATGTCACTGGTACGTTAATTACTGTCAGCTACCAATGTACATATCAGTGACACAGGCGCATTTTCTTCTTTGCACTATCCTCAAGGAGTGCATCAGCACCAAGTGCCTAGTGCTGTGAGAATCACTATTTTACTACCAGCAACTGATGGTACGGTCTTTGACCGTTGCATTGTCGACTTCTGATGCATTGTCAGCCGCTGGTGTATTTGATATACATCACCCGGATCAGTAAACATCCCACGTCATGCATATATGCGTAGATGCGAGAGAGGGAGGGTGAAAAGATGAAGAGAATGGATGAGAAAGGAAGGAAGAGACGTGAAGCATCAAAACATCTCAGTGAACACTAAATAGATTAGGAAAAGAGGAAATGGACCAAGGAAAGGGAGGAGGGGAAGACTTTAAATATGGATAGACGCCTTCGGTGGTATATGTATTACCCATGGTACATATGTAGTACTTTGAGCGTTATCAGCTATCAGTGTTTTTTTTTTAGCCTTTTTTGCCTCATCCTTAATTGCCACCCACTAGTGCAATGTCGGATACTGTTGCAGCGCCTGCCACTGCATTGTCAGTAGCTGTTGTACTGTCAGTCTCCGATGCTTTTCAGCCACTGGTACATTTTCTCTACTTTCATCTGGATCAATAAACAACACACAACATGCACATTCCCGATGGCGTGGAGAGGAAGGGTGAACATATGAAAAGAAGGGGTGAGAAAGGGAAGGAAGAAACGTGCAGCATTAAAACCTCCCAGTGTACACTAAATAGATTAGGAAAGAAATAGAGTGGCAAATGAGAGGAGGAGGGGAGAAGTTTGAAGATGGATAGCTGCCTTTTGTGGTACATGACTGTATTTGGTGCATTGTTAGCTATCATTGTTTTTCCAGTCCTCCGTGACTTATCAGCTAGGTACCAGTGCATTGCCAGCCACTAGTGATAGGTTCTGTTCCAGCGTCCGCTACTGCATTATCAGTTACACTGTCAGCCACTGATGCATTGTTAGCCACTGATGCGTTTTTATCCACTGGTGTATTTTCATCCACTGGTGCATTTTCTCTACTTTCACTCGGATCAATAGACACCACACGTCATGTATATACGCGTAGGTGTGGAGAGGGAGGATGAAAAGATGAAAAGAAGGGGTGAGAAAGGAAGGAAGAGGCATAAAAACCTCTCAGTGAACACTAAATAGATTAGGAAAGGAGGGAGTGGGCCAACGAAGGGGAAGGGAGGACTCCGAAGATGGATAGCCTCCTTTTGTGAGCCTCTAATGATCTAATACCTTAGGAGCCTCGCGCTCTCCCTTTTTGCCCTAACATCTCCTATAGGGGGGGCTTTTCTTGTACACCTTACCCAGCCTTTACCCACACTTTGCTACTCCTTTCACCTGATAACGCGCTATTTATCCCCCCCCCCCTCTTCATATCTTCGCTGAAAACTTCTCCCGACTTTTTTTTTTTTTTGGTATTTTGATGTAAGAAAAAAAAAAGAAACTTTTCCCTTTAAAAATACCGCGCGGACGATCCAGCCTTCCCCACCTCTTCCTTTACCTTTCCCTTCTTTATCGAGCGATGTTTTTGCATGTTTTATAGAATCTCCAAATCGGCCATAACTTTTATCCCGGTTTCACTACCCGTTCCACCTCATCGGTTCTCAATTTCATACTTTACCGGGTCCATCACTTAAGTTGTTTTAGGGAGGGCGCCGCCTCCTTTTCCTAATACACTACACAGAAACCTCTCAAGGAAGGAATTTTATTTTTCCCACGCTGGTGATGTATGTACCAACATCGTAGTTCACTGTTTGCGGATACCCTTTCGCAACGTCGAATAATCTTTACCTCATCATCATCTAGTATATTAAAGATTATTTGTTTTCTATGGCAGTTCTACCCGTTCCAAACGGTTCTATGCATGCACAGTTGAGCTTTGTCGTTCATAGTGCCCCCCGGCTATGGAATTGAGTTTTGCGCCAGCCCAATTGTTTCATCATTCACAATGTTAGAATCCACAGTTCTCGAATTCAATTCGGTTCAAGCGCAGTTGTGTTCTATATTATCGCCAGGGCAACGACCCCTAATGCTAGAACTGAGTTCTGAGTTCCCGC
Organism: Adelphocoris suturalis; assembly: GCA_030762985.1. Taxonomy (NCBI): domain Eukaryota; kingdom Metazoa; phylum Arthropoda; class Insecta; order Hemiptera; family Miridae; genus Adelphocoris; species Adelphocoris suturalis. Next base: position 32,641,651 of record CM061047.1, on the reverse strand, counting down.
ACTTTGTTTACACAGTGCCTAAATGTTCTTTCAGTCCCTGTTTCTTTTTCCCCCTGAAACTGGTTAAAGCCGAAAGTGGAGACGACGTTCACGCTGCGCCTTCCTAGACTTCTAAAATCATTTGCAGTATTGAAATCAGTTTCATTAGGTCCAGAACGCGTAGGAGCGAATCGCACCATTGCTGAAGAGATCCGGAATGGGTTTCAAGTACCTACCGCTGAGAACGAATATTTTATTCTTCGAAATACATGTGAATTAAATAGGTATATGCGTACCTTCAACCAAGGAATGATCCTTTAACCGATTCCATAGTTTCCACACCAAATATAACTGCTAGAAAACGTGTACTCCTCAATCATGCTCTTACATTCAATATCGTTGATTTTTATACATATTGTGACAGTTTCTTTCGGATACGTTTTAGATTTATTAGTTTTAGATGAATATTTACTAAAAAAATGATGGAAATGATCTGCGGCAAGCAAGGCGTGATGGCAAATAACATCAAAGTCTTGGTTGCGACCGTATCATGTCGAAGGGTGTGGTACGAGAAAAGTGTCGCGGAGCTACTCGAGTTGGGTATCTCGGCAGGAGTACTTCATGGCATCACTAACTTACCTTTACTGGTAGTCATTTCATCGAAACACTTCTTTTCATCCATTAATTTCATCCCGATCATACCTATGTAACACATTTTCATTTCCCTTTCTTGCATGTTGATTTTTACATCGAATTACAAGTCTGTCCCTTACGAAATCTTTCCTTGCAGCTACCCTGACCCCTCTCTTATGAACAAGCTAACGATTTTCTATCAGAAACTACTCAGTTGCAATAGGTATAACTAGTAGCTTGATTCGTAGTCCTTTTGGATTTCCATTTCGTTTGCAATCATCTTCCGTGATAGGAAACAAATACCGAACAAAAGTAAGAGTCTTCAACTAACACCTCACTTGGAATATCGCCTTGGACAGAAACTCTTCAGGTCCCTGGAAACGCATTGAGATTCATAATTTCCTGACAACCTCCTCACAGTAAGTAATTTCCATTAATTCTATCCAGTTTCGGCAGTTCTCATTTGTACTTTTGTTCTTGTCCCTTTAGCCTTGAAAGTTCCCCCGAAGAAAGCCCCTTTCTCGACCAAAACTTCAAAACTCACGCATTTCCTTTTCCTCATTATCATCCCCAAGTAACGTCTCGCAACTACAACTTATTTCTAGTTTGACAGAGATCTGAGGCGGCTTGTGCAACCATCCGTTTTCCCTCGGTTGACACAGTAATTCTGTTGGACAGGAAGTAGCCCATTTCCCCGGCAGTCCTTTCCATTCACACCCAGTATTGCATATACGTACCGATATGTACCTTTTGTGGTAGTTTCCCTAGAAGTCTGTCATTCAATCACCAACTTTGCATGGGCGTCGACACCTCGGTGGAAACGTTCGGTAGTGATTTTGGGATTACAGAAAACTCCTTACGAGTGATCTATTTCCTCCCATATCTCCCACTACCTGCGGCCTACAGCACTCTGATGGTCAGATTGAATCCATAGATACCTGAAAAATGTACATTAACACGCCAGCAATGCTCACGACTCGCTAAACTCCAGACCTATCTTGTAAACTTGAGGAAAACTCTATGAACTTATATGGACGAGCATAATATGTCATCATCAAGGACATGGAACACGCTGTAGCAGGTATGAGGAAGAGCGTGAAGCAGTACTTGGGGATACCCTTTCCGAACACAAAGAGCCAGTGATAGAATTGCTGTACAAGAGGAACAAGAAAGAATATTCACAGATACTAGAATTTTTAGAAGTTACAATTTGGTTTGATGATTTATCAAATTCAAATTGTTGAAAATATTTATGTTATACGTAAAAATGTCTGGTACATGGGCTACCCCAGCCATAATAAATGGATTTTAAAAAAGTTGTACTTAAACCTACAAAATCGAGCTATATAGACAACACATAGGCCAATATCATAACTTTTCCCATCTTATCCTTTTAGGTGTTGAGAAAGTAAAAACCGGGGGAGAATCGTTCCGCGGGTCAGAAGTGAAGGACGGGAGAGGTCCGGATCAGTATGACAACGAGTGCCGCTGTCTCGAGGAGGGCGAGGGCGTGGGTGGGCGTAGGAGCAATTAGAGGAGGCCCACAGATCACGTTCACTGCATTCCAGAGGGCATAGCGACCCCTTTCGATCCCCCCCCCCCCCCCCCCCCGGACTCCACGGCGATATCTCAATAAGCTTTCCCCATCTCTCAAGCTGCCTCCGCGTTTCGAGAATTCCCTCACGGAATTTCCTCCGCCGCTTCCGAATGCTTACCGAGCTCAGCTGCGCGAGGCCTCGGCGAGTCCCTTGGCCGGTTTTTCCGCTCAGGAATTCCCTTCCTCCGGGGACTGAGGGGAGGGTCTTTTAATAACCCAATTCAAGCCGAGATAATAATTAATTCTATGGGGTTTGCATCCCGGAACTGGAGCGAGCAATTTCCTGACGCCTTCACGCATTCCCTACTTCTTTCCCTTTCCAAGGTTAATTACTGTGTAGTGCGGTGGTCAGTTATTTTGACTACTCTCCCAGAACATGATGGTGCTTGGTGTTTATTGTGGTGTGTTCTTGGCGTAGTTGTGTGTTGTGTGTATATTGTGTGTGTAGTGTATTCGAATATGGAATTTGAAACTGGTTTTTGGACCATTTCACCTGTTTTATGTAGCTTTTCCCAGTCAGATTATTACTTTTCCCTATCAAATTAGTACTTTTCCCAACTAAAATAATAATTTTTTTCATTAAAATTAGTAATTTTCCCATTCAACAAAAGAAAATGAAAATGAACAAAATCTTGGAGGAAAGTTCAATGAAGCGGTTGCCCATTGGCTTCAGTTCGTAGTAGTAGCTACTATGCATGTCTGCGCAATAGTTTGTGCAATCCTGGGGAGTGACCAAGTCCAAACTTGACGAGATAACGTGGAGTACATGGTACTCTGGACGAATTTTGTTTGTTTTTCCCACAAAGTATGCCCCTTGATTGAAAATTGTCAGCGAAATTTGTAAAAATGTTCTACTAAGTTTGTTAGCTTTATTAAAACTGTTTTTACATGCTTTCTATGAAGTTTGGGAGCTTACATACTAGGTACTCCCTTTTTTCATACTCTAATAAAAAAGGTTTAATTTAATTGAAAAAAAAAATTGAAGTCAATTGGAAAATGGTGTAATTAAATTGGAAACAAGTTTCAATTCATTCGGATAAAAGGTGAATTTAATTAGAAAAAGGTTTAATTCAATTGAAAAAAGGTGAATTTAATTGATAAAAGGTTGAATTATGTATATTGTATAAGAATGCATACCTGAATTCGCAACTTCGAAAATAGCCTTTCTTTGTGATCCATCCACACCATCATCCTATACCACTCACCACACAAACCATATCGAGTTTATTAGTTTTCCACATCACTTTTCAATAGTTCTCTAATATTTTCAACTTAATCAATGGAAAATCGATCAACCACTTTCGTTGTGATAAATCGTTGTAAACAAACTTCAAACTTGAACGCCTTATCAATAATCATGGCAACCAACATAAGCACACTAATATTTTTCTACCCCTTGAGCAGTTGTAGCTTTTGTTTGTAATGCTAGCATTTTTATTGTCATATATTACATCATAATATTCTTGTAAACAATTTATATATATTAGTATCAAGTTCGTCGATCAAAAAGAAAAATTTATGCCTTCTTCATCATAATGCAACAGCTGTGCGGAGAGTGGAGCTGCCTTCGGCATTACTGCGTGAGATTCCGTCCCAAACCTACCTCTATTAAAACGATCATTAATTCAAATTTAAATGCCGGCCGGCCTCTCAGTTTTTCTACTTGCTCTAACTTACCCTTTCAACTACGAGCGTCTACGACGAAGAGCACTAGAAGGAGGAGACGATTTTCCCTGGGATTTATCAATCCAGTTGGAAATATCAAGGTTTGCTGCCGTTCCACGTGATCTCACTTGTTGAACCAACGAAAAGTGGTAAGATCATTCCAGTTATAGCCCTTCCTCGCCATCAAGGGAAGGTACTTAACTACTTATATAATCATTACTCTGTGGGGATATATCTCATTACCGCAACTTACCTACTTCACATTCAACTCATTACCCTACCTGGGAATCAAGGGATTCAGCACCCCCACTTCTACCGTCCGCCACGTACACGTATCTTCATTTTATTGCAACATTTTGGGATCGTCTACACTTCAGCAGTTCATAAACATTTTGGCATATTTCATTCACATTTCATGTATTTGAGTGAATCTATACATGCTTATATAGGTACCTACATCCGTAGATTATTATTAGACACAGTGGCCACTGCATGTTAGTTGTTACACTCACTAACAGCAATTTATTGCGCATTACTTGTTGATATATATTATAGCGTTTTATGTTTTCACATTTATTTTCTTCATTGCACTTCCATTTCATCTATTCTCGGTACATAATTTTCCCAGTGGTCCTTCGAAGGTTATATATATTTACCAGCCATATTATACTAAGTCGTATGCTAGGTATTTGTCTGAGAATTTAGTAATAAAATACATAAATCATAAAAGGCCCACCTACATATGCACATATATAGATTGGAAAATACTATATAGCAATTTTCATACGTTGTCTCAATTCATATCTTGTTAGTCATTTCTCAATTTATTTATATTATTTATTATTTTTTCATTTTCTCTTGTTGATTGGGAAAAGTACTAATGTGGTTCGGAATAGTATTAACTTGATTGGGGAAAAGTACTAATTTGGCTGTGAAAAGTTATAATTTGACTAGGAAGTGCTATATATGGTCCTTTTCCGTAAAAGGAAAGTCGTTGTCCATAGATGATGCCAACTTCCCATTAAAAATTGGGGGGTCAAATAAAATTTCTCCATAAACTATAAATTTCACTCTTGTGTATCAATTGTGAGATATTACCAATCATCTGCAAACAAAATGGAAGAGGAATAGTACCTAGCTGGACATTATGAAGTAAAGGAGAGGGCATTCCTTGAACTAGTTTTAACATTGTGATTGGAGTAATTCCAAGCGTTACAGAAATGGACCAATCAATAATTAAGAACCACATTTAGGGATATCATTATTCAGACCAGGCTTTTCAAAAATGATTATATCCAATAATTATCCCTCCAGATAAGTCCATACCTGATACCTCCCTTAGTATGATTTCCACAGTATAAATACTGGTAATTCCACAGTCTCTCATAAGACTGGGGAAGTTTCTCATTTAGGGGTTACAAAGGGGATTTAAAAAATGAAAATAAGTCTTACTAGAGTCTGTTGACGATAGAACAAACGATCATGATAGAAGTGGGGTTTGTAAACTGAAACGTTCCTCTTCAGAGGGATTTACAATTGCTAATCACCGTGAGAAAAGAGGGAGAACAGGATGAATCAAGAAGTGTTATATATCCCTGATTAATCTCGCCCCCATTCATCAATAGATGAAGTGCGAAACGCTCCGAATTAAAACACAAAGTTTGTAGTCCTTCTACGTAGAAAACGTTTCTATAATTATTAAACAAACTCTATTATACCTAAATATAGATACATTTTTATGACTTATAATATTTATAAGATATATTCGATACGATTTGATAACAAATGATAAAACTAAGAGGAGATTTCGCTGGAGTATTTGTCAATTTCTTAGTATTTCAGCTTTCGGTTCACCGGAAGTGTTGCCGAGAATTATGGCACATCCCCGAGCAATGTTACTACTTTTCAGCCAAATCTCATAAAGTTCGGTTAAGTAGTTCCTGAGAAATGCTTCGGATGCAGCATTCGGTGGACGGATTTTTATTTATCATTTTTATTTTCGGAACCTACTTATCTTGAAACGTAAACCAACAATTTTTGAGGGGATTGAACATTTTTCTTCTTGGTCGATTACAAAGGTTCATTATTGAAAATAAACCTATATTGGCTTCCTCGTCCAAGGAACAAAATGGGAGTGAGTCACCTTATCATGTTTCATACTACTATAGGAACCAAATCTCTCTTTGGGTTATTCTCAACTGATGAGGAAAGAGTCCATCATTTATTCGTTTCTCGATGTCCCAGAGGGCACCCTATTAAATTTCAAATCCCTAGGGAGAATGGAAGAAATTTCAGCTGAATCAGCTGATCTGATTGGAAGTTTCTTTGAAAATTTTTCTTTTACACAAACCTTCCCCATTCAATCCCGATATTTTTGCAACAAACCCCGTTCAAATCCGTCCATGAGTTTGAGCTTGAGGGTGCTCATTCGTTTCTCGATGTCCCATTGAGGCTACCCATCAAATATCCAAATTTCTAGGTGATAGGAGAGAATTTAGCTAAGTCAGCTGATCTGTTGGGAACCCGTCATTGAATCCATCTTCTAATGTCCTGTAGAGGCTCCCTATACAATTTTACATTCTTATTGTGAATAGGAGCGAATTTAGCTCACTCAGCTAATCCGGAAAGAGCCCATCATTTTATTCGTTTCTCTATGTCCCAGAGATTTACCCTATCATATTTCAAATTTCTAGGGTGAATAGGAGATAATTTAGCTAAGTCAGCTGTCTGGTTGGACGTTTCTTTAAAAATTTCTTTTATATAAACCTTTCCCGTGCCATCCCGACCATTTTCCAAAAAACACCGTTCAAATTCGTTCATGAGTTTGAGCGTGAAGGTGCTGACATTACTCAAATTTGGAATATACAGATTATAATTTTCTCTTCACATGGAGACACGAAATTTAGTCTAATTCTATATATAAATAATAAAAATGTAATATAATTTTATATATAAAAATACACTTCTAAGAATGGGTTAAGAAAGTTTTCTTCTTGGTCGATTACAAAGGTTCATTATCAAAAATAATGAACCTAAGTTGGCTTCCTCTTCTAAGAAACTAAACAACAATGAAATTTTGTGTACTTCGCACATTCGGGGGCCCCCATCATATTTTCAGATACTCTTAGTGTTCTCTTCTATCCGATTTGCCGTCATATGAGCTTAGTAGCTGAGAGGGGCCCAGACGAAAAGGGAATTCAATCAAGAGGAAGGGGTTCTGGTAAAAGCTCTTAACCGAGGAAACGCGTCAGGCATTTCCAGAGGTGTTAGAATCCACGCTGAGATGAAAGAGAGAAGGAATGCCTTGCGCAATTTCGAGAGTAATTTGTTACCCTACCGGAAGGACCGTACCTAGATTGAAATTCCCCGGTGGACAACCGCTGTGTTTTTTAAATATATACGTTACGCTTAAAATACTGAGCACTCTAAGCGGTTTCTCATCCGAATGCTATACGAGGCTTTGAGTTGCTCTCCCCACCTCAATAAAATTGAATGTGTATATTTTTTTGTTTAATAATTCTACACGATAATATAATAAAGTTATCACGAGAATAATTTATTGAACTGCATTATCCGGTCATATCAGCGTTTTATCTATTTATTTTTTTGAAGTTGCACTTAACTAAGAAGGCCATTTGCGGCATTGAACATGGTGTCTAAGGGGACACTGCAATAGATACGGTTCTAAGATGAACCATGATACCCTCCGTCACTAAAGTGGCCATCATAGACTTCACACTGGCAGATCGGAGGAAAAAACAACAATAACAACATTCCGCTGAGAAAGGCACCGTTGCACACTGCGATTAAAACTGTGGAATAATACCACTAACACTAGATTATGAATCGGCTTATAAATAAATTCATATGTGTGCGTAATCAGCAATTTGAAATAAAGCTAAGGCTAGATGCACATGAATATAAATCACAGATCGCATATCACAGTTAGCAGTAATATCGCCCAGTGGCTCTTTGGTACAATAACGGGGACCAGTCTGGTCCAGATAGATTTACGAACTAAATCACTCGCGACGAAGTTGTGGAAACCCATTTCAAAACGGAAGTTAGTGGAAAACGTTGTCCATTTCCACGAAAAAATAAAGAGTTACAATGTTGAATCGATTTCGACGGTTAGGCCATCATCAGTAACGAAACAATTTATTACTATATTATATATTTTTATTTATATTATATTATAATTTATAGTTATTGTTTGTTACTGATGGTGGCCTAACCGTCGAAATCGATTTAACATGGTAACTCTTATTTTTTCGTGGAAATAGACAACGTTTTTCAATAACTTCCGTTTTCCAGATAGATTTGCCAACCCACTGAGGGGACTTATGCTGGACTTGGATGTCCATCAGGTCTGGACAGTCCTCCAGTAAGTGCGTCATGGAAGCAAATTATAGCTGGTGGGATATATAAAAAATCACCTTGAAACAACGACACTCGTATCAGCTAATATAACTACAATCGAATGATGTTCATTTATTGATATTTGCAATAATAACTTTGAAAATCGAAAACCTACATTTTAGTACGCTTAGTGCTTCGAGGAAATGTGTAAGAAAAGTGCAATTCTGGTCAAGTTTTCAGTGTTTTCCGGTGGTCTTGAAAATGTCAATAAATGAACATAATTGCGGGGTTCAGCACGAAAAAAATGTGCATAGCGCATGATTGCGCACGTGCGCAATGCGCAAAATGGTCATATTTGAGATCCTTGATAAAAGTTGCAGATTAAAAAAAAAGCAATAATTTTTATTTTTAGCCCAAGATTACGGTTTTTGAGGAGGTCCTTGTTTGATGGGACACCCTATATATACATATATTTAGGAAAATCAATTAATTAAGAACTCCTAAAATCCTGTCGTGAATGCGGATTGAGATAAAAAACTGACTATTTCGGTTAGTGCCTCTATCGAAACGAAAAGCATCTTTGACTTATTGGCGCTCGGGAAGTTAGCTAACTAACTTCCCACAATGATGCTATCTTAGAAATATATGTACCATAATTACATTACTTCCCTATTTTTATGATTTTATGTCTACTTACCTATACAGCTCTCATCTGATCGCACACTATCATGATTTATAGATCTCAGCTAGATCATTGGAATCACTGCTCTTGGGATTCCATCTCAATTCTCCTCCATGCCACATGACAGTGATGCCTGAAATTTTATTCAATTACAGTATTTTTCCTGGAGAACTAGCATTTCGATTCGCTAGCACATTAGTGCGGGAATATCATAAATTATGCTGGGAAATAATTTCCTTTTGATCGAGGCTAATGGACACTAAATGCTGGTATAATGTGCAGCCTGCAGCTCTGCACGGCCGTCATTACCATCCCAACTGCTAGCAAACTGCCGTGTGAGGCTTCAATTTTGGTTGCTAAGCACGTTTTTGCAGTCATTCTTTAATTAATAAACTCTCATAATTAGGATGCTGTACTAACGTCATGTTATCATACAACGTCATGGCCTATTCAAAGATTTTTAACCTACGTAGTTAAAGACTAGTCTTATACCCAAACAAAACCAACTAAAATTTCCCAAACTCAGAAAAATTAATCATATTAACTAATCAATCAAACTTGGATCAACTAATCAACATTATTTTTAAGCGTAGGTAGGTACATAGTACGATGCACCATGCCATGCCAATGATGATAAATGTAGTATAATCTCATAAAATAGATTTGTTGTCTCTCTAATGTCACCAACACGTATCGCTGATGAATTCTAATTAATGTCACTATTAATATACGATTTTGTCATTTCTAGATTCTATCCATGGATGTGAGGAGATCTAGATCGGTAAGTGTACAACTAATGCTGCTTCTCATATCGTATTTTGAAGAAGGAACTTGGAGTTAACTAATGTTAGGGTTCCGTCCGTAATGTTGCGGTACTCAGTTGACAGCCTAACTGCCAAGTCGTATTAGTCCTGGACCCGGGTCCGAAAATAGGTAGGAATTCGCGGAGAAGGTTTGAGATTAGATTTTGAAAGTTTGGTCCGTTCTGAATGAGAAAATCTTACAAAATGGCGGCCTCATAAAGATGACTTAATTTGCCCATTTTGGGTGGTTGGTACAAGTAATTATTAGATGTGAATAGGACATGGAAAAGTGGAGAGTGGCGAGAACAGTAGGCCGGAATATTGAATGATATGCGAGAAAGGAGGGTAAGACAGCCATTATGGCTATTTAGCAACTTGTACAGAAAATTCATGTCGGAGGCATCTCTACTCTTTGATTGAATTTGAAATTAATGCATTGAATGAAAAGAAATGAATTATTAAAAACAAGCAAAGGTAAATTAAATATGTCTTGCTATATAACATACATTTTCCGAAAACTCCAGTCGTCAAACAACTGATTCCTGACTAAAATAAATTTAAATTTGTTATTGTATTACGTTCAGTTTGTCTTCCATTCATTAAATTAGTGCTGCTGGATAACGTTCTCCAGGTATTAATAGGCCAGGTTTGTAGTATTCATTTAGGATGGTGATATTAGCGTCTTTGTGATAAAACTCCCCCTACCTTCTGTAGCGAATTCCTTACGTATGGACATTTACTTTACACCTATTTTATATTATTATGATCGTGGGGTGATATTTCTTCCTCACTGTGCCTCATTTATGTACTTCTAAAGACAAGCGAAATTAATTCATCACCAACTTACAATCCAGAGGCGTCGCATCGGACGCCTCGTACCTAGAGATGATAGACTATACACTTGAATAGGTCTTCAGAGCTAGATTAATCAAAGGGTGGTTCCAGAGTGTAGATGTGAGATGGGGCAAGCCTTCGGCGTCGGGGCAAACACGCATTGAAACGGAAATACTGTTGTGGAGGTAATGAAGGCAATATAACCTATTTATTAGAAGGATCGGTTGTACAAAGGAACAGGGGGGTTTAATCTCGGTTCCTCAATATCAATGTCTCATCAAGAGAGTCATTTCCCAGCGTGTAATTTGCCACGGGTTTTCGGGAAAACACGAGTGTCGAACTTGCCTTATGAGATCTCAATGAAGCGAACACAAAGACGAACAAGGTTATATTCCAGTATTGGGAGACTAATGGTATATTCTTTAAATCGGTATACTTATTTTTACTTGCGCACGACTCCTCACCACTGCATATCTATATAAATTTGAAGGGTACGTATAGGTGTATCATTCCGTTTCCTTAATATTATATTTCCTTTCAGTAATCAGGTGCCATGTAACTGCAATGATAGAGGCTGTGTAATTATACTATAGTACTTACATAATTATGTATTCTTGTTATCTTCTTACGAAGTACAGAAGCAATCAAATTTTTTTTTTTTAGGTAGGTACATGCAACATTTTCTGTAAATCACCTACATACCCCATGTTCCATAGATTTCGTTTAATAACTATCGAACGAATATCTACGTAGAAGGACTATGTAATACAGAAATAATCAACTTTTAATAATGATCTGCAGCCGACTATGCGGTTAAGTTCCTATAGGAAGCATTGTTTTCACTCTTGGGAGACGAACTTTTTTGTTTAATAACATTGCATTATCTATTCATCATGATTGAATCTCTCGTAGCACCTGTGCGTACCTCAAATCATTTAAAAGGCATGTCGTCTAGGTATATTGTTTTCATGCGCGAATATTACATCTTTCTGTACCTGTTACGAGTATTTTCTCATTTCCTATTTGACAGATTCAGCTCAAACTTGAAATTTCCACCTTACTAGTGAAACATAAATAAACACAAAGACAAAATAAATCAAATGAACTTGACAAAACTAACTACAGGCAGTAAAAGTTCATGAGCTGACAGGTAAACATTATTCAGATAGCGGTAATAACAGAAGAATGGGTTGGCCATCAGGTCGCGAGTAAAGCTAGTGGTGGTCCTAAACCAACTCAGAGTACGCTCTTTGTCAGAGGACCGACCTATATTGTAATTACTGTTCGAAAATCTGAATACTTTTACAACGTTGCATCAAACGGGTAGAGGCAATTTCGAGATAGTTGTTTTGCAAAACTTACCCTGCCGGCTTTCGTACATTTAAATTTGCTGTATGATTAGGATTAGATCTATCCTATAGCTGGTTTTGTTGCACTTTAAATTCCTGTATGTGAGACTGATTTGACGAGCATCCCCCGCTGAACGATGAATGCACACAAAGAACAGCAGGACAGTGGAACTTGTTGATAACGGTCGGAATAAACGGTGGATTATATCATAATATACCATCCTAATATGCTATAACACTCCCAATCACATTAAAAATGTATAATTTAATTACGTCTCGGTATCATGCGGTATCACATGACCGCTGACCATTAAGTTTCAAATGCAATCATGTAAGGCAAGCAACTAACGTTATGTGATTGTCCCCTAATTACGATTGCTTGCTGATGAGTCGAGCAATTTACTCACAACGATATGGCTGTCGAATAACATATCGCGAAATTCCCAGCGACAATACTCAGTATTGGCTGCAAATAGAGTTAATCAAAGAACATCTTCGATAATTGAGCAGCGATGTATGCGGTTACGATACAAGTTTGACACGTTAGGTTAGATTAAATACAAAAATTGATGTCGTTTTCATGTAAACAGCTCATCTGCATTGATGCAGATTGGTACCATCGCACTAACCATTCGATGGAATGTGAAAAAATTTGTAGAAATCGGTCCCGAACTCGTAATTTTTTACGGGGTCATTTTTCACGAAAACTCTATTTTATAGAAAAAAAAAAAAAAAAAACATATGTTTTCCAACAGACAAACATAGTTTCTCCCTTAATTAGCGAACTAAGAGTAAAATGGACTGAAACGTTCGGAAGCTGACAGTTTGAGGATGTTTTTTCCAAGACCGCATCGATATTTCTCATTGAAAACGAGGGAAAATGTCTTGATAATTTCATCAGAAAACACTAAGAATTAACAAGTTTGAATTTTGCAAAGCATTACTGGATAGGGGTTTGAAAAAACGATGGTTGCCTATCTGAAGAGAGGTTTAATGGTTTTTCTAACAGAGGTATCCTCAATTTTTACTTTACTCACTTAATTAAGGAAGTTACGGCCATTTTAGTGATGCAAAGTCGAACACACGAAAAAATCTCAGGAGGAACTTTTGATCAGAAATAACCTCTAAAATCTGAATGCATCAATACTATCGAGAATATTCTGTGGGGAATCCCTACACTTCATTTCACAACACGAAAAAACTCTTGAAACTGATTTTATTTCGTGGAGTTGCCTTGTGTAATCAATTTACAAGGTGAATAAGAACCTACTATCCTTGTCTATCTTTTGAAACATTCCAGCAAGAACTCAATTTTTTACTCAATGGTCCCAGACGACATTTTCTAATAATAAATTGTGAATTAGTCGACTGGACTGAGATTTTCTCACGCGTTGTAAAGTTGACTCGAATTGCAATGCCTATTTTCAACATTTTGGCATTCTAACGGTTTTTTTGTACATTCAGCTCTTTGGCGCTAGCAGTTTTATCGAATCTCATTGTTTTGTCCAGCTCTCTGTGACTTATAAGGAACGTCAATCCTTATAAGGAGGAACGAAGAAACTGCCGTGAAATATGGAAAAATCATCGTCATACCGTCCCCCGAACAATGTATTCGATTGTTCAACTTTGTGAAACGAAAGCAGTATTGACAATTCTTTTTTTTTTTTTCTCATCCGTTTAGCTCCTTTTAACAAGTTTTAGTGGAATGTGAAGCTATTGCAATGGCTCCAAACAATTTAAAATCAAAATTTTCGAAAGTTTTCTCCGTTGAAATCCGTTATGAGACATTCTAAAACAAATCCTAGGGTTTATCGCTTTTCATAAAAAAAAAAAATAAAAAAAATATATATGTATATATATATATATATATATATATATATATATATATATATATATATATATATACTTATGGTTGGTTTGAAACAGTTTTATAAGATCTTTTGGCATAGATGTGCAGTGAAAATTAAAACAGAAATAAAGAATGCAAATGACACAATTGTTATTGATATTTCAGCGATTGCCTTTTTCAATGTGTGTGTGTGTGTGTGTGTGTGTGTGCGTGTGTGCGTGTGTGTGTGTGTGTGTGTGTGTGTGTGTGTGTGTGTGTGTGTGTGTGTGTGTGTGTGTGTGTGTGTGTGTGTGTGTGTGTGTGTGTATGGGTGTGAGTGTGTGATTGCGTGTCTGTGTGTGTGCGTGCTCTCGTGTGTGTGTGTTGTTATTCCAGACCATCATTCTCCTCAGAATTGAAATAAAAATCCTGTTCTTGCATCAATCAAAATAGTAGATTTGTTCACATTACATTGATCAAATATTTAAAAAAAAATAGCTCAAAAAATCACTAAAAAATACTAACTTCGGAGCTCCTTCATATCCCTACCCAAGTCAAAGTCATTCGTACCCATCGTGCAACCCGGGCACCCTCTGGGTGAACAGAGGGTGGCGAAATGACCCGCTGGCGATTAGGGGGGAGGCTCGTGTCAACGGGTCTCCCGACCCTTTCTTACGTCTCCCCCGTTATGGAACGAAACACAGCCGAGCCTCATAACCCCCGCGCGCCCATTGGCCCGCGGGGTTCTAGGGGAGGCGCTCGGGGGCGCTCCAGGCAGGGGCGTCGGCCATCCTCTCCCTCATCATCTTCATCATCATCCCATCCCTCTTCCTCTTCCACAGCCCCATATAATGCCCACCAATGTGCCCATTGTGAAAGAGCCTTTAGCTCCAAGCGTGGCCTTGGGGCCCACGTCTGGCAGAAGCATCCTGGAGAGGCCAACGCAGTAATTAGTATAGAGCGAGACCGGCCCAGGTATGCTTCTGAGGATTTGCGGCGAATGGAAGCAGAAGAGGCAGAGGCTGTGCGCAATGGGGTACGTCGAATCAATGTTTATTTGCAGCAACGTGTTCCCATGCGCACGCATGCTTGGCTAGGCTTTCCACCTGGTGTCCCAAGTGCCTATATCCATGCACCGATCAAGGCCGGTGGGCTTGGCATTGTCTCTCTCTCAGCCGCTATCCCATCTTTACGCCGCTCTAGCTGGGAGGTCGCCCGCACTGCTGCTGACCTTGATTTTGTCAGGCAGCAGTTGCTGTGGTGCGATCGAGCAACTCCAACTGCTCCAAAACCCAGCTCATCTGCTGAGTTTGCTGCTGCTCTGCATGATTCAGTGGATGGCAAGGAACTCCGACAGTGCTCTGAATCCCCAATTTCCTCTCAGTGGGTTGAATGGGCTTCAGAGGGCATTGGAGCCCGCGACTACCAACATTTTCATGCCGTCCACGTGGCTACATTAGCCACAGCGGTGAGGTGTTCTAGAGGTAGTCGTGGGACAGTTGACACCCTCTGCCGTGCCTGTCACGGTAAAACTGAGACCCTGTATCATGTGGTGCAGCAGTGTCCATGGACTCATGGTGGCCGCATTCCGAGTCATGATGCGGGTGCCAAGCAGATAGCGGGTGCTATGTCATTAAATGGCTGGGATGTGGAGAGAGAGAGACTGTACCATATGCCAAGTGATCGGGGCAAGAAGCCAGATATCGTTGCCATCAAGCCCGATGGGTCTGCCGTAATCCTGGATGTCCAAGTTGTATCTGGCAGCATGGACATGGAGCAGACCTGGAGGGCTAAAATAAGTAAATATGATAGGAACGACCTGCGGCAAGCGATATCTGAGCTAAAAGGAGTGGCGCCTAATAACATCAAGGTCATGGCCGCGACCGTGTCATGGCACGGGGTGTGGTGCGGGAAAAGTGCCACGGAGCTTCTCGAGTTGGGCATCTCGGCAGGAGTGCTCCGTGGTATCACCACCCGCGTCCTTCGGGGCTCTTACCTTAATTGGTGGTCATTCTATAGGGGCACTTCCTTTCATCCCTCTCTCCCTCCTCCATCTTCCTCAACTTCCCTAATCCCTAGGGCCGGCGTCGGGTAAACCTGGGCGTCCTCCCCACTTTTTAATTTAGTTTTTTCGTTTCCTTCTCTTAATGGCGTGCCCCCTCCGTCTTTGAGGGGAGTTTTCTAAAAAAAAAAAAAAAAAAAAAGTGTGTGTGTGTGTGTGTGGGTATGGGTGTGAGTGTGTGATTGCGTGTCTGTGTGTGTGCGTGCTCTCGTGTGTGTGTGTTGTTATTCCAGACCATCATTCCCCTCAGAATTGAAATAAAAATCCTGTTCTTGCATCAATCAAAATAGTAGATTTGATCACATTACATTGATCAAATATTAAAAAAAAAATAGCTCACAAAATCACTAAATAACAGCTAAAAACAGCCCAAACTGTAAAATTTTGCAATTTTAGTATCCGATTCAAAACTTAATTATCAACGATCATAGTGGACATTGAAAATTTTTGCACAAAATTATGTCGAATAACATACTGAAATTTCTATAATGTTTGCGGAAAAATATATAAAAACTGCGTAAAAATCTAAAAATCTTAGTTGAATTGCCGAATTTCATATGAGTAGTATGAGTTTCTTGTCATTAAATTAGTTTTTAACTATTGTTCCTACTCAAATTGCTCAAATTTTATTACGATTGTCGTTTTAATCGATCATAATTAGATGGGTAATTTAAGAAAATTTGCTAATACGATTATGCTGCATGACAGGAACTTTTTTTAGTTTTCAGTTCATTTTTTTTTTTTTTTTTTAGCATAACTGGTTTGCAAATACAACAATTTGAAACCCGTCTGTTCTTTAATCACCCTGTATAATAATACCATGTGTACTAAGTCACTTCCTAGCTAAATCAGTTCAAATTTCGCGCGGCTGAATGATCGTGATCAACCACAGGTGGGTTTGAGTATCAGAATGAATAATAGAAGAGGGTTAGTGAGGGGGTATCTACCCCTAACTATTCTAAGGGGTAATTTCTCAGGGGTAATTTCTCGGGGTAATTTCTCTGGGCTGGCCTCCCCTCCTTTATCGCCATCTAGGCAAACCGTGGTTTCCAAGACTAAGACCCCCCTTACCTTCAGCTCCCATCCCCTGACACGGCTCTTTAGAGGTGTATTCTACGGACGGACAGTTTCTCGGGGAACCCATGAATAATGCAGAGGTTCCTCAGTTTAAACCTTCCCCCCTCTCACCATCTCTAGTTTCCACCCCTCTACTTCCATCGCTTCTAACCATTCCCATTCCGCTAACCGCGGTTCTTTAACCCGCCCCAACAAATCCGTCTTTGTCAAGTTTAAACCAACTACGTTGAAAGTTGGGGACGGCTCAATAATTCCTAACACCTAGCTCGAAATGTATTCAAATCAAGGTGAAGTTTCCATAGTGTGGTAAGTCGTGATAGCAATTACAAGCAACGAATTCATTAACTACCTTTGCATACATTAAAACCAAAAGCAACATTAACAAACCAAGTTGTGGGTGGCAAAATAATACGAAATCATTAAATTTATCTACTGTAAAGGCACCATGTAAGCACAATGTGGAAACCCTCCCATTAATTTCAAACGTAATTCACTAATTTATTTTCAGGTTTTTTTTTACTGAGTACCGCATTTTTCGGGAATTTCAAATTACGCAGTAAAGGGATACAATAATTGTCCGATCGTAATCGATTGCATTGGTCGTAAATCATCAACTGTCATACCTTCAAACAAGTCTCGACGTGAGAACTTTATACGGTGAGTACTGAGTACCGCGCGCGTGTTGTAGTATTGGTACAAAAGTTCCTGGTCTAAGGATTGCTCGCGTGTCATCATTAAGTACCATTTTTCATAACAAGGATTTTTTGTTACATGTTATTACTACGAATATGTAGGAATCATTTTTTTCATACTGATAAGTTTTGGTTAATTTTGTCCATTAATGAACCTTTTTGACTGACCAAGAAAGCGAATCTTATAACCCGACTATATACATAGGTACATATATAGTACATATTTTGGTAGTACTCTACTTACTTTTAGATGAGTACAAACGAGGTGGGAATAAAAGAACTCTTCACTATTTAGGATTGAATGGTTAGGTACCTACGGTGAGCAAAATGTAGGAATGCAAGAGCACATATTTTGAATTCGCAGTTCCTTCTTCGAGTTTTGGAATGTAGTGTCCTATTTCATGAAGCTAATGTTGATTAGGTAGGTACTTACTACTGAAAAACAAGTTTTTCCAACGTAATGTTCAATAGTTCCAATTAGTTATTTCAAACGTTTTATTCGATATTGCTGAATTTTAGATATGGGAGGGGTGGGGGGCTCACATCTGCTTCTGAACTTTCTCGAATTGTTCGTTTTTTTGTGTTTTTTTTTTAAAGTAAATAATTGCTTTTGATTACTATTGCTATTGAATTGTTATAAGATCCGAAGAAATAATATTTATGTAATTATAAATTTTCGCATGCTCAGGCACCTCAGTTATTCGAAAAACAATATCGAACCACCTGTGGGGTATTGATCAAAATCGAACGATTAATTCGAGATTTGCTTCTGGAAACGAATTTAACAATTTCACATTCGCTGATTCCGATGCGCTGGTTCAGTCAAAATTAATTTCACCAGTGATCACGACAAGTTTATCCTTGTATCAGCTTCTAGTGGAATTAATTAAGGTGATTTGATCGTGAGAAACAATGATTTCAGGAAATTCAAGTTCGCACTTGCACACATTCCTAACTGTCCGACAATAATGAATTCATACTGAAAATGTTGGATATCCGCATGATCATTTGCGTTCGTCATACCTCATCATCCTCGTTTCTCACTGGTTACTGAGTTACAGGGTTGGTAAATTTATGACTCAAATGAAGTCAAAACCGACAGTATTATTGGTAGATTTAAGAAAAAGCGTTGCATAACTTTCTTTCGAATCTTCCACGGTTGTTGGAAAAGTATTACTTGCGTTTAGAGCAGCGTAAGCATGATTTTTCAGCCCACCCAGGAAGCCTTTCGGCCCGGAGATTCTCATTTTCGCCTGATCATCCGCATCTCCTTCCTTTCAGCGAGATTTTTTTTTTCAGCGGTCCCCGGTCATTCCGTTTGGGAGAAAAATAAGTTCTCATCAAGAGACGGCGGACTAATAGCTTGGGCCTTGGGGATCATTGTTAAATACGGACGTGACTCATTCGTCCTCAGTTCTGCCTAGAATACCCGTACTCTGGTCTTCACCTCCACCCATATCTAGGTAGGTGGGAGTACTTACCCATTATGACTTACCTAATATGGTGCAAATTCTATATCGATATGAAACGGTGCTGTAGGTATAGGTACTTGTTGGTATCCTTTTACATCAATATCAAGTCCTACCTGTATGGGTCATTCCCAAATTTACATCACAATGAACGCTGCAAATTAGTACACAAAGGTTTATCCCTTTAGTCCTTCTACGCAGCGTGTCTATAATTATTAAACAAAGTCTGATACATTCTCTAAATATAATTGCATGGGTGTAGATGCCTACCGGAGAGAAATTAATTACTTCAAGTGTATATTCGGTAAGAAAAAAAAATTAAATTAACCCTGGACGCTGGTTGACAAACCGACCGATTTCCAAAGTGTTTTCAGTGACAGCAGAAAGAAGGAGAATGGCGACGCGCCGGCTATTAGTTGGCCTTGAAATGACATCAAAATTGGAACGTTGGATTGCACCCAATAAAAAATTGTATTAGTTGATAAAATGGAAGAGATGCAACCAGTGAAAAAATGTATCAGTCGATGAGACGAATGAGTTGCAATAGAAATTAATTTTATGTTCGTCACAGAGACGAATCGGTTGCAAAACAAATTAATTTAATGTTCATCACAGGTTGCAATATAATACTTTTACTTCCGTTCGTGCTAAAAGTCGATAAAAATTTAGTCCTCCAGAATCATAATTTCAACTTTCTTGTTGCTTTCCAGAGCCTGCTGATTGATTGTGGAGATGACTGATTGATTTTGGTTGGTAAATACTTGTCACGCCCAAAGCTCTACCAAGTTTTAGTCGGATGTTGATTAAATTTTCAGGGATTGTACGGGTTAGCTCTGTAACAGTTCAGGTCGAAGGAGATGTTGCTCGGAACGATCATAAAACGTTGAGTCAGCTCCCCCACTCATTCCAGATTGTGCCTCGTAAGAACTGTCCCTCTTGTGCGTATGGCGATTAACTATTATTCACACCCCATTGATTTATATCTATAACCCGATAACTACCCTCACCTACCTCCACCATCGTGAGGTATTTTCTTACCTATTATTGAATTATATTCACTACATCTTGACATCATCTTACGGTGTAATTTTTCACAAAAACCCTCGATTTCATAGAAAAAACCAATTTTTTCAACATACAAACATACCTTTCTCCCCCAATTACCATAGTAAAATAAAAATTGGAAAGCTTAGATTTGGGGCAAATTTTTCCTGTAAAGAGTACTACGGTTTTTTACAATTTTTTGTTAGTACTTAACGCACCTTACAAAAATAGTAATTTTCAAGAAGTGAGAAAATTCCGTGGTTAGTCCATTTTTTTACTCACGTGAACTACTGTAAAAAGAACTCAAATGCATCTTGGACATGGGAAATTCAATCCACTCTCCAGTGGTTTCCTCAGATCTGAATTTACTTGATATGAAAGGGAGTTGTAGCCAATTTCGTTATGTAAGGTCGAAAACACTCGGAAACAAGACTCAAAAAACATAAATAATAATAATAATAAATAAAATAAATAAATAAATCTAGGAGGCACATTTTGTCGGAAATGAGCTCTAGAATCGACTCTACTCATTTGTGCCACCTTAAGTGTGTTCACCCTGTATACGACGAACCATTCTAATAAGGATGTGGGATTATACTGTATTATATACTGTGGGGTTTTCGAGAGGTTTAAAAGAGAAACAAATAATACCGAGAGAGTGCTGACATTTGTGATTTATACATATACGCATTTTCAGTTCTTAATAATCCAATTTGAGTATAAACAACACATACCTTTATTTGCCCGTTCTACTATATTACATCGTTTCATTGGGGATAGGTGATCAAAAGCTGCGTGCATCAGACAACTGTTTTAAACATTTATATTCACTGTCGTTCATCTGGCGTCGTGGCTCAATGGGTTAAGTATGGCACTTGTCTGGTGACCGGGAGGTCGCCTGGTCGATTCCCGGTCAAAGCATTATTGCTTTTTGATCTAGCGATAAACGGAAACGCAATGTACTTACAGGAAATTTCAATTTATGCGTTGTGCGGGTTAGTACCGTGTGTTGTGCGGGTTGGTATAACCCGCCCCGTGTTTGACAGATTATACTACATAACAGATTATACTATTTCCCTCTACTGGAGTTTGAAATTCTATATGATAAATCAAAATAGTTACTTATTCCAAAGTTGGCAATAGATAGGTAATTATTAGGTACCTATTGTTCTTTTTTTCTGGTAAGATCTAAAATGTTGGTACACCATTGGTGGGATTACCCTGTATATGCGTAGGTACAATGTGTAAATATGTGTAGTATACATAGTTATAGTAATGCTATGAAGTTGAAGATGTAGGTAATACGGCGTGAAGGTAGGTAGGCAAAGGTGAGTAGGTAACGTAGGTGTAGGGGAGGCGGCAAGCGGGGGAGGCGGCGGTTAGACCGCAAGTCGCGGCGCACGACATCGGCAGTTGGCGCTTCAGTCACGGCCGGCTGCTCCGCCTCGCCGGGTTTTCTGTTCCGATCGGAAGTTTTCGTTTTCGTCGTTCGGCTTTTCGGGGGTCAATGCACCGTCACGATCCGTCAGACTTCCCTCCCCACCATCCGACTTTTTTCCCCTCTCTCTGACTCACTCGCCCGACTCTTTTCTCTCTTTCTGACTCAGGGACCAGATGCTTCCCACAAGAAACGCTAAGCTTTCGGACTCCCTTTGTCAAAACATCGTATCTGACCTACGAATTAGATGGTGTAATTGGAGTAAAAATTAAATGCATTTCATTCCTATCTTATTGTATTTCTCGTCTTGGGTAAATTTGCCTTAAAGTGGTACAAACAGTACTGCAGTATGTGATGAAGCCTGGGAGGAACCAACCTGAACGAAATTTCTTAAATATAACTGGATGAAGGACTTCATTAGTTAAATTAAGTTATAGTTGAATAGAAAATGAAATAACTTCAGTTGATTTGAACAAAATCATTCCTTGTCAGTTTTTTCCCAAAATATCAGCAACTTGAGTTAATTATGGACAAAATAAATAAAATGATAATAGCCGTAGAGTTCAGCTGATCAGTGCTGATCAACTTTTCGAAGTTTACCAGCAGCCCAGAGGTTTCCTGATATTAAGGCGCCACACATTATATGAAATAAATTATCCCCAAGCTCACTCAGCCAATAAACTGTACAGCAGTATGTCTGTAGAGCCTGAGCAGGATCCCTAAAAAACAACATAACAACGAAACAAAACAAAATACGCAAACCAGACAAAACACAAAATACAGAATCAACACAGCACAAAGTTCTTAACTTACTCGATGAGGGATTTCGTCAGTTAACGTACCAAGTAAAGTATAGGTAATGTATAGGTAAAGTTGTATTGACACAAAAATCTAGAAAAACTCATACCTTGACTGTTTTTCCTCAAACCCAAAAGGGGCCTTGTACTAAATATGAGTAACATAGTTTGTAGGTATAAGAAAAGTATTAGCCACAGGGCTTAGCTGGTCAAACAGCAAAGGCCCTCCTTGATGTTCCCTCTTCGATTCAACGATGGAATAGAACAATACAGAACTCGAGCACAAATTTTTGCTGAAAATGTACTTAAATTGCATTAAATTTTGCCGGAAAATAGATTAAAAACTAAAAAAAAAAAAAAACGAAAAATCCAAAATCTTTTTTGAGTTGCAGAATATTACAGTGAACGAGTTTTTCCTAGAAATTGGTAGTTAACAACATCATTTCACTCAAAGGCTTGAAGTTCCGAAATGATTTAGCATAAAGTAGCACAAACATTTACGAAAATCTCACATACGATCATCCGGCATGACTGGAACTATTTCCCCCCACTCCTTCCGACAGAAAATTCAAATCTCCGTGTTGTAATGGTACCGATCTTTGTCTAACACTTGCTGGTTCAAATCATGTCATGATTACTGCCACGTAAAATAGTGAAGCAACTTTTGAAGATTAATTGGAATTGAGACCTATCTTTTGTAACAATGTAAATTGGTACGTACTGCAACTTTGTCTTTACGTTAGCGTAAACATAACAGCATGTGTAACTGGATAAACGTAACAAACCATGGGCAATTGGATAAACTGAGAGTAACGGGATAAATCATAGGTAAGAAAACAAACCACGGGTAACGGAACAAACCCCTGGTAACGAGGAAAATCATAACGAACTCACAAGGAAATCACTAGGAACGGGACGACGCAAGGGTGTGGGGCAAATTTTCCGTTCGTGTTTAGGCGGGACATACAGCAGAAGCGAAACACAACAGCAGCTACCACCAGTATTTCATAAATGGTTATCGAGAGAGTCAGCAAAGAAATCAAAACAGTACCTACGTGTACTCATCGCATGGCCTCCCTTGGCAAACGAAGAAGAGGGCGGTTGTAATTGAAGTTCCTGCTGGCAAATGGGACGAAGAACACAGCAGGATCCCTCGTATGGTACGTTGAGGCTGATAAACCAACTGCTGAGAGAAGATAAGGGCAATCATGATTCCATTAACCAACCAATAAAAACTGAGGTCAGCTATGAGCCTTCTTGAGTCAAGTGGAGCTGGACCACTGTGCACAAAAAGGTCCTTGTAGAAATGGCTTCTGCGCCTGCTCCAGCCTGTGACGATGTACCTCAGAGTGTGGGGACCAAACTACACTGTAGTATTTTAGAATGGGTAGCACGATAGTACGGTATGGTAGCACCAATGCAGAAGGATCGCTAAAGTCACAAGAAGCACGCCTCAAGAATCCAAGGGCTCTCATTGCTTTGGCACATGCAGCATCAGGGTGAGTAGAAAATTCCAATCCCACATCCCGCAAAACTCCAAGACCAAAGATAGCCGTGGAGCGGATCAGAGGGATCTCATCGATAACGTACTTATAGCATAGTGACTGACGTGAATGCGGCTGAATAATTTCACCTGACATTTGGCTGGGTTCGGGAAAAGTTCATCTATCTGAGCACTATACAAGATAGTTTCTGGCTGATAAGCCAAACCACGGGTAACGGGACAATTCACTGGTTACTACTATAAACCACTATATACGGCGAACCATTATAATAAGGCTGTGGGTAATACTGTAGCTGATTTTTTTCCTATTGAACTCAGGATCCTGAACTTTTGGACAGGGCCACTCAGGGTGTTATTTACTATAATTACAACTAGGTAGATCACTCTGCTCAGCAAAGCGAGCTCTTTAACTAATTCCGTTCATATTCACCTCATGATGTTGCAATCAGGAGCTAAAATGGTGAGGTACCTATAGTATAATTGCAAATGGTGCGGTACCTATAGTATAATTACAAATGGTGCATCACTATAATTAACTGACGGAGATCTGTAAGTAATCGGACAAGCGATGCAAACACAATGTCCCGGAGCTAGGTTTGGCAGGGTACAGCTAACTAAAAAAAATAATTATTGTCGTACACTTTTATAAATAGATGAAATAATGATTGTCTAGAGCAGATAAATGTATAAAGTAAGGTGGGTAACGGTAAGGTAGAACTTACTATTACTCTTTCATGTTTTACAGATTAGTTATACTTTCAAAAACAGTTTTGCTAAGAACATACCTTGACAACTAACAACATGTCCATTAAGTAAGCCACCCTTCATTCATAATTACCTGTTCATCTCTGTCTGAAGATAGTAAAGGTGAAATGGATTTTTTTTCCCCAACATCTCAGGTGATTCTGAAGAAATGAAGTTGATGAAATTGAAAATGAAGCTTTCTAGATAATCATTTCACTGAGCTACTATTTTCAAAATGGAATTCTCCGAAAATCGTCATAATCAAAATCCGTTTCGGATCATTCTAGAAGGATAAACATATGCAAAATAAATTTTTTGGGTTCGTGCAGCGAGATTGCAACAACTGGGGTAACGTTGGGAAGATAGCGGACCCCTCGCGTATCTCAAGGTCGCTCCTGGAGATCGCTCTCCCGCCAAGGTCGAGCTACAAGTTCTTTGGGGTCGCATTTCACGGAATTCCCGCATCTCACCTGCATCCAACCCACTTCGTTGATTCTATTTCCGTTACCTTTGGTGATACGTATTTATATTGCTCAACAATATACCTACTAATTCATTAGGTACTATTCTTTGTAATATTTACTTAAGATGGTCTATGCATCTTATGTTCAGGCGATTATCAGAGATAAAGCCCTGATTCATAATCTCCAGTTACCTACTTTTGATGTATTATAATTAATAATGAACCTAAATTATCAGTGAAGGAATAAAATTCTACCCCAACTCCACCCTTTAAGTTTTTTGGTTCACAATTCAAAATGTGCTAAATCAAAAAATACAATTTAAAGAAACGGTGCCAGACAGAAGTGCTGGTTTTACTGCTGAAAAGTTTACAGATTTATGGTCCTTGTTGAGTTTGAATGGTCAGCTGAATCGGAATCTCGAAAAACCCCAGAAGAAGAATAATGATGGTTTTTTGTTTATAATTTATTGATAGATATCAGTCCCTTCGCTCTTCCTAGACCATTGGCAGAAAAAGGAAACTTCTACATGAGTGTGAATGGTAATCTGTAAAAAAGTGAAAAAACCCTAATAGCTAAGCAAGTAATAAAGATTGAACCAGCTAATGTAATTTTAATGGAATTCGCTTTTCGGGAAATTAATTTATTACAACTTGCATTAATTATCACTGATACTCATTATTTAGTAGTTTATTACTTGTTAACGACTAATAAAGCGTCTTAGTTTAATTTTAGTTTAATAATGCCCCTTGGTTGGTGCCTATCGTTATGTTACTTGGATTGTGAGGACCATAATTGTAAATAGATGATTAGCTCTTGTTACCACAATTATTTCATTTCATTTCATTTCCTAATTTTCTTCCAGTCAATTCCTTCATTTAAGGCTGTTGCAGTTACTCCGGAACTGAATTCTCCCTTTTTGGAGAAAAACCAACAAACAATATCAAATTGAATTACCTTGTAGGTATCAGATAGGCCGTGCTGTGTTGGCTACCAACAACTGAAATTCAGAGCCGGCTCTCCAAGCCTCACAAAATAACATAAAGCCCTGAAGATGGAAAATACCACGATTATGAAGATCTACAACACTGTGTAACAGCCGATATTCAACTTCAAAACTATATTGGGAGTTATGAGGTTGTTTAGTCAAATTTAGTCAAAATATTGTCCCAGGTTATTCCAAGTATTTAACCTTCTCGCAAAGTTGTACAATCATCTCATTTGTGTGTCAATGCAATGCCTTTGCTCAATAATATTGAATGAATACATGCTAAAAAAGAGCAACTCCTAAGAAATAATAGCTGTTCCGGTATAAAAGTTATGATGTTGTTCTGTTCTCGGGCACTGGGATAGAGTAAAAATTAATAGCTGTCCTTCTTGTGTGAATACTTAGACGATTATGCGAAAACAATAAGTGAAAAAAACATATTGCGTTCGCTCAAAATATGGAGTGAATTCAACAATGAAGAAGACAAAAGCCTGAAGAATAATGCCTAGCTGTTATGTTCCATTACAGAACATGATGTGTTTCTGCAGTAATATTCAAGATGTTCATTCAAATTTTAGTCAAACTATTGTTTAGTTCAGTTCCATGATTGCTTAGTGCAATAGTCCAAAACAGAGAAATAGGATTAGCCGAAGCATTTAAAATATAGACCCACCTCACAAAATTTGAAATAATCAGCTAGCACCATTGTTAGTGTTGCGCGGCGCCTGTCGCTGGGTTAATGTACAAATGACTAATGGGCAACATTTTAGTGTTTTGGAATTTATCAATTCTGATTTAAATATGAATGAGATTCCACTTTCTTGGAAACTGCCGACTGCAAAATTTTAGCTCAAAACTCTAAATTTTAAGAACAAAAAGGCTAATAGAAAGACACAGGATTGATGTCAGGTGGACTGAGCTGAGGATTATGGATGGCTATGAAATCATTCAGCTTTCTTTACACAGCTGTTCCGAATACCCTTCATAGTGCGCCCTATTGGAAAAATCTCGGCTTGATCTTTCAGCTGAAGGAATAAAATAAAATAGATAGGAAAGTGAAATTGCTCGTCTCCCCAACTCGTGTGAAAAAGTACCTGATGCTTACGCTCAAAAGTATTGAGTGAATTCCACTCTGAAGAAGAGAAACCCCCGAAGAATAATAGCTGATATTCAATATTACAGAACCGATACGGGAGATACGATATTTTGTAGGAATATTCCATTTGCCGCGTAGGTACCCTTTAGGTACATAAAGGGACAACGTTGTATAACGCTGTCTCCTCAATTACCAACTCCAGACTCCGCTACAGGCCGTCCCATCTCTCCCCATTGAAGTTGATCAATGGATAGACAGATAGTCAGGCCGGCTCGCCTGCTCCCGACATGGCCATTGTCAATTCGTACTGCGCTCTGACGCAATCGTCTCTCATCTACCTGCTCGCCCTTAGACTTTTGTTGTCTCTGCTCCGTTCTTGGCAAAACTGATTGACTGTTTCAAACGCAGCCTCTCCCAGAGGAATCTCCCTCTATGCCCTCGAGGGAGGTTTTCATTTTCACATTAATGAGAAGTGGATGGGGGGGGGGGGGGGGGGGGATTGATGCGCGCCTATCTATCAGATGCAGATCTTCCTATCTTGGTCGTTATGGCTTCTCCAGCGGTTCCAGAGCCCGAGTTGATGGGGAAATCTAGATCATCTTCCAGCAATTTAACTCATACAAATACTAGTCGAACTACACCAATTTGAACAAATAGACCCCGAAAAAACGCTCTAACTCGTAAGGTTTTCTGTCTCTTTATTCGAATATTTCCAAGCACTGTATTTTCCTGTCCAATCCAATAACTGTTACTGAATCTCCGATAATGTCAATCAGATAATTGTTTAAAAATGTTGCTTTTAGTTTATTTATTCATTTATTATTATTATTTTATTATTTCATTTTTTATTTTGTGGAGTTCTCTCACGAGTTTTGATTGAATTCAAGGGATCCTGCTCATCTAATCCCAAAACGCATTATTCAAAAAACGGTGCAACTTGTTCGATCATCAACTCACTATTATTTACATAGAGTTGTGTTTCTTTGATTTTCATAAGTTTTCACTTTCTAAAATCTTTCGCGTTTCACTTGATGGTAGGCAATTGTGTATGATAATATTTCTCAAGAATAAATGGAATTCTTGCAGGAAATTTTAACGCTGATTTCGAAAGTGTGGTCAAACGTTGGAACTGATTAAGCAAAAGAAGAGAAATGACACAACAATTCTATGAAGTCAATGATTAATGTCTTACGAAAAAACTCTTGCGAACATGACAACTTCTTTCTCCAATCAAGACAAGGTTTTTTTCATATTCGCTTGAATTCCTTTACCAAATCTAAAAGGAATCCCTATGTTGACATACCGTTAAAAAGCTTATTCTCGAGGAGGATTTTGTGATGTTTGACAATCTCAAAGGGTTTCCCCCCCCAACAGAGTTAGTAAAGTTTCATAGATTCAAAGAAATTTGTATTGTAAAATCATTTATGCTAAGGTTCTCCAGATGGTCTTCCTTGCAAATCAGAAGACGCTTTTCATTTTGGAAATTCGATTGATTTCGAAAATAAGGGTAAAAGTGGAATTTGATTGATGTAAAGTAGAAGAATGTTAGTTTATAAGACTAATACGTTTTTTCGAAAAAAAGTATTACTTTTTCAAAAATATATAAATAAATAAAAAGAAATTTGTCACATACATCTATGGAATCGGTGTATTCATAGATATCGGGTTAAAAAGGTAAATAAATATGGGGCGTATTCTTCGAAATTTGGTATCCTCCTGGTCAGCTGAGTGTACAATGAGGCAAAATCATGATCCACGTTTTATCAGTTTGACATGATTTTTGGCTTGATATGTCTTTTATCTGGGGGTCAAGGAATTTTTCGCGACACTTTTTTTTCTCCTCATAAAACGCAACGCTCCGGCACTTTAGATTATTATTAACTCGAAAAGTGAAGGCTAGGTAGAATTTCTATTTATTTTTCACGTACAACCAATGAGTTACTAGGGAAGAGTAACTCCCATAGTTCTCATAGTAGGAAAATCGTTCGCCACTTTTCGGAATGCTCTCATTTTATCACTATATCTCATGACCTCTAAGCCATTGTAGTGTTAAGGAATTCTGATTTATTACTCTAAGTTATAAACTAATATTGTTTTGTAACCATAATGGAATAATCTTGTGAAAAGAAGGCACTACATGGTTGGCATACAATTGAGTAGTAGGTACCTAGACATATCCATGATCTTTTGTTTTTCCCATCAAGGGAGAAATTAGAATGCTTGAAAAATTTAATTATTAATGGACCAATAGCCATTGAAAAATTTCCTACTGATTTCAGTTGCAAAGTGAAGTAGAACAATCAGTTAATCTGACGTCTGTCCTCAAACTTTCACTAAAATTTCGAAATGGTCTGAGGTTACATCAGCTATGTCTAACATAATGTTCCTCAAGGGTCCTGAGCTACATCTTCCTCTGCGTGAGCATAGCAGAACCATGTTTTATACTAGGAAAAAATACTTGGCTTAGGGAGATCTCCGCCACTGCCTCCGTTGGTACCGCATCTGTTGAATCCAACCAGGGAAGTTTATGTGAAGCCTCGCAATACGGATTTTTACTTATTCATGGAATCAGGCTAGCTTAGTCTTCGTTTTGTAAGAGCCCAAATGATTGTGGTAGGCCTAGTGTGAGCCGATGCGGAGAGCTGGATGTCATTCACGACAAAAAATATAAACCGGAAGTGGGCCTCTAGCTGTAACGCTAACGTCAGCCGTTGACGTGTAAACACGGGACTCCATTCATAAAAGCCGGCAGCGGTTTGTGTATAATTGATGCCGCTACGTTAAACGATCAGAGGCGTGAGGGCGAGGTAGCGTAACTGAACCCCATTCCACTCTATACCTCGAGAAAACTGATAATCACCTCAGTAAGTGGGGCCCTAAACCGACACAATTATGGTAATAAAAAAGTCTTAACACGTGATTTTTTCCTTCCTCTAATGGGAGTTGGTTGGTTGTTGTTTAGTATCTGTTAAACTTATCACACTTAGATGAGATGTACAATTAATCGACCTTCATTAAGCGCCTTGTAATCAATCTTGAAGAATGAAGAATGCGCTCTGCGATCCAAAATTGCATGTATTTGCATAACTCATTCCACACATTGACCAGCTGAGGGGCTCCTTAGGCTAATTTCTTCCCTAATCAGCTTGCAGTGCTGAAATTTGAAATAGAGCTCCTTTCAGATGGCTAGAATTACAAAATCTAAACCACAATTAAAATGTGGAGGCGTATGGATATCAGCTGATGATCCTTTGCAGCAGGGGGGGGGGGGGTTCAAACTTGAGAACCTATTAAAATAAATAAAGCTGTTGATCTTGCTTCCGAGTCTACCTAAAGGTTGCGGAAGCGTAGTACTCACTTTCGGGAGAATGAAATGTTTGGTCTCCAAATTAAAAATTTTCACTCGCATTTTACGTTTTAGACCTTTCTGAACAACTTTGGTTCCGTGTCTGTGTGTGTATATGTGTCTGTGTGTCTGTCGTGTGTCCGCAAAACCTTGTAACAAGCTTATTTTACACAGTTTTCATCCGATTTGAATGAAATTTTCAGGAGATGTGCGGTCTAGGGGGTAGACGGTCCCCTATCAGTTTCCTCGTTCTTGACTCAGTGCCTCACTTTGCGCATGCGCAATCGTAAATTCTACTAATCGTCATTTTCTCTCGCCCTAGTCGTCCGACCTTGCTCGAATTTGGGTGATAGTTGGGGGATGACAATTTGATCATTTTATTTCAATTTCAACATGGTTTATCATTAATAGCTACTGCCCATGCGCCAATATAAAATCCTTGTAACAAGCACATTTTCCACAATTTTTTCATTTCTAAATTTACCAGTTATGACATTCCACGCTACTTCTTGATTTACTCTTTTCCCCTATGGAATTTTTCAAGATCATTTAAAACTTTTCA
The DNA here is from genome assembly GCA_030762985.1 of Adelphocoris suturalis. NCBI lineage: Eukaryota > Metazoa > Arthropoda > Insecta > Hemiptera > Miridae > Adelphocoris > Adelphocoris suturalis. The sequence goes on along the minus strand of CM061047.1, from coordinate 32,610,642 downwards.
ATGATATATACATTCATGATAGGTAAACGAGGAAGCTATGTGCCACACCCAACTTGTCAGACGTTTTATAGTGTCATTCGTATAGGTTGGGTAGGGAGAAGGGGGGTATTAAACTGTTATGGACAATGATGAACTTACCCATTAAAAGTTCAAAAGTAAATTTAAAGCAGCTAATGTCTCAATTTTTCTCAATCCCTTCCCTAGTTTCAACCTTCATAGCTTTGAATGTGTATCCATTCCGTTGGTTGTAAGATCTGTGTAATAATGAATCTTTGGTGGTTTTACTAACATTAGACACATTTTGAACGTAAAATTGTGATCAAATAATGGCCTTATCGGGCCCAATAGCTATGATAATGGCTGAACCCGCGAAATATTCTCGTTGGAAATGGCCTGTAGATTTACTGACTTTTACCCACTGTGGCGTAAATATGTTTCCAGAAGTTTCCATTTAGATACGTGATGAAACGTGCCATTGCTATAAAAGTCGTCCAGATGACCCATGTTATTTCTTCATGCAAAACACATAAGGTTTAGATCAGCTCTTTTAGGTTCTAGCTAGTTTGGGTGGTAGCTTATAGGCTGAATGTTTTAAGTTGACAAGACAGTAAGTTAAGCCATCGTTCGATTAAGTGCAGGTGATGTTATGAATGTATAGATTGAACAATCTCTTTAGTGGTGAGGAAGAATAAGAATAATTCCTTCATGTTCACCCTAGAAAGTTGATTTTTAACAGAGAGAATCTCCTGGACAATAAAGGACGAATGAAATATCGAGCTCCATCCTGACCAACTGAATGAGCTAAATTATTTTTTACCGTTCATCCGTCATTCAAATATTTGCGTTTTTGCTGGTGTTCGGCGTATCAACTTCATTCGGCTACGATTTTGTGTGCTATTGATGTGTAGAGAATCATATACTAATTTTTGTTTTTACTTATCTAATGACACCATTTTAAAGTTCTGACTGACGTTAATAACGTATTCAAACTTGGAGCATTCGGCTGTCGATTTGGTCAAAATATCTTTCTAAATAAGGCTTAGCTCCACGAATCCAGCTGCTGTAAAAAAATATTTCGGTTGGCCTTACCACGGTTCATGATATCTAAATAGGCCGTTTACTGTTGAAAAGTCAACTTTTGAATGTTCTGTTAACTTGTACGGCTGTTCTTACAAGTCACGAGCTCAGTGTACATACTTGCTCACTGTGATCTGCGTTCACAATATCAACAGTATTCACACATTACTTCCAGTATTCACCATCGTGTTTGCAAGACAGTAGATACTAATTCTTTTTTGTTGAAATGAATGAAAGCGTTATGCCATGAAATCATTGACACAATTTTCAAGAGATAGTGTTTCACATATTATATCTCAAGACTGGTTGTAGTATATTTATTATGTTGATCGATGGTCTTGTACCTTCAGCATGCGTTGCCCATCACCGTGATGGACTGCCCCACAAGCCGCTGTCCGTTGCTTTCAAGATATTGGCGAACCGAATATGCGTTTCCGTCAAGCAATGTAGCCAAGAGCAGCGGACGGTACCCCTGCGTGAGCAAACACCCTGGTCTCCGAGACGCTCCGGTAATGAATTTATGATTGATACGAGAGCGAAGCAGAGGTTTACGATCCTCAGCTCCATTGCTCAGGAGGGAGCTTCATGATTCATGGGCAGGAAGGAAGGTGGTTGGTTGGTTGGGGGTTGTTTGTTATCGCGGCCTCTGCACGCCAGTGTTGACTCGAGATTGTGTGTGCAGCCAGGCCATCTGTTAGTGATCGAACCGGTCGATATCTGCCCGGTGGAGCACGTGCTTTCTCTATCTCTCCCGCTCCCTCCACTTCAACATTTTTGTACCACTATAATACTTCATCCAGATGAACATAATAAATTAACATAAACAAATCATTCAACTTTCCTTGCATTTAAATCCATTCAAAATCAATGAAACCGGTGTTGTTTCCAGGTTTTTCACATTTCCATCAAACATTGTATCATACTTCAAATTGTGAACCAACATTTTATCAAGTAAAATAATTGGCCTATTTTACCTACTTATTTTATATTCTATATTTAGGTCAGTCAAATTTACTCCTGACAATAATTATTGGGAAATGAATTTTTGAAATATGGTGTTTTCACGAAGATATTGAAACATCATTAGGAGTTTTCCTTGCTTCATCCTCTCAAACTCCTTTTCATAGATGTTCTTTGGACAATATTTTATTCCTAAATACTTTATAATGGGCAGCAACAATAGACATTCACAAATTACATTATTTACCTAAGTCAAATTCAGACAAAATTAAAATTTAATTTTTGAGAGGAAGAGAATTTTTGACCCAAGTTATGGTCATACGTCCCCGTCGTGCAACTTCCTTCTGCAACTTCCCTTATAAGGTAATGGGATGGAAATTCACTGAGAGGGGTGTGATAATTATAAACCTCAACTTGTTTCTAATGTGTGTATGTTGAGCATACATGTACAATGTATGCATTCCAGTTCGCTGTATAACAGGTATAATTTCAGCAACGGTACCAATAATGGTTTAATTCTTAAAAAATCAAGTGTAGCATGGTCAATGAATTTCGCGTGCTCGTTCTGCCCGTTGGACAAGTAAACAGTGGTACCTTATATTGCAGGAACCGTCACCGTAGAATGGTTTCTCCTAAAAGCAAAGCAATTCACATTAATTTAAGACATCTCCCGAGCGGGGAATTGTATTGCTGGAACAATTGTGTCACGAGTTGTACAGACATCCAAAGCTCAGCCGACGTTTTTCCTCGTGAGACAACGTAATTATCGGCACGCAAGTATCTGGCTGCATTCGACACAACAGAAGAAAGTTCGCGTGCTTATAACTACTTCTCGTATCCGACGTTAATACGCTGGAAGATGTAATGGATTCATTTAATATTCTGTGCGTCTTGAAAAAATCCGATTCAGCTAAGTAAAAACACAACACTCTTTTTACATGCATTCGGAAGATTGAAATATTGATTGTTGCCTGAAATCAAAAATGTCATCTGCTTTTCGCAGGTAGATCCTTGTTTCAGGCAAAACTATTCGAAGTTTAACTCTGATTTTGATTAAGTTTTCAGCGATTGTACGGATCAACTCCTAGACGCACTCCTGCTGGTTTCGTCATCTGCAGACCAATAGAAGCGTGTGCACATGCGCAATCCATATTTGCAGGATGATGTACCTAGCATTTACAAAATTCTCTCGAAATCAGAGAGTAGTCTCTCGAAACAGTTAAATTGGTTATTAATACCATCGCGATTGGAACTAATGATTATAGCCACTGAGCGTGCACGCTATTTCGAACCCCTATTTCCAATGTCAGCACCGGAAGTCGATTTGGAAAGTAATTACCCTCAGGAGTTCTGCTGCTGACCAGTTTGCCTCCATACCTTGCAATTATGTTCTCCAGGTCCCATAGGCGCTCCATTTAAAATGTCTGCACCTTATGTGGATTAGAAAAGAAATTCACTTCTGGGTTCCGATTTTTGCAACAAAATTTTGTGGTCGTCAGGCGGAAGGATGTCGTCATCAAGACATCATAATCGATGCCAAAAGTGATTTCGAAACAAAGATAAGAAATTGTTTAATAGAATACGATAGATACGAGTAGTTCGTTGTTCAGTATATTATTCAGATGAGGATGTGACGAACAATGGGGTTTTCGGGGTGGGCCCCTATACTGGAGGAATGCGCGTGGGTGCGTTGGCGCGGGCGGTCCGTCTCCCATGCACCTGCGTGTGCGCGTTATGAGAATTAGAACCTACCTACCCCAGGGGAAAAAAATCATAGGCCTTATACGTTTGATGTTCCCATGCATCTCAATTAAAAAAACTTATAAATACTAGCGAAAACATGAACAAAATCCTCGAGGAAATTAATTCGTCTTCTCTCTAGCTATCTTTGTTGTATTCATGTCCAACTTTTATTCTCATACATTTGACTATTTTGACTTCTATTTTGTCTCTCTGTTTACTGTTTGCTATAACGATTTATGATTATCAAATCATAACAGCATCCCTCATCTGCTAGACCAATTGAAAAAAAATTTCTACTTTTGAAGGTGGTTTTTGGATTATTATTTTCGATAATGAATTATTGTAATTGACCGAGAAAAATAAAATTTTAAAAACCCTCTGATTTTTTTTTTTTTTTTTTTTAACTTTTCAAGATGCGTGTTGGAGGGTGGAGGAAGGTCCGAGAAGTCAGCGGTTACTTCTCCAGCAGTATGAAAACCGTAGGCCGTATGCGTCAGAGCAGATTGTCCGAGAGGAGGGCCCTTTTATAACTTGTTTCGGAGAATCGTTTTGTTATTTCATGCAACATACGCTGGTATTCTGTTCTCTGACATTGCGGTTATTGGCTGCTAATATATGGCAATAAATACAACAACATCTCGTCCTATATTTATCGGTAGTTACTTCGTCAGCAGTATGAAGACGGTAGGTCGTATACGTGGGAGCTTGAGTGTCCCCTCCGGCCAACTCATCAGTGAAACAGTGTTCCTCTGGGCGTCCCTGCCGGGTTCACGAGACCATCGGCGCGTGAAGATAGCAGACGCCCCCCACAGTTACCTCTGCGTTTCCTACCGTTTTCTCCATCCTAATACTCGTTCTGGAGGGCGGATATCATTACGCCCGTAGGCCCTTTTCCCGTTCGTAACTGCTCCTGGGGGGGAAACAACCGCCGATGTTATTTTTCAAGGATGAGCCTTTTTGAACCGCCTTTACCCGGAGATAGTTGAAATTCGATAATTGAATCTGCCTATAGGGCCAGCTTCACGGCATTACTGCCGTCGAACGGCAAAAAACCTATCTAAATTGTCTACCAATGTAGTTCGTTACCTACCGCTTTGAAAGAGGTTACCACATAATAGGATTCATCTATTGTGGACAGCTGTAACTGTGTCTGTTGGTATACCAAATATTCCTGAATTTATTCAGCACGTCTCCAACAGGAACCTTCCCTGAACAAGTAAATGTCATTGGAGTGTTGTATAATGCTGTATTACACGAGCATTAATGTCTATATAGGGGAAGACTTTCTCAAAAATTAATGTCTTACAAATGCAAGGACGAGATCTTTAACTTGTGGCCTATGATCTACCAACTTAAATATTAGTGTTTACAATCAACATTCATTCGAATGATAAAACCACAAAACCCTTGGTATCTGCTACAGTTGTAAACATCATTTAGGCAATATATCTTACTCTGCCCATCCATCTACGATTTTAAATCTAAAATGTCTGGTGATTCCGTGTCCAAAATCAGTCATCACTTGAACAATAGGCTCTGGTCTGAATGAATGTCAATGCAATGTGTGGGGCTGTATTAATGTCGTTAAATATCAGACTATTTATGATGTGTAGGTGTTCATCAAAATAGGTCTATACATCGGATAGGACGAACATTTAACGTGATTCCTACGAATACGGTACTTATTAAAAGCGACTGTTTTGAAACGAAAATATTGGAAATTGGTACCGAAGTGAAAGAAGTTTTAAAAGACATTCGCTTTTATTTTATTTTATTTATTTATTTAGTTTTGATTTTATTTAATTTATTGTTTTCAAACAAACAATCAAGTAAAAATTGAACTAATTAACTACTGCTTTTAGTACCTAACCTTTTTCCCTAGGTAACCTTGTATCAAATGCTTGCATACACGTCCGCAACACAGTTAGAAATTTCATGTCGCTCCGCAGGTGTACGCCTCCATGAAAAAGTTCAGGAATGTGAATTTCCGCCGTCATCACGGCAAAACATTGAATCTTGGATATTTTTTCGAGCAACAGAAGGACGAATTCATGATTCAATGTTCACTACTCGTTGGGAAGCTGTGAGTTTATGACATATGTCCACACTTCGTACAGTCAATTTCCCCCTCCATATCTTTGCTAAGAAACCCTAGGGGTACGCTGCGTTACGTACCTATACAGAGTTGTTGTGACTCTCTCTGGATCAATATGCTACTCTGCTGGGTTAACTCCCGAGTTCAATACGCTGTTGATTTTTCTCAAATATGGTTTGCTACCAGGTGGAATAGTAACCAGGTGAGCCATAACAAAATGTATCAGCGTGTAGCGTTGATACCTTCATTTCAATGAAGGAATGTGTTAATGCTGTTAGATAACCAAGACTTTGTGGAAACTGAATTCTTCTCGTGTAAGTACTTAAATAATCCAACGCTTATTAAGGGTAGTTGATGAAATCGTAGCAACAAAACGTACGAAGCTGTAAACATCATTTCTTAGCGACCAACAAGCACGTTTTGTTTATCGGTTGCATAATGGCTTCTCGTAATACTTCGCTCGTGACGATTTTCGACTTGCAAAGTCATGAAAATTTCAACGATTTCTTGTTTATTGTTTTGAAAAGTGCATTCCGAAAATATGTCTGTCATAAGAAGATTAAGTACCTACCTATTATACCTACATATTGACCTAACCGTTATGACCCTTATAGTCCCTTACGTTCAAATCTCGTTATAAATTGTGATAAACAAACGCCTCAGGCGCTTAATAACACCAAAATTTCGTGAAACTTCACCTCTTTGATATATATAATCATACTAATGAATAAAACATTTATTCAGGTACTTATTGACAAAATTCTAAGTCGGTATTATCAGAATAACGTTTCATTTATTTGTTTCAGGTTCCGAATGAGGTTATATGCCTATCATGGTGAGTGTCTATCAACATTTGTGATCGCCATCACACATTTTCAATCATTTTTAATGAATCCGTATTGGCCGATGATGGTCCTAAAGTCTCATTTTCAATATTAAATTTTCGGGGTAGAATTTAAAGGTTAACATTTTCTAGAACCATTAACTCTAAAGTTTTTGGAAAACAAAATTTGTTATAGATTTTTATAATTTCATTTTAAAATTTATTAATGCGATTTTGAATTAGATGGAATAGAATGAACATAATCTAATTCGGCTTTATCTGAAATAGAAACATGCTTGTGCATGACATTTTATCTTTATGTCTACCAGTTAGTTAAGTAGTTCTACCTTCCAAAAAAGTATTAGTTCGTTATGAAGGCATCGCGTATTCAGAGTATTTAGAACAATATTAATTCTGTACAGTTGTAGTACTAAACATCTTTTTATGTACTTTTAAAGAGAGACCAGCATTATACCCAGCATTACAACTTTCTGGTCTATCACCATACCAGAGTCTTATGACATTATACTGCAATCATGCACGGATAATAATAACACCTTTTTTCTGGTGTGAATAATGTTAGGAAATTATTATTCGTTATTCTCAGTTAGAAATAGAAAAATATCATGAAAATCTAAATTACTTTCTGATTTTACTAAAGCAAGTGCGCTCACGTTATCTATGAACTTAATGAGCTAAACCATGCACCTTATTGAATTTTTTATGATGAACATATAAAACTTAATTTTCTAAATTCAGATAAGTAGGTTTGAAGAAAAAAAAAAGTTCGTTGTCATTTGCCGATATGTTCGCGATAGTTGGGCTATTACCTGTAAGTACTTGGACAGTAATGACTTGGTTGCTTATCGTTATGCGAGTAGTTTGCTCGTATTAGTTATTCGACCTATTACGGCTCACTTTGTGACGACCTTGTAGGTTTTACACTATTTACCTACACTTTTAAATTTTATGTGGCAAGAAAAAAAAAAAAAAAAAAACAACGTTGAAGGAATCAGTTAAGGTGTCCATTAGCAATTGTTGGACATATATATACCTACTTACTAGATTCTGGACGCCAGCTTGTCCGGCTGAATTATTCTAACATTTAATATTGACATTTTCGTAGCTTTTTTGGATAAGAATTGTAAACGCTACAAATTATCACACAATGGTTTGTTACTTCTTTGATAGATAGCCTTTCTAATCAGATCATTTGTCTATAGTTATTAAACCCCGTATGTAACATATGATCAGAACATGGTACGTGAAATCGGTATGGTACAATCTACAGCTTCACCCACAAATTCCCAGAGAATGGCATCAAAATCTGATGAAAACTTGACCTTGTTCTCGGAGTAGGTACACTTTCGCGCATGCGAAGGAGCTAATAGTGATGCAATCAGGTTGAAATTAACATGGAATAATTAAACCATTTTCCAACAACTATGCACCAAATTTAAGCGCGATTTGATGACTAGGGCGTAAAAAAATTATGCTTGAAGGAATTTACGTTTGCGCATGCGCGAAACGGAGTAATGATTTGAGAAGTAAGGAATTAATAGTGGACCATTTACAGCCTAACCCGCACATTCCCTGAAAATTTCATCAAAATCAGATGAAACTGTTGAAAATAGGCTCGTTTAAAAAGGAATACATATTCGTGCATGCACAATAGCTGCTAATGATAGGATTATGTTGAAATCGCTGGGAATGCTCAAATATACCTCTCCACCTATCTTCCAAATTTGAGCGAAATCGGACAACGGGGGCGTGAGAAAATGATGGGTGTGGTAGGGGATCTATTGCAGTTAGAGGAACTACCTCTAGTCAGCAACGTGGACTCTGTTGCTAATTCAGTTACTTCTCAGCATATAAGATACTAAAGTTTAAATGGACCCTCTCATTTTGCAGTAGAATATAATTACGACTTCAGGAAACACTGTAATTAGCAGATTGAGCTCTGAACCTTTTCGTAACATGTTCATCGAACATGCTCATTCGTAACATGCTCAACCTCTGAACCTACTCATCGTAACATGCTGAACTTTGGAACGGGGCCCATCTGGGTGTTATAGAGTATAATTCTAGCTTGAGGAACTACTAAATACAGCCTAGATAGCTCGGTAGCTAATTAGGTTCCCATTCAACTTAAGCTGCTGAACTTTAGAGTGGGGCTTGACTGAGCGTAGTCAAATATGATTAAAATTTGAAAAACTAGTCTAATCAGCTGAATGGACTTTGTGGCTCATTTTGTTTCTATTCAACTTGAGATGTTGAATTTAGAACGAGGCTTCTCTTAGTTTTGATAGAGTATAATTGCAATATCATCAGATTGAGCTCTACTACCAATTGTATTCTCATTTAACTCAAGATGTTTCAAAAGTTTGATCAAGGATCTTGGAGCTTTTGCACTTTTCAATATGTTCAAGAACATTTGAACGGAACGTCTATATTCCTGTAGGGGATTGGATGATAATTACAACACCGGGAACACTCCTAATTCTGAATAAGTGCTGTGGCAAATTTGATTCATACTCCGCTTTCAACGTGGTGAAAGTTATAATAAAGCCTCTTAGAGTGCGGTAGAGTATAATTGCTGTTTATTGCTTCATTAATTTATTTAGGCCTTTGACAAGAGAGCGAGGTGAGCGGCCACAGCTAGCCCTTTATAGAATGGCTGGAGTTCCGTTGCATGAATTCCTTACCTTCCACCCACACCTCACTCATACTCTTACGTGTGTATTAAAAAAATCATAAATAAAAATAACACAAATGTGCAGATTGTTGAAATGGTTTTAATAACCATTAAAAACTCTATAACGGAATATGGTAATCAAGAGGTAGATTTCATGCAACGTCGAAATCGGTCATTTAGGTAAACCGAAATTAATGTTTAAAGTAATTTACGTTGGCGCATCCGCATAATGGAGTAGGTATTGATTTGAGAAAAATGAAATTCGTAGGGAACAATCTACAGCCTAACCCCCACATTCCCACGAACTGCCATCAAAATCTGATGAAAACTACCTTGTTCCTAGGATTACACTTTCGAGCATACGCAGGAGCTATTTATGCTACAACCATGTTGAAATTACTATGGAATAATTAATCCATCGTCTTCCAACTATGCACCCAATTTTAGCGAAATTATGTGACTAGGGCGTAGACAAATTATGCTTGAAGTAATTTTATAAGTAGTTTGCGCATGAGCCGAATGAAGTGATGATTTGAGAATTATGAAATTGAGAGGGGAAACAATCATCTTTTGATGGCCAGTTGATGGTGTCTTTGCATCGAAAGCGCTCGTCCCCGGTACTCGACTTGCTAATGACAACGGATTCCTCCGAAAGGTACGTAAATGATAATTTTATCATTACTACTAGCCGGAATAACCCTTCAGATCTCTTTAGGGTTAATGAAAATTGATGCCGAGCTTTTAGGATCATCTAGATCCCAAATGTGATTTTTGACCCAAGTTTCATAAAGTTTGGTGTAGTAATTTTAAATAAAAGATCCGGACGGCGGACAAATACATAATATTTTATTCGGTTTTTGGATTCTACTCATCTTGAAACGTAAGTAAGAAATTTCTTGTGTTGGAGAGGGTTGGAGGGTTAAAAATCGGTTTTTTTCTTTGTCGATTACAAAGGTTTATTACTGAAAATAATAAACCAAAGTAGTTTCTGAGAGATCCAAACTCCCCTAGAACTATTTCATCAACGAAATCATCCATAACCCTTCCTTCCACTGTCACAATTCTCTCCCTCTCACAGGCAGCAGTGCGCTCTCTTGTCCCATCTCTAAAACCCCATTACAGTCCCATCTTATTTAGGCCTCCTGCATGCCCTGTCACGTCATCCGTCCCCCAATTTTTCGACGCTTGACAATTAACGTTCCCCAGATACCGTCCTCGAAAAATTTAAACTGGTAATTTCCAGGACCTCCCCAAGAAAAGGAGGAAAAGGGTGAACTTAATTTCGTCCCCGTGCTTCGTTTTTATTGTGCCGTCCTCTTTTTTTTTCACTAGCGCTGTCCTCTACGAAATTTATTTTTCATCGTTCCTTTTTTCCCTCTTCCCTTCGCTCTTCCTCTTTCGGATTTTTCATTTATGTTTCATTGTTGAACCAAAAAAAGGGGGGAATAAAGGTCACAAAAAGCAAGAAGGGACATTTTCACAACCTAAAACGTCGTTCATCTCGTGACACCCATCGAGCCACCGTATTTTTCTTGTCTACAGTCCATTTGCGTTGACGAGGGATCAACGTTGTTTTTGTCGCTTAGAATACGATGATAAAAAAAATGATATTTTGTCTCTTGCCATCTATTAAATAACATAACGTTTTGGTCTATTGTTCTGCTTTCTATGCATTTAATTTTCAAAGCAGATTGTTCCTAAATGTTTGATGTTATCTATGTCTTTTAATTTTTCACAATGTTGTTTCTGAGGGGGTTGAAATGAAGGCTCAAGTTCCAAGCATGCACAATTCATTATTGAATGCATTTTCTATATGAAACCATATTTATGGTTAAGTTATCATGGTATTTGATACATAATGGTTAAATTATCAATATGTTCCTATAATTTATTATCACACGTCGACTATAATGGTTGGATTCAGATAGGTATTGAACAAATTTTGATTCAATTTTTTTTTTTTTTTTTTTTTAGAATTTAAGCATCATCTCAACCGGAAGGGTCATTAGCGACAATTATGAATTGAATCAATCAATGACGAATGATTCAAATTAGTTCGACAATTACGTATGTTGAACACCGTAATTTTCTATCTCACTCCGGAGTCAACTTATAATTTTTAAACAGTTTTTCAAGGAAATCAGATTTTTTTTTTTTTTTTTTTTTGAATTCGTGTTTTTTTACTCAAATTCATTTAACTTCAATTTTCGATCATATTTTCGAAATCAGCGTTAAATTTTCTAAAATAATCGTGCTTTTTGATTCCCGAAAAACATCATATAATGGCTAAAACATGAACTGGTTTAAAAAATACAAGAAAGTTTGAAAGAAAATTAAGACTTAGTACTATCTACTTAAAAAAAAAAAAAATCTTAACTTTCATAAAAACGGCGTCAAGTAACAACCATTTGAACGGTTTGGTCAATCTTGGAAGAAGTTTCATCATTCTTGAATAATTTTCAGCTTCATGAATACAGTCACCAACCTGTCCCAAGAAAGAAGATGTGCATGTAAAAAAACGGACATTTAGCATCCAGAGCAAGTTTTGCCCGGACATCTTGACATATTGCTAAAAAAACCGGGTTGTCCAAGCCAAAACCGGACACCTGGCAACCCTGGATGCACCCTGTTTTCTTTGTTTTATCCCAAACACTGAGAAAGACTAGCGATATCAAGCTCCGACTTTATCCAAAATTGAATGAAATCTGAGCATTTTCCTCAAAAGAAGTTTTTTGTTCAAATTTTTTGAGATGTCGAAGTGAAACTTGGAGAGCGATTATAGGGTACCTGTGACAGTACCCATGAGATCCAAGAGAATGTGCGTCCATCGCTCCCGCGCCGGGCGTCATTCTCGAGTTGTTGAAGTGCTGTGATTGGCGATAGATGAGGATCCAAGGACCGAAAAATCATCTTCTCCAAACATAGCATATGCTATTAGTACGAGTTGTATCTCTTATGGTACTGTCACACCCCTCTCTCTCACTATGAGTGCAGACTTAGGCCCCATTCCACTTCTGGAGGCGTCCTTAAGTTCGTTACATGGTAGCAGAGCGTGGTTAGGATTATGTACGGCTGACGCCTAGTAATCCGATCCACTATTTTTTGGGCGTTAATGTTTCCGAAGAAACATGGCAGGGGGTTTCCAGAAGGAATACCTATTATACTCCCTTGGATACATAAATACTTTCATTGGTTCTTGACTATTAATTTCTCAATTTTTCCCCTCGTATTTCTATTTAACATATTTCATTTCATGCAAGGGCATGTTCCCAAAACCAGGGCACCGTTCCCTATTTCACAAGTCCCCAAAGTGGGCACCTTCTACTGTAAGTCTCCTGGTTGAGCAAGTTATATTATTCCCGATTGTTCCAATCTTTGATTGGTGGTTAATCACCTAATGAATACTTCATATGAAGATTCATTGATAATCCATCCTGTTTTAATTTCTCTTTTTTGTCCTCAATCGCCAATGCAGCTATTTATTAGTGAGCATCAGTTCTCAACCAGTAAACTATTCCACCTGAATTACGCACTTGCTTTTCAATCAAGTATGTTTTTTAAGGGGAGGAGTGTGACAGTTCCCGTAAGATCCAAGAGAATGTGCGTCCGTCGCTTCCGCGCCGGGCGTCATCTCAAGTTGTTGAAATGCTGTGGTTGGCGATAGATGAGGATCCGAGGACCGGAAAATCATCTTCTCCAAACATAGCACATATGCTATTAGTACGAGTTGTATCTCTTATGGTACTGTCACACCCCTCTCTCTCTCTCTCTATGAGTGCGTACTTAGGCCCCATTCTACGTCTGGGGGCGTCCTAAGTTCGTTACATGCCTGATACTAAATTTTAAGCAAATTAAAATCATAAAAAATCCAAACATTTTTTGGACTAACCAAGGTGGAGGGGTTATTGGGTACCTACTTAGAAAACAAATTTCCAAATTTTTTGCCGAGTGACGCCTCATTTCAAAGACTTTTTAGTACTGAACACGATGGTGAACCCAGAATTGTGATATCTCATTCCGTTCTTGGATTAGAGCAGATAACCAAGAAGAAGCGGGATTCATTCTGTTTTGGCTCAAGTCGGTCCTTGATGTCGCTTGCCGTTCTCAGTGTTTGAGATAGAAAAATGAAAACAGAGTAAGTCCCATCTCCACTAGGTACTTAATCATGAGATAGAATGTGAACGTTGTCTGATTGATCTGGGGTCTTTGACTTCTATAAGGAAAAGTGATCCCTTAATTCTCTTGAGATGCGTAGGTTGAAGATTAAGATTATAACCAATTAGTTTCATTGTTTTTACCAATAGCCATTTCATCATCACATTGTGTTAGCCATTAAAGTGATTGCCCGAAGAAAATCTGATCCAAAAGGACTTGGCTTTTTTTCATCCTGTCCACGAAATTGTCAATCCTGTGCATTCATGTCAGTCCTTCTCCATTTCCGCCATTGTTTTAAGGAATTGTATTTTAGAAATTTTGGAATCATTCCAAAAAAAATCATGAAAATCTCGTAAAACGCATACAGTCTCTAAAAATGCTTATGCATTTTGAACAAAATCTCGCAATAGTCTCGTAGAGCCGAGGAGAAGTATCTTTAATTCGAATGAATAGGTAGTTAATTTATAAAATTCTTACAATTCTTATCAATGCAAATTCTTAGAATATATTCACTTACTCGTCTGGTTCACATCCATCGTTCTCAGGTACCGTCGAAAAACTGACTGAAGGTGATGCTAGTTATTTTAACTTCCGTACATACGATTTTGAACCGTTGAACCGTTTAAAAAAAAGCACTCGTTCGTAGCGGGGAAACGTGATTTCGCAGGATCGCCTCTTCGGCGGTATGGAGGAAAACGGTCATCTTATAAAAACAAGGCGATTCCTGGACTTCTATACCAACAAAGTGTGTACGTGTGTGCAAAAAAAAAAAAAAAAAAAAAAAAAAAAATTAAGTCTCATTTTGTACCTACTGTAACCTAATGGCTCATTTCGTTCAATGTGCGTCGTTCATGAAGGTTTTAGTGCTCATCAGCAGTTATAGATAGACCCATAAACCTTCGTACGAAATCTCGCAATAATCTCGTCTTGTCTGTTTTGTATGGGGATTTTTTCAGTTTCTGGTCTAAATCTACATTTCTGGGGAATTCCAGAAACATTTCTGGCCTTATTAAATCTCACGTCTTTCATGCTTCTGCAAGAGTAAAAATGGACCCGATCTTCGGGTTATTTCCATCGAAAGCCGTTCTGTAGCTAGCTGATGCATTCATCTGCCGGGAAGAAACCTTTATAAACCGCTTTCGGAATAGGAATCCCTAGAATCAATCTGAGAAAAGGCTGCTAAATAGTATGATATTCCGCACGCGCAAAAACTGTCAGTGCGTTGGGAGCGTTGAAGCATTGAAGGGCTATCTATAACATGAACCATGCAATCCCTGAAAATGGCATACAAACCAGATGAATACTATTATAGAAGTCGAACTTATTACAAGGATTTGAGGTTCGCGCTTCCGCAGCACCTATTGATACATGCAATCATGATGAAACTCATATGGGAAAATCAAATCGCTATTTCCCAACTACCATGGTGAAAGATTTGATGGATTTTACGTATGCAGAGTGCAATAAAATAGGCTACTAATTGTTGATTCATGATATCAACATTGGACTAATCTCAGCTCACCCGCTCATTCCCAAAAGATTTTGCATTCGTTGCAAGCGCAGCATATTAGTGTTAAGATAGTGATGAATGGGGCTCCGAACATTAAAAGCTCGAGGTAGAGCGCAACACGTAAACCAGAACCTAACTGATTTGCTTTTATTTCGTGGCCTATAAGGGCAGTCGTGGCGGACACGGTTGTTTCCGTGATATTTGTTGCAAGTTTTTTTTTTTTTTTTTTTTTTTTTTTTTAAAATCTGCTGGAAACTGTAGAAACGAAGCTTGTTTTAATGGTCTGTGGACACACTGAAGCAGGAATCTCAGCAATTTTGACTAGGAACCGTTTTTGATTTAGCAGCCTACTTGTTCCTCCCAACTCTGTGTCGAAATGAATGGCCACCTAGGCCTCCACAGCCGCGTAGTTCTTGACGATCCGGATCGGTGGTTCCCTTTGTTTGAACTTCAACTTACTGTGAAAGGCTGACCCGAATGCGGCCCGCTACTTGATACGCCGCTCTTCCTAAATAGGAAGTTGGGTAGATCACCACTTCTCTCGTTCGTTTTCTTCGAAACGTGTAGTTAATTTTATCGCTATTATGAAAGATTTCTAAGATACTTGACCTAATCGCATTCATTTTCTTTTCAAGCCTTTACACCGTTATCTTTTCTGCGGATGTATGTAATCCCCACAGGTACAAGCACGCCAGAAATCTATCATAAGTTTCTCCACGCCATAGAAAAATTTTGAATCATGTGCGTATAGTGAATTATTTATATGCTCGTGTATATCCGTATTTTAATGTTTTCCCATGAAATGGAAAATATTCCCATTTCAAAATTAGTGCACCAAAATGGTTTCAACAAGAATCCTGATGGAATATTACGTACTCATTCATAAAAAAGAAACAGCTGATTGACCACTTCAACATCTTGTGGTTCTAGGTATCTTTCTATGTTTCTTTGTATTCCACATGTGTGACTATATATAGCGTTATTGATCTGTAGTAGAAGTACAATCAATACCTTTGTCGATCGTACTGTATGTGTGAAATGCTTCTTGAATGAACTCAGCCGTCGGCAGCACGTCCTTACTGATTTTATATGGTTTGTGGTCATTCTGCATGTCACATATTATGTACTTGTTGTTTTAGATATCTAAACTCAGTGATCATTACTTCCATGTTTCAATATTTTATACTAAAGCACCCAATTATTATTTATTGGCCATATTTTCCCATTTACGTTCTGTAATAAATTGTTTTCCTAATTATTCCAAATAATATGTGTCGAAACTAACACTACGGTATTCTTTGGTACAAATAGTGCTACCCCGCGGCTTCTAGTGAACGGACCTACATTTATACGAGCTATAGAGATACCTATCTTGACTTCAGAAATCAAAAATACTCGTATTCTTGTATCATTCTTCTATAAGAATGAAGTATCAATACATTCTGGTAGCCATTACTGAACATTCTCTCTTTCAGTTAAGTACCAGAGAATCATTGAACTAAAATTTGGTCGAGGAGAACACGAGCACAAATTCTCATGTCATATATTATTCTTGCCTATATTCATCAGTACTGTTAAAAGTTAAAATCATCAATTTTGTTCGTTAGTGGTTCCAAATTATTGATACTCATCGAGTATTATTGTGGTCGGTTATTCTTCCATCTTCCAACTGTACATATATAATTATTGTTATACAACTATTATCGTAATTGAAGTTATTGGTGAACGAAACTGTTTTTTAAAACCACTCAAAATTTGGACAAAGAGGTCCTGGATTGTGGCAAATATTATTTGTTGGAACATAAAGACAATATTCACATTAGATTCAAGGTTGGGAAAATCATATTGATAATTGTGAGAATTGTTAAAATGAGTTTTTTAAACCTCTCTTCCTCATTCATAGAGTCCGGATTTCTCTCTCATATTTCCTGGCAGCCCTGGTTGCGGGCGCTTTGAAACCACGCTCTGATACCATGTGCTAGAGGTGTTTGGATGGAGTAGTTAGATACCCCTTTCAAGTGTTGAGGCCATTAGCCTGCAGTACGCAGAGATTCAAAGAGACGTTTAATTACAACGGGCCAAATTATTTCAATATCCCCAGGAATTACTGTTCACCCTTATTTCTCATCACTTTTTAGTAGTGAGTACCTTGTCAAGTGTTTTTTGGTTTGTTTGCCCGTAGGGAAACAGTAATTTAGAAAGTCTAGAGATGGTTAGGATGGTTGAGGGAGGTTTAAGGCTCGCACCACCCTCTCTTATCCCTTAACAATCTCTAAATATCTCTAATCATCTTCCCAAATGTCTAACACATCCAAAAATACATCGACTGCCCCCCTTCCCACCCACCGAAATTACAGGCGTGACCAACCCGGTACAAGTAAGAAAGTATACATGTGCAATAACCCCCCCCCCTCCCCCTCCCCATAAAAACATCTTAGATTCGAACCAAGGGCTTATTCTTCCATGGCCAGTCATGTTATTAACTAGGTTCACCATAGAAGCTATGTCGATTACAGCCCAAAAACGATGATTTGTTTTTACAGTTTTAATTGAATGAAACCGGCGCTCCTCGCAGATACTTAGCCCTTTGAATTTGATCGTCAAGTCAGGATGACCCGATAGCTGGAAATGCTCCTGGTATAGCATAACCTGTACGTGGCAGTTTCCAGAAACGGGAAGTGGAAACTGTTCATATACATTACAATGTTTAAAAAACATATTCACCCCCCCCCCCCCCCCCCACTGTTTCTGATATGAACCATTCCGTAAAAATTGCTTGCATTTTTATATTGAAATGCGACGGGTGACCTAGGACTCCGGTCATTATTTCCTTTTGGTTCGCCAGATGACTAGTTTGATAAACCCGTCCAAACCGTTCCTTTTAATGGATTATTGATTCCATAGAGGTTATAAATGTATGATTCTATTTTTATGGAGCGCCCGATTCGGAGACTCTCAGAAAAGTGTTATACAAGCTGTTATATAATCGTTACCCAACGATTTAGTATTTTTTCCGCGAAAACGGGGTTTCCGCACGTAAACTGGATGTTGGTGGGGTAACTTTTCAAGGGTTACTTAGAAGAGGAATCACTAGCCCTACATTACTACGATTTCGATAAGCTCCCTCGCTCAATGGTCACTTCCTCAATGGTTATCCTTTTTATTGCCTTATAACGTTCTACTCTAAAATTTACCTATCCTATAAACCATTCATTTCATTTCGTCATTCATCATCTTACCACCAATCCTGTACCACTAACATTGCGCCGTCAATCACCGTAGATGATCCGTCATTTCTTCATCTCTGCATTCCTATATCCCAGCTAACAAAGGCAAATATCTCGGCTTTTTTAAAAGTTTCTTCTCATTCATGTTGGGGTTCCCCGAATTACGAAATTGTGGAACTGTAACTACTTCCGTATCACAGCCTGTCATATTCCTGAAATATTCGACCCCTGATTTCTAGGTAGTAGTATACGTCGAATCTCGACCTTAATGTCCCTTCGCTCCCATGCAAACAGACTAGTGAGAGTTGTTCATAGAAATACAGAGTCATATTTTCATGAACGCTTCTTTCATAAAATTGACTGAGGCATAGGCTTAGACGTAAGCATTCATTTGTCCCGACCAGTTAAGTACAAGTGTCGTATCACGGCTTTGTTCGTCACGTCATGCATTTCAGATTTTGACACCAGTTCTCGTCAATCCCAAATCCAGTTCTTTCAAAAGATATATATTAACGATAAAACAATCACTCACACATGGCGCTCCTTTTTAGTCAAGGATGGCAGCATGACTCCCTTTAGAATCGTGTCACTTCCAGGGTCCCTTTGGACACCTTGTTCAATGCCGCTAATGACCCTTCTGGTTGAGGTGCGGCTTAAACCTTTAAAAATAAAATTAAAAATAATAATAACTTATACATACCTAGAAACCGATCGTGTTTATTTTTATTTTCCTGATGAGTTAGTCGATATGAAGAGTTGTACCTACCCATTATTATTAGGTGCCAAGTTTCCTAAAGCATTCTACGGTCAAAGAAACACGTTCTTCTGCCTGCCAGTCAAAATATTTCTAATGAGCAAATGTTGACATGGCCAGCTCAAAAACCCAAGTAAATGGATTACCGATAAAAATGTCAACTGCTAGTATTCTGTATTAAATATGTTATCCTCATACATATTAGGTAATGGTTTTGTAAAAGTTGAATTTATTCTATTATATGATTGGGAGACTTTGTGTCATGTAATTTTAAATTTATTTAATGAATTTTCGTTAAATAATGATGTAGAAAGTTTAACCTACTGCCTGATGGCAGTGGAAGACTCTGCTAAAAATCAATTTGATGGTGTTTGGTGCGCAATCACCTGAATTATGCTCTATTCGGAAGGTTTAATATCGACCGATAAAATGATAACCGTCGGTTAGGCCTAATGGGGGGTTCGACCAACGGGCAGGTCACTCGAAAAAGGCGGCGAAGATGACAGCTCTCGCCTTCAGTTTGTCGTGGAGAGGGGAGGAGGCGGGTCGAGTGTGTTCCAGGTTGTTACTGTTGACGGTTTTCTCAAACCCGGTCACGACTTGACAGTCATGGTCGGAAGGGAACCGCCTCTTCCCCTCATGTCACGGCGACGGTGGCGTGAGGATTTGAGCTGTGCGTTCAGAATGTGTTGGAGAGGATGACGTGTCACGGGGGAGCCTGTTTCCGATCACAATTGACAGTTTACATAAGATTAGTTCCCATTGGTAGTTCAGCCAATACCGAACGGTTATGCGCAAGCGCGAGTGGGTTTTTCTTGCTCGTAGTGTTAGAACAAGGGTTGCCAGGTGTCCAGTTTCCGTCTGGACAGTCCGGTTCACAATCAAAAACCTATCCTGACGCCAAATGTCTGGTTTTTGAAGAAACAGTAGCAAATTTTTGTTTTCAAAACCGGTTTTTTGTTTTCAAACAACGCGTCTTCAATAATGGAAATTTTGACAACTGTTGTCGTAAATAACTAGCTGCCCTGTTGCAATATAAGATCGCTCCTTTGATTGCACCCTTCAATACTTGAAGGGCATTATTTTCTTTCATTTTACCAATTAGCCTTCATTTGTACTGGTGCCCATTCTTTACCTTAATGGAAACAATCATAGCTCTATGCCTTGAGGTTCCCAAACGATAGATTGCATTAAATTATTATATGTACACTACTATTTTCGGAATAGGGATATATGAGTAAGTTCCCACATATTGGAGATTATTGGCGCATTAAAAAAGTTTTTCAAACTTCTCTTAAAATATGTGCGAAAACTGGATAAATGAAGAAAAAATAAATGTCCACATATGTCCCATTTTGACAAGGTCATGAACAGGGGTTTTATATGTAAAATGCCTACCAATCTATGTTTACATGCGTAGCAATTAATTACCTATCTATGTATGTACGGTGTTTGGTCATTTTTATCCCTACAGCCGGTTTTTATCCCAAAGCGCCTGGCACCCTGGTTAGAAACCGCAATTCCAACTTTCATGTTTTGGAATGAGTGTTACCCACGTATCCATTTTATATTTCTAAATGAAAATAGATTCCATTCTAAGAAATTTGATACCATTCGCACTCTCCTACGTTGAGTAGGTAGTTTTCTATCTAATATGATTTTTCAAACTTTGTATTGGTGACGTCACAGAGCACCCGCCTAGGCGGCAGGGGTGCTTTGACGTCACCATTGTGCGAAACTTTGAGAAATCTAAGAAAGAAAACTGCTTATTTTAGGAGAATACGCTTGATGCCAAACTTCTTAGGATGGAATCTTATTCCATTTAAAAATAGAATATCTTTTTCACACCAATTTGTAACGCTCATTTCATTTCTTGTGTTAAATCTAAATAGGGTTTTCTGCCCACGAAAACTCCCGATTGAAAATGTTTAGCTCAAAACTCCAAACAGTTCGGAGAAAAAGCCGATAGAAAGAAACTGAATTGTCGTCAATCCCCCCCCCCCCTCCCTCTCCAGACGTACAAGGAGTATTGACGTCTTCCCGTATGATGTCATTCAGATTTCTTTGAACCGCTGCTCTAGTCTCTTCCCGTTATCCAATACCCTTTATATTACACCTTTTTTGGAAGCTCTCGGCACGATTTTTCAAATGGTGGAATAAAGTTGAGAAGGTGAAATTTTACATGCTGTATTCCAAAAACTCAATTTTAAACGTTTTGATAATCCCCAATTTTTCCGGAATTGTCTGGAACATGAAGATGTTCACGACTAATATTCATAGCAGTGCTGAATGTGGTTCCAGAAAGTTTAGGAATGATCCGTCTCTGTTGTGAAGTGTTCCGACATTTGTTATAACAGCCTCTGAGAAGAGAAATTTTATACATCCTGTTATAACCCAAGCTAGGTGTGAAATGAATTATTATAAAATCGAAATCATAGAAACAAAAAAAAAGAGGGAGACTCCTGGAAGCTTGAAATTAGACAAAGGAAACACCAAACGCTTACCGATAGGTCTTCTTATTCTTTACTTCAGGGCGCCCTGGTCTGTCTGTCTGGTCCTTTTCTCTCTCGTTGTGGCTGCACAATGTTGGCGCGGGTTAACTCCCGAACTAGCGTTTATAATTGGGGCGCTGCACGGAGCAAAATTATGAGCGATTCGATAGGGCACTTTCGGTCGGGCGGCAAACGGAATACTAGTCAACTAGCCCTTCCAGCGTTCTGGTGTGATGGTGGGGGGGAAAGATAGTTCAAGCTTCCAGTAATGCGAGAGGGAACTTTAGCTGGTCATTCATAATAAAGAAATGAAATCTGTGCATAAACATACCTCCCACCCAAAATCAAAGGTTTTGCCCCAAAATACATGAGGACTTGATAGGTGAGACCCAAAAGATGAGGAGATTGTCCATGAGGTATTTTCAAGTTACCGAAATATAACAACAAAATATATCAAAAAATAACCATGAAACATTTAATTTTCTTTAAATTACCAAAGAAATATGTAGTCTCAAAAGGACAAAAAAATTGATAATAAATATTTGCAACATATAATGGTATAAGGGATTATTAAATATTAAGGTGCAACGGCACAACAGGTTAATGAATATAACACATTAGTAAAATAAGAGTAATGAATAAATATGACCCATAAAGGGAAGAACAAACAAACAAACTACCCATAAAGGGGAACAAACAAAAAAATTCCCGATAAGGGAAGGATGATCTCAATATATGGGGAGAACAACCAATCTATTAACAGGCCTCGTAAGTATTCCAGTAGAGGTCCGAACTTTTACCACTCGTACGATCCCATCTTTTCCCGGACAAACGGTAACAATCCTACCTAATGGCCACGTAAGGGGGGAGCAATCTGGGTCAGAGAGAAGAACTAGTTCCCCAGATTTCAAATTTGGCGTAGAGGCTGTCCATTTCTGTCTATGCATCAAGGAATGAAGGTATTCCTTTTTCCATTTGCTCCAAAATGACTGCAGAACTTGTCCAACTCGGTGCCATCGAGATGGTAGCGCTAATGATTCTGGTAACTCTCGTTCTGGAAGTGTGAGTAGATGAGCTCCTGTTAAGAAATGACCTGGGGTCAAAAAATCAAAATCGTCGTCAGTTGAATTCGATAGTGCACAAAGGGGGCGAGAATTCAACACTGCTTCTATCCTAGCCAAAATCGTTGCAGTTTCTTCGAAGGTGAAAGCTCGAGTACCCATAGCTCTTCGTAAGTGGTGCTTCATTCCTTTAACTCCTGCTTCAGCCAACCCATTGAAATTTGGTCCATATGGGGGCGCAAAGTGCCAATTAACACCTTTGCTTCCAACATGTTGCATGATTTGATCACGGCTATCTAAGACCATTCTTCCCAATTCCTTAAGTTCATTGGCACAGCCAATGAAGTTTCTTCCTTGATCGGAGTAGAAGGTATGAGGGAGCCCTCTTCTGGCAATAAAGCGGTCTAACGCCGCGAGACACGCCTCGGTAGAGAGGGCGGAAACCAATTCGAGGTGTATGGCTTTAGTAGACATACATACGAAAACAGCGACATATGCCTTCGAATTCTTGCTGTTTTTGCGCAAGGACTCCTTGACATAAATAGGGCCAGCGAAATCTATAGCCGTGTTGACAAAACAGCGATTTTGTGCAAACCTAGAAGACGGAAGTGCGGCCATTTCTGGTTGATTGGGTTGAGCCTTTAACTTGAAGCAAGTGATGCATTTGATTATTCTAGATTTCAGCAGTCGGCGGATACAAGGGATCCAATACTGCCGTCGTATAAGGGCTTGCACAACAGAGGGACCACCATGAATGGAAAACTGATGATAGTGATCACATAACAGAGTCGCAAGTGGCGATTGTGGAGGAATCAGCACGGGGTGTTTGGAACTGGAGGGGAGAGGAGAATGTTGCAAACGACCCCCCACCATGACAAACCCCTCAAGTGAAATGAATGGGGTGAGCTCCCGATATCGTGATGAACACGGTTTTCCCTTTTTCAATAGTTTGATGTCTTCCTGTAAGAAGTGCTGTTGTGTTACCCGAATTATACAATAAAGTGAGCGCTGATATTCTGAAGCCGTCATTGGTCCACGAATATGCTGTTCTTTAGGCAAGAACCAATTTTTGATAAAACGGTGAATGTAAATAACAATTCTCTGAGCCTTGAGCAAAGAGGACGAATTTTCAAGAATTTTTAAGACTGGCGACGGTGTAATGTAGCTCGTAACTGCGTTGCAAATGCGAAACTCCGGAATAGTTGTAGGCATTGTGAAATCGTTCAACGGCCAATTTTCAATATCGTCGGTCAGGAATGACGGACCATGCCACCATAGATCTGACTTCAATAATTCAGAAGCTGATAAACCTCTGCTGGCGGCGTCTGCAGGATTGCTGATGGTATTAATGTATCTCCAAGAAGATGGTTGTGTGTTCTCACTTATGGCTACAACACGATTTGCCACAAATGTAGCCAGTCTATGTGGAGGAGTCGTAATCCAGCACAGCACAGTGGTACTGTCTGTGAACAAATAAATTTCCTGAACCTTCAAGTCCTGGATCAGAGCTTGTAATGTGGTGAGGAGAGTCGACAGCATGAGCGCAGCGCTAAGCTCCAGTCTGGGAATGCTAAGCACCTTAAGGGGGGCAACTTTTGTTTTTGCTTTGATGAGATTACAAAGTACCCTTCCTGTTTGGTCTACGGTTCTGAGATACAAAGCTGCACCCATTCCTGCTTGAGATGCGTCACTAAAACCAATGACCTGTGATACATATGTTGGCTCATAGCTCATAATGAATCGAGGGATGCGTAGTTGTGATAAATTGGGGAGATCAGCAATGAGTGTAGAGTATTTGTCTACAATCTCAATAGGTAGAGTTTCATCCCAATTCTTTCCAGCCAACCAAATGTCTTGCAGGATCCTCTTCAATGAAAATATGACAGGAGCCAAATATCCATTCAAATCATAGATTCGAGCAATTTGAGATAAAATGCTACGTTTAGTAGGCTCAACTTTATTAATGTCAACTTGATAACAGAAAGAGTCAGTAGTGGGGTCCCACTCTAATCCCAATAGTCTGATAGTTGTGACATCACCAAGTGCTCGTGGTTTCTCACGGAGTTCAGAATCAATGTTTTCGGAAACTTCAAGATGTGACGAACACCATTTTCTTAAGTGAAAACCACCCTTACCAAACAATGTATTCAATTCATGGTAAACTCGTAATGCATGGTCCACTGATGGTACAGAGCAAACTACATTGTCCACATAGCAAGACTTATTGATGATATTTGCAGCTAAGGGAAATCTTGCACCCTCATTAAGTACGAGTTGTTGAATAACTGGTTGTGCTATACAAGGACTGGATGCCATACCAAAAGTAACAGTGCCGTTAATTTCCACTCCCTCATAGGATCAGTGGGTGAATACCTGAATAGAAAATGTTGATATTGTCGATATTCTTTTTTAACCATATCACACGGTACATCGCTTGCACGTCGCAGCTCAACGCACCTGGATTTAGGGGAAATTTCAAAACGATGTTCCCAATATCTTATTGGAGTTTAGGACCAGTGCAAAGGTAATCATCCAAGCCAGAGGATGTGATGCTATGCTCGGATGGATTAAATACTACCCGAAGGGGTGATGTACTAGAATCTTTACGCACACCATGATGTGTCATTAAATAATTAGAAGGTTTGGAGGCTTCCACTATATGGCCTTGTTTTTTATAGTCTAATAAATTTTCTTTATATAGGGCAAAATAGGCTGGATCTTTGTCAAAACGTTTTTCCAACCGACTTAGTCTATGCTCCGCCACAGCACGATTGGACTCTAAGTTGGGTCGTATGTTGTTTCTGAATGGAAGAGAGGCGATGTATTTTCCATCCTTTTCCCTCTTAATAGTGGAACGGAAATGTTCCTCACAATAATTATCCTCAGGGGATGAAGGAACTTTCGCGCTAACCTCTTCTAGTTCCCAAAATTTTCGTAATAGCTGATCGATCGATGGATTCGCTAATTGCACCATAAAGGAACTTCGTAAGCTAGGATTGGGAGCTGAAACTTCTCCACTTAGGATGTAGCCAAAAATAGTTCCAGTGGCAGTTGGATTGCCTCTAATAATGTCAATAGGATCTGTCATTATATCAAGAGACGCCTGTACTCCCAATAGTATGTCGATAGGTGCTGGAGAATGGAAAAAGGGATCCGCAAGGGTTAAATAAGCCATTCTCTCAGATATGCTGCTAGGCAAAACAACAGAAGGGATTTTCTGTGAGACAGTCGGGGTTACGATCGCTTCCAAAGAGATAGAGGTATGAGGCGCATGCATTGAGTGTAACGTAATGCTGACAATACCTTTCACCACAAGTGGATCGTTGTTGCCCACTCCTGTTACCTGGTAGGGACAAGGTTTCCTTCGAAGACCTAATTTTTGAGCCAAAGGTTCTGTAATGAAATTTACCTGACTCCCAGCATCACATAACACGCGACACACATGATGTACACCGTTAGTATGTTTTACCTTTACCTGAGCGGTACCAAGGAGCACAGTATCGGTGGGAACTGAAGATTCCAATCGACATGTAAGAGACTGTGAGAGGGGAGTAGTTACAATTGGCTGCTGTTGATTATTTATGCCCTGAAAAGTGCGACTATGTGAAGGGACACTGTTTTCAGGGTTTGGTGTCATAGTGGAAGTTTCACATAGGAAACTATTGTGTGATTGAGATGAACACCACTTACATTTTCCTTGTGCTTTACAAGGCTTACCAATATGAGATCCAAGACAAATAGTACACAATTTTGCAGTGATTAATAATTGTCTTCTCTGTGCAGGCTTACAATTTAAAAATTTATAACATCTGTAGGTCCTATGAACACCCTTTTGACAAATAGAACAATTTCGTGATTTGTCAGCTAAGTTCTCGTTAGCAATAGCCTGTATTGCTACAAAAGCCTTTTTTTGTAGAACTTCTACTATTACAGGTTCCCTGTTGAGGATTTTCTTTAGAGATTACAGTACCTAAGATATCATTTGTTAAACATTCATTTTGAAGAAAGTTCATGAGATCGTCATAAACGGGATGTTTAGTTTTATCAGGAAACTGTTTCTCAAATGCTCTTTTCGTATTAGAATCGAGTAATCTGTAAATCCAGTGGAACAATATATGATCAGAAAAGTTCTCCAAATTAAGCCTTGTTAATGAGGCAACATTTAATTGGATAGTAGTAACAAGTTCTTGGAGCTTAGATTGGTTTGAGCTGGTAAGAGGTCGTAACTCGAAAAGTTTTTCAAAATGATGATTGACCACTACCCTAGCATTTCCATATCGTTCCTTGAGTTTATTTAATACCTCAAGGTATGAATGACCTGCGAAAGGAACAGATTCGATGGCCTTTAGTGGAGCACCTGATAAATGTGATTTTAATATACTAAATTTTTCAATATTACTATAATAAGGTTTATCCCCAACCAAAGCTGAAAACATGGAAATGAATGATGAAAAATCCTCAATTTTTCCCGTAAATGTTGGTAGTTGTAAGTTGGGTAAATTCAGACGAGGTTGGTTGGTCGGTACAGTAATTTCAGATGATCTAGATGAAGTAGCAACGACATTATAATGCTCATATTTGTCCAAACAAGCAAAATATAGGGCATCAAAGGATGACTTCAGTTGTATTGTGTTAAGCTGGAGAGATTCGTTTGTAATCACCAATAAGTCTATCTTCTCAAGTAATTCTTCAAATTCTGTATGTGTATCAGGTAGCTGTTTCGCGCGAATTAGAAACTCATTTTTCTTGGCCGGAAGCTGAGCAATCAGATCATATGTATTTTGCAAACGAAGCCATAATCTCTCTTTCTTGTTAATTAACAGAGCGAATTGGGCTTCTGCGTGTGTATTAGAATTCATAGTGGCCAAAAGAATAGGAGTGATACACGTGTGAACAACAATTAAAGAACGTACAAGGGAAAATATTCAATAGTTGGTTAGAAATTAGAGAAAAGAGAGAGTTTAAATACGGGTGTCAAGTCAAATGTAAGGTCAAGGAAAACGAATGGGAGAACCTGAGAAGTCCGAAGCCTTTCGGATGCGTTCGAAATCGGTCGGCTAAAGGCCGAACAATTAGCCAATTAGATTAGGTTTCCCAGAGTCTAGCCCTCCCGGCGCGTGGTCACGTGACCGGTTTTGGCTTGAACAAAGGAAAAATGGCAACCTCAAACCTCCTCACCTGTTGAGACTCAATTACCTAGTTTCTACGATTCGAAAAAAAGAGTTGAGCGGACTGTATTTATACGAAATGACCGGAATAAATCGGGCTCGAACGAACCAAAACTTATGTTATAACCCAAGCTAGGTGTGAAATGAATTATTATAAAATCGAAATCATAGAAACAAAAAAAAGAGGGAGACTCCTGGAAGCTTGAAATTAGACAAAGGAAACACCAAACGCTTACCGATAGGTCTTCTTATTCTTTACTTCAGGGCGCCCTGGTCTGTCTGTCTGGTCCTTTTCTCTCTCGTCGTGGCTGCACAATGTTGGCGCGGGTTAACTCCCGAAATAGCGTTTATAATTGGGGCGCTGCACGGAGCAAAATTATGAGCGATTCGATAGGGCACTTTCGGTCGGGCGGCAAACGGAATACTAGTCAACTAGCTCTTCCAGCGTTCTGGTGTGATGGTGGGGGGGAAAGATAGTTCAAGCTTCCAGTAATGCGAGAGGGAACTTTAGCTGGTCATTCATAATAAAGAAATGAAATCTGTGCATAAACACATCCAAATCCGATGAAGCCGGTATTAGTTATAGAACACTGGTATAATAAATTTAATTTGCGTCTCAAGACTTGAATGGAATCGCAAAGAAGAAGAAGAATTTAACTTCTGGACAGCCTTACATTTGGTAGATTTGTTAATCGTGATTTCCAAATGGAACTTGGAAGTGTGTTGCTTTCTTTTTTACTGCCATTTAATGTAGTTACCAAAATCATAGAATATAGCCTTTTGGTTCAAATACCAAGACCTAAGTTCATGTAGAGGTTTGCGAGGGTACGATGTATCGGTATAAATCTGCTGTGTACAAGAATCGTTTACACTCCCTTCCAATCAATGAATAGGCGCTGTATTGCACAATTTAGGAAGCACTCACTGAAGGTTTTCATTGAGAAACGAATCTCCATTCCGTGCTAATGAAGTATAATTTGTATTAAGCCACCGCATAATTAAAGCCTATTACATTAGAATCTTTAGGATCGCTGAAGCCATCAATACCTACCTCACCACGTTCTTCGTAGTTCATGAAACCCAACTTGTTTTTTCGGAATGAAGCGGAATATAAAGTAGACATTCATGAACCAATGTAGTGGTAGATGATGCTTATCTCAAACAGCATCTAACAGACACCGGAAAGCAAATTTACTGTTGGTAGTAAATATGTACGATAGGAATCCTTCTAGAAAAAACTTCACAAAGACGAGAGCCCCGTAGGATTTTCGGGAGAGGACGACGGGTAGGCTCCCAAATGAGGGTTAGCTGGAGCGTTTAGACTATTGAAATGAGATGAGGTGCAACTCGTTGGAGCAGGGCAGGTCAGCTGAGAAGTGAACCGAGGCGAGATCCGGTACCACAAGCAAGGTCAGAGATCAACGGCCGCCTCCCACTACAGCGGGGGAGGACCCCCTTGTCCTTTGGAAGCACGCTTCCCTGGGCCCCCACTGCCGTCCCGGCTTCACGGCATCACGAGAGATGGTGCATCACGAAGAAAGGCGACCCCGCTGGTTTTTGCCGGCTTCCCTCGCATATGCACACGTAGAAGAGATTGGATTGACCATGAAGAAGGTTTTCCTAGATTGTTCTTTTGATCGCTGCCAGGTGCACCCCACTTTTTTGAGCGATTGCCGTCCATTGGTGAATGATGGAATACCAAATACCTTCCTGGAATGCATGAATGCAGGTTGTGTGTAAAAGTGGTTCCATTAATCGTACGTACCTATACCCCAATAATCAACTCTTTCATTTTCTATTTAAAATTTCACGACCAACTCAGTCCCATTTTGTTTGCGCCCGTTCTCACAAAACTTGATTCAAATAGGTACTTAATTATATAGTTTTGTAACCTCTATTGTTGATTCAATGTAACTATCCTTTTGAGGTCTCTGGAGAGTTTCAGAGAACTTCCGAGTCGCTCTAATCGTAGTGGGTAACCCGTCGCCTGTAATAAAATGGACATTTTGACGCTGCCCTAGCGGTGTAACGTGAGGAACAGTCGCAAACTCAGCTGATTGAGAAACGTTGCCTGAAAACGTACTGGTTAGTAATGCAAGCATTACAGGGACGAACTATGTATTGGGTTTTGGTGAGAATAGCGAGTAGGTTATGATTATACTGGATTATAACATGACATGTTACAAGTAGATCTGCTTTTACAAATCGCTTGGAAATGGGACGATATATCAGTAACGTCGCCTCCTTTACACTATGCAATTTTTAATGACTGAGAATGGTTTCTCAAATAATTCCAATTCTTTGAGCAAAATAGTAAAATCATAAAAAATAATAATTGAAAAATTGTGACATAAAATTGTGTGAAAACATTTAGAATAAAACAAAACAACAACAACAATCATGATTTGTCGGAGTTACTTCCGCCATTTACCACGCCGAAAGTAAATTTGAAATTTCCAAGGCTTTTTGAATTACTGGACTGAAACATGTGTCGAACAAAAAAAGAACAGTCACGGAAATCAGATGAGAACAGTGAAAACTTCACTATTTATTACTATTACTCCCTCTCTTCCCCGCTTTTCTTAATGCAATTATAAAATCCTAACACATATGTTCTTAAACTAGGCCAAATTCTCACTTGAACGAAAAAAAAATCACAAAAATTGGTCGAAAATAAGAGCTTGGATAGCATTTGAAAGATACGGTAATTATAATTACCCTCTCCACTCCGATCCCGTCAGCTAATCCCAGGTTCTTAAGGTTTGTTGCACAACTACCCTTATGTTGGTTGAGAATTGTAGCTTGGGAAGTATCCAAAAACCATGTCAAAAAACACATTTTTTCGGATTTATGTCCTCGGTTTTTGTCCTTTTCGTTTATTATTTTCAATAATGAAACTTTGTAATCGACCAAGAAAAAAAAAAAAAAATTAACCCCCCCCCCTCCCCTCAAAATTTGTTGCTTAAAAGATGCGTAAAAAATCTTTAAAAAAAAAAAAAAAAAAAAAAAATATCCGTCCGTCGGCGTCCGAAGCTTTTTCCAAAAAGTATTTGACCAAACTTTAAAAAATTTGGCTTAAAAATCATTATTTGACTGGGGATGTGCCAGTAACATCGGCATCGCGTTTGATCAACACTAAAGGGTAGAATCCAAGGGCTATAATATATATTCAATATAATATAATAGAATAATCAATATAAATATCAATATCAATATTAATATTCAATATAATAGAAATATTCAAAAATCGAGATCTTGAAATCTTTCTATGAAACAGTTATAATTTTTGAGTTTCATTTATATGTATCCGCCCTACGGATCGAACGAAACCACCCCGGTCCTAAGGACCAATTTTGATGAAATTTTCAGGTTTTGTGCGGGTTAGCATCTAGATGGCCTCCATAACTTTGCCGTCGGATCAATAGCAGTCTGTGTGCATGAACAAGTGTGAATTGGTTATATTGTCGATTCGTCATCATTTATTGGACCGATTCTGTTCAAACTCAGGAGTAGTTGCGGATATGTCCCAGAGATATTCCCTACGAATTATATCGGTATTGGTATAGTAATAACTATTGCCCATGCGCAAAACAAAAATTGATTCACACAGACAATAGTCCGAGACTTACGGACTATTTTTAATGAAATTTTCAGGGATTTTGTGGATTAGTTCCTTGACGGTCCCGTATAAAAACATTGCCGTTCAATTAATAGTAGTCCTGGAGTGGGTTGTTTGTCCAGAATGGTGTCATTTGTGTTTCATATAATTCGGTTGAATAATAACATGGTATTGCGCATTTCAAATACTAATATTTATTGACACTCCAAGAATAATGGACCGATTTTGATGAAATTTGCAATTATTGTGCGAGTTAACTTCTAGACCACATGCGCCTGCGCAAACCCAAATTACTACCCTATTTTGCATTCTTGCATGTGTACTCATGTACTCATGTATTCGATATTGTTCCATCTTCCATCCAATAATTTCGACTCTGTGTTCTTCAACTCATTCTATACGTCCATTTAGAATATGTGAGGAAGCTATACTGCCCACTCAACTTGGCAGACTTTTTTTCACGAATTCGGCTTCAAACGGATATCTATTTGGTTATTCTTTCTTGTGCTTGTGTCAATTCCAATAGGTCGTCCTTCCATTGACGAAGCCTAGCTTCTGAGAGACGTCCTAAAAACCAACAGCAGGATTCTACTCGTGAGGAGTGTGGTTAATCGGGGAGTAGCGCTTCGTTTTCCTGAGTACAGTAACACTTGACATGTCCCACACACACTTGACTTGTACGTCTGTGCTTACATGCATAAACGGTTTGTAACTGATGAAATGAGTTGGATTCCGATCAATAGAACCCTGATTGCACAAAATTGGTTGAAATAATTTCGAGTTAAGTAAAATAGTTTGCAGCAACTTACCCCTTCCATCTTTGAAAATACTTAATTCCGTAATGCGGCAGATGGTCACTATGCCCTTGCGGTTCACCACAATAATTCCCCATTCGAACGGGAAGTCTTGAACTGATCCAGGCGGAACAATAACGACCGTGAATCATTTTAACCCTCTGCGCCCTACAGCTCCATTTCTCTCGCATGCGCCAAGAACGGACGATCCATCACGGGCGGAGGAGGAAGGCAGTTTGCCGGCGTCTTTTAAGGAAGACATATGGGGCCTTAATTAATTGACCCTGACCTCAGCGTTGAGTCGCTCCCTTTCAGTCCGCCCGGCTTTCCCATCAAGGATGAGCCGCGAGGTGTCTATTCTCGGTCAACCAATGGAAACGAAGTTTAATTATTCTTCAAGCGTCTACAGCTTGCTAATTTATTCATGCGATCAGCGCATAAATCGAGTTTAGAAGTGACAAATTGTGCACCTGATCACGAACAATTTGAACCCGCTGAGTCCGGATGAAGGATTAAAATCTAAACTGATTTATTCAGAAAGAGTACAAAAAAGTTCTCGTCATTCAGCATGATCTTATGAGCGAATTTTGTAAATACCGTAGGTCCTATGTTTCATTGTTTTAAAAATTGAGGACTTTGAATGAAAAGAAATTGTTAACTACCAATTTTATGGCATAAAACTCGTTGTTAACTATTGATAATATGCTATTAAAATAGAGGTTTTGGATTTCTAACTTATTTTTCAGTTTTTAGCGATTTTGTAGCACATTTTGATTAAATTTATGTACATTTTTCAGCATCATTTTTTTATATAATTTTTTTAACGTTCTACAAACGTTTACGTATTTGACAAATAAAAACGTTAGTTGAGCAATATTCTGCTTAAAAAAAAAAAAAAATATATATATATATATATATATATATATAGATCTTCTTGGATTTCTCTGAAAGGGAGATTAAGCGATTTTAAGATTTTTGACTCCCACCCGAGCGGGAGGGGGAAAGGAGCCCCTTTTAGTGCACGTTTTTTCCCCAAGCGCTCGATCTTCTATCCGCTGCCACATTAAAATTTGATCGAGAGTACTTCTGTCAGCGACAAAGTTAGACCACGATGGTGCAGTTAAAATTGCTGAAAGATGCTGTCTTCCCTGAGAAATCAGCGAGAATATGCGGGAAATGACGAAAAAAAAGCATTCCTCGCTATGGTTTTTCCCGCCTTATACCCAGTAAATGTCGACGGTTGGCCTTGAAATGTTTGTTGAAGTTCCAATTACATCCGATGCAAGTTTCGAGACGTGAAATGGAGTTTTCCGATTGTGGTGAACGAAATCGTAGACGAAAACGTTGGTTTTCAAGCCAGCTTTCTATTAGAAGCTCTTCCTCTTGCGTTCTTGCTTTTACTTGAGCTGAACGTTTAAAAGACACTTCTTACAGAACAATAAACGGGAAAAAGGGAATTGTCAATAGAAAGGGATTGTAATCAATTTTCAAATTTTGCACCCCAACCCGAACCATGGGCTGTTGGTCTCTATGGTATGGGGACTATATCCCATCGCATCTATACATCCCTCACCAAGCGAGCGAGAAACCCACCCTTAGCGAGCGAAGCGAGCAATATCCCCTACACTTTTAAAATCACCCTTAGTGGTCCACCGTTTCCAGTCATTCCACTTGTCCCGAGTCAACAGTAAAGACCATCGCATCTATACAGTCATACCGAGCGAGCGAAGCGAGCTATAAAACTAGGCTAGTTCCATTCCATCACTCAAAAAATGTAAACGTTATTTTCTCCATGATTTCATGAGTAATATCTCACAAAACTTAATTTCTGAATGAATAATTGGTTATTTATCATCTAGAGTAAGAAACCACACACGAATTCTACGCTCAACAAGATCGCGACGAAAAGGGCCACCCCCCACTGCATTCTACCACCCGACTTTCTCCACTTTTCAATAGCGCGGCTTGAGATTAATGGGCCGCTATTATTAGCATCGCGAGTCGAGCGTCATCAATTTCAACCCCCCACTCCTTGTGACCCCTTCAAAATAAAAGAGGAGGAAGATCGATCTTTTTCAAAGGGGAATAAAAGACGACGGAAAAAAATCGCTTCTTCTTCAGAAAGGATTTTACAAACCGGTTTCGTTTGTAACTCGATCGTTTTCTCTGCTCTCCCTCATCGAAATTTGCCTTCGCAGTTCGCGCGTAAACGGACGGCTGACCGTTTGTTGTTCACGAAATCAACTGCAAAGTGTCGGCTATCATAGTAGGTATACGTACTTAATTGAATGGAATCATCAGGTAAGCGACACTTTTCCAATTTTTTTATAAACGTATTCAACGTTTTCGAGTCTCAAGTACATAAACCAGGTATTAGTTATTTAACCACATCTGCATTTCGTAAATTTGATCCAAAATTGAAATACTTTGCCAAAATTACCGAATCGGTTTATTGATGCGAATTTCAGTCCATTTTGCAATGAGGCTCCACATAAAGAAACGTGAAGCAGAGCGCAGCATAGAGCTTTCAGCCGTGCCTTCCTTTGTCTGTGTGTACCTTCCAATGTAATGTAATGTGTAGCAAGTTCAATTCTACATAAGTAGGTACGTTTTCGTTGTCTGCACCTACCAACTAACATTATTTAAAACATTACTGCGAATCAGGAAAATTTCGGGCAGCAGAAACCTTGTTTATATGCCGAGCGTGCTGAAACTTTCTACATCCGACATTACATCACCTACCGGTATTGATAAAAAAACGCTAATAGACCGGTAAAAGTTCTGTATTTGAGAATCCTATAAATTGAAAATTTAGCACAAAAAAACTGAAGATTTTTGTAAATATATTCAATTTATTGGCATAATAATTTTGAGGTAACAAGGAAAATAAAAGAGAAGGAAGTAACTCGTGCTGTCCATTATTGAACATTGTGTGGAACAGTCATTCGCCGAGTTGGTAAACAGCAGCTCCATTGTGCGTGTCCAAATGGCTTCCCTCCTTTTTCCGTGTTGTAAGAAGTCGAACAGACGTATGCTCGGATGATGGCAAATTGTAATTAGGATAGGCGTGGAAATAGTTTTGGAAATTAGGATTTTCAAAAAAGAGATGAACATTCGATGTTGCGCTCCATCACATGAGTAAATGAGAGGTGCGAAAAACCTTCAAAGGACCTCTGAAGCCCGAGGACTTCTTTTTCTGTGCTGCGAGTTGTGATATTTGTGACCAGTCCTGAGAATAGTGAGACGTGGCGTCAGCATCAATAAAATACTATTGTCAAAAAACACATTCCTCCCACTTTCCCAGACCCCTTCCACTTCTATATTTGCAATCAGTCATCGCTTAAAACGAAGGGCTCAACCAGCCATTACATTGAATGTTATATGAGATTATATTTAACTGTATAATAATATATTTATCTTAGAGGAAATCGTCGTGGCAGAAATAACTCCTGCAATCGATTGTAGTTTTATTATTGTAGCTTTTACATTGAATTATTTTTCGCGAAAAATTGACACCCACTACATTTTTTTTTTCATTTCCTCATATCTTAGGATTCGATCTCTTCTTCTATTATTCCATTTGAATACCCATGTTAAAAAGATATGCCAGAACGCTTGAAAATGTCAAGAAAACAAGGTACGTGTGATGAGGAAACTTTGTTAGCTCAGAGCCCTATTCCGAGTAGAAATAACGTAAGGCCCTTCTTATACACGCATTTATTGCTAAATACGGCATGTGAGTTTCGTGATTCATTGTCAGTCCGTTATTAACGATTGCCTAGAGAGGGCTCGTAACAAGGTGGCTTTATGAAATACGATATGTGCTAGATTAGTGGATCATGTCAGCACGGGAAAATTGCGTAAAGAACCAGTAGTCAACGATGGGTCTACAAACTCTCCAGGCTTCACCGGGGATTCAGCCTTTCGTTGGTGTATGGAAAGGCCAGAGGGAATCATTGTTTGACTTCCGTGTCTGTGACACTGATGCTCTCTCTTACGTTCACTGCACTGTGGCGGCTGTCCTTTCTGGGACTGAAGGAGAAAACAAGAGGAAGTAACTGCAGCATCATGCTAACTGTATAATGCACAGCATACGAGCAACGACATGCTTCTTTCACCGTTTTTGTGTTTTCTGTCAATGGAGTGTATACCCCTCAGATGGCGTCATTTGCAAATATTCTTGCAGGACGACTTGCCGAAAAATGAGACAAGACCCAAGGGATTGGGTGGGTGAATGGGTTGAGGTCCGTCTCGGCTTTTCTATCACCCGGTCCACCTCTATGTACATACGTGGAGGCCAGAAAGATTGGAATTCAAGCGCTGACCAGCTGGAATTCCAGGATGGAGCTGGTCATCATTTGGGAATGCTGAAGTTGCTCGATAGCATCAAGAACAGATAAGGCACAAGGGGAACTTCTTCAAGTTGAAACTAGTTTATTGATCAATGCTTTCTTTACAAATAAAACGTTATCCGTAATTTTATGGCATAAATAACGTATTGCCAAACATGTAACTACAGGTATGGAACAAAACACAATGGTTTCTTTCACTTACCAAAATCTTTGATACATACGGAATAGGTAATTCAGTAGGCAATGATGAGTTATTTGGGATTAGTGAAGTAAGACACTTTTCTCCACTTCCTTCCTTCCTTGATGTAAAAAAGTTGAAGTACGAAAATTTGTTCAAAGTCCTGAAAAATTGTTATAAAATTTTTGGTGGATCCCCTTTGTTTCCACCTAGAGCCAAAGGGCTAAACATAGAAGGACTGGAACACGCTTTTATCTCTAATGACTGTAGTAGAGGAGCCCTACCGAATTTCAACATCCTAAGATGAACAGGAATGAATTTAACCCATTCAGGTGATGAGGAAAAAGCTCATCATTTCAATCGGCTAGATTTATGAGTCCTCAGATAAAAATTCCGTTCTTGGGCCAAAAAATCAAGCGCTCCAAACGAAAGGATAAATTTGCTGGCCAACAATTTTTGAGCAAATTAAATTGGTCAAATTTTAGAAAATTTACTCTAAAAATCACTGAAAATGACTGAAGACGACCAAACATTGTTGAATTTATAATTTTTAGCAGTATTTCAGAGTAAACAAAACTATCAACAATTATTAACTAGGTGATTAAAAAGTTTTGCACAAAATTATGCTGGAAAACGTACTTAAAATTCATAAATATTTGCTGAAAAATCTATAAAAACTGCTAAAAAATCTAAAAATTCGTAATCTTTTTTGAATCCCTGAAATTTATTTGGTATGAGTTTTTTTTTACAAAAATTGGTTTGTAACAATTTCTTTCCACTGAAATTGCTCAAATTTAACACATTATAATACGATAGATAATTCAAGGAAATTCGCTCATACGATCATGCTGCATGACTGGAACTTCTTTTCTACTACTTTCGTGACACATTGTGGTCTCACAATTGAGTCTCGCAGAAACTTTTTTTTAGCAATAGCCCCGGTAAAAGCTAATAGCTAAAATCGTAAATAAACAATAATAGTAACTAGTGCTCGTGCATGAGCTCAGGTAGCTCTAACCTTTTTAAAAATTTAGAACATTATTCTGGAGGCATGGTTATCGATTCTTCACCGAATACAAGGTTTTGTCTCTTAGTGATTAGGACGACACTAAGGGCCAGTTTATCTGTTCCTCGATCAAATCTCTGATCTGTTGATCGTTTATCAGCGTTGATCAACGATCTTGAAGTTTGATGTGTTCATCAACATTCGATCATTATCCGATCAGGTGACCAGGCTTTGATCGAAAGTATCGATTTTCATCATCGTTACCATTTCAGTCCACCATAGCAAGGAGGTCGGACTGCTACAAAACAGATATTGAACTGACGGTCCTGCTGATAAATCACGAACTAATTTTGCTTCCGAGTCAACCCATTGGTAGCGGAAGCATTTTTTTCATTTTCGGGAGAAAAAAAAATGTTGTTCTCCAAAAGTAAAATCAATTTCAATTGATTCCAACATGATGCGCCAATGTGAAATTATTGTAACAAGCCTATTTTCCAAAGTTTTCATCCGATTTGGATGAAATTTTCAGAGATTGTGCGGGCCATAGTTTAGACAGTCCCCTGTCAGTTTCATCATTCCCGGCTCAATACTCTACTCTGCGCTTGCGCATAAATAAATTCTACCAAGCATCATTTTCTCACGCCCTACTCGTCCAATATCGCTCCAAATTTGGATGATTATTCGGGGGGGGGGGGATTTTTCATCCCATATCATTTTCAACATGATTGTATCATTAAAAGCTACTGCGCATGCGCCAATGTTAAATCCTTGTATCGACCTTAATTTCCACAGTTTTCATCCGATTTTGATGAAGTTGTCAGAGAAGGCGCGGGTTAGGTTGTAGATGGTCCCCTACAAGTTTCATTGTTGCCTATGCTTCGCTCTGCGCATGCGCAAAAGTATTTTTCCATTATGCTTCATTTGCTAAAAAATCGAGAAATCTACACACAAAAAAACTTGAAAACATCTAAAATCTTTTCATCATATGGAATATTATTAAGTACTAGTCTTCTACCATACAATCGGTGGTCAACAATTTCTTCGCACTCAACATATAATATAAATATAATACGATAATTCACGAAAGTTCGCTCATACGATCATCTGCAAGACTGGAACTATATTACGAAAAATGTTTAAAGGAAAAGCATAAAGGAAGGAAAAACTTTCGTCACATACGAAATAATTTGAATTTCCCAAACATAATACCCCACTAACCCAGTGCGTAAACGCGGACTGCTAGCATTAAGGGGGTATAGATTCCACAACATTGAATTTCCAAAGAAAACGAAAACCGCAACAGCTAAACAGTATTTTATTCAGAATCAAAACTACAGAATTCGCGATTGGGATGTACCAAGGTGTTTTTATCCAGGAAAGTGTCATAATGCTATGATCGGATGATTTTGAGGTTAATCGGAGAACGGAGGTATCGGTCCAAGTTGATCAACGATCAAGAGTTGAAGGCTCGATCTGAGTATTGATAAACGCTCCCACTGAGTTGACCGGTGATTAGATCGAAGCTTCTCGACGATCGAGACGTGAGCAGGTACTGGTAACCGGCCCTAAACCTTCGTGAAGATCGACCACCAGGGATATCTGC
Source organism: Adelphocoris suturalis (assembly GCA_030762985.1). Classification (NCBI taxonomy): domain Eukaryota; kingdom Metazoa; phylum Arthropoda; class Insecta; order Hemiptera; family Miridae; genus Adelphocoris; species Adelphocoris suturalis. The sequence continues at coordinate 32,571,330 of CM061047.1, read as the reverse complement.
ATCAGCTGAGTGAGTCAGCCAATGAGCTGTCACTCAGTGCCAGATGCAGTATCAATCCGTCGTAATGGTAATCGCGAGTGGGACGCGAGCTCGTAGGTAGGGAAGACCTTCTGTATAATGTCTTGAGGCTTAAACTTCAAACCTACTCGTTACATCCGCTCAAGGTTGGTAATTTTATGAACACGATAATTTGATCCCGCCCCATAAAGGTGGAATTAATCAGCAGTCTCTATAGTAGGTTACATCTCGATTCCAGGAAATGCCAAGTTCCATCCCAAATGAGGAAATTCGTCTTTGACAGCTGAAGAAATAATTTGGTGGTTATGAAGAGTAATAAAACATTCTTCGGAAGTAGATATCTACCTTCTATCGCCCGTGAAATGTCGCTAAAAATGAATTAATTCATGACTATCATTTAACCCTCCTTGGTGAGCCTATGAAACATGAATGATGTCCAACATTTTACCCAGAATCTCTCAACAAGTAAAATTCCCACATCGCGAACTAATCTCTTGAAAAATGTACGAAGCCCAAAATGTTCCTTTTTTTAGAGTTGGGCCATTTTAAGAAAATTTTCGTGGAAAATGAAGAATTCGTAGTATCTCTCCTTGGGATTGAGATAAAAAACAAATTCAGCCCTTCCCAAAAAAATCAAGCATTTCAAAAGAATATATGACTTCGTTGGATCTCTTTTAAGACACAAATTGGTTGGTCAAATTTCAAAAAACCAAATTGGTTGGTCAACTTACAAAAAACCGTTTTGAATGTATCACAACAAATCTTCATATTCATTTCATATTACATTATGTTACATTGTTTTGAAATTTGAGCACTTTGATGAGTGCATAGAAATTTTCAACTACCAGTTTTATATCACGGAAAAAAAACTCGTTCTAAACCTTGTTTTGTGCTAAACAAGGATAAAAAAAAAACTGTACGTCGCTGCTCTTGCACCTCAATCAATCGACTTAGGTTATTTGAGCCTAACGATTCAAACCTCAAAATTTTAATCAAGATATACCACAATGCTGTTTATAGTGCATCTTCATCCGTCCACGATCGTAAATATCAGGTCTTTTGATGGCGTGACCGCCAAAGGTTTCCACTGAACATCAACAGTATTAAACCGTACGAAATTTAGGAAGGCGCCAACGACCATAATCAATCATTCAAAATTGCCATGCCAATCCCATCCACACTATTCCGTAGATGCAGAACCAATTTCCTATCCCCAGCATTCCGATTATAATTCATTCCAAAATCACATTTTCCCTCCTACACAATATCAAGTTTGGCAGTTAACTGTGTATCGATCTCTCTTGACTCTGCGAAATCTTGATCCCCTGAGGGAACTTGAATAATGTAATATACAATCTATACGCTTTGAAACCATTCAATATATCTAATCAAATTTGCATCTCTGAAATTCCCATTTGTGATGGAATGGTTAACGGTCTGCAGTTTGTTTAATAATTAAACTGCCCCGTTTTCCATTGCCATTTTTCGTAGATTACAATACTGCATATTACTCGAAAGAAAATATCTCCCTGATTATGTATATGTATATATATACATAATATGTTCGTGCACGCTCTAAAATTACTACCTTGTAGTTTCATCGGGTGGCACCTGTTTCACTTCTGATCCAATTTTCATGAACTTATGCTGGTCCAGTAGCTTCGGAGAAAAACTTCAAATGGCAAACGGCGCTACGCAGCGATTTTTTTTAAATTTTGTTAAATTAGTAAAATAGAAGACCAACTAAAAAGTAACAGATTTAATAAACCGAAAATTGAAAAAAATAAATAAATTAAATGAAAAGAAATAAAGATACCTAATAAAATATTCTTAATAATTCACTGCTTTTTCCTCCTTTTTTGTTGTCTCTCAGGGAAGAATTCTTTTTAGCCACCATTCCTTTTAATAATCACAGAAAGATTTACTCGAACCATGAAAGCAAATTTTGAACCCCCCCCCCCCCCCCCCCCTTCCTTTCTTTCATCCATTTATTTTTCTCATCCCTCCCAACAATCTTCGAGTGAAAACATTAAGACCCAGGGAATAAAGATAGACGTGGAAAAAGAAGAGGTGGAAAGCAACGGAGCACCTGCGACCGCCCTAGCAAAACGAATAAATATTTAACACCACAAAAGTGGCGCCTGTCAACAGGTGAATCCAATTTAGACATTAGCATTTCACCAGTTTCGAATATTATCGAGCACTTCGACTGCATTAATTATTAGCCCGCTTGGAAGGAGGTTTTTCTTCCGTAAGATATTGATGTATCCTATGGTTTATACACAGTAATTCGTCGACTTAATGGGATACTTAGGTTTCCATTGAATAAATGACTAAGTTCTCTTAGCAGAGTGGTTTGCGCTTCTATTGACTAACCACAACACAAACGTATATGTTGACAGCTCTGCATAATTTGTTATGTGATTGATAGCGGCAATAGGTTCCAATCGTCCGTAACTTGTTCAAATAGCTTCAAACTTGATTGTGGTGAGAGGGGTAAGTAGGATTATTGTATTCATTTAGTAATATGCAATAATACATGAATAATACGATCATTCGGGTCTTCTAGAGCTGGTTCGAGGACATAACCGTACACCAGCTAACTATTATAGGGCTTTTGGTGGATCCAACATCCCTTTTCTAACTGGTGAACTTGCGTGTTTAGAAAGTACTATAAATAGTAAGTTAACATTTCTGCCCTCAATCTCTGGCCAACCAACTTGGTCGTTAAACAATGTATGTTTAATATTGTTAGTAAATTTTATATTTTTTTGGATTATTACTTTCTATAATGAACATTTGTAATCAACAGGGAAAAAAATTATTACCTCCACCCCCCCCCCCCCCCCCCCAAACAATTGTTGGTTGACGATTCAAGATGAATAGAATCCAAAAATCGAATTAAAAAAAAAAATCCGTCCGTCCGCTGCACGCCGTCTAGAGCTTTTCTCTGGAACTACTGGACCAATGTTTATGAAATGTGGCTCAAAAATAGTACATCGGCCAGGGATGTGCCAGTAACATCGGTATCAGTTTCGATCTACCCTAGAATGTAGTAATTAACTGCCATACCACTAATATAACTGCCGTAGTGGGAACTACCATTACTTGTGCATTCTCTCTTTCAGTTGTAGTCTGAAGTAAATAATTTTGAATAATGGTGGTAATATTAAGTTAGTAGTTCAAGTCGTAGGTAATATTGAAATTTTTGTTGCGGAATACCCAGTTACCAGATATTGACTGATTAGAAACGTTGCCTGCCTGTATGTTAATTACATACCTAATTTAGTACTTTATAAAACTTCTCATAACACCTACACTGATTAGTGTTTTGAGAAACCAAAAAAACCGAAAAATGATTAAGTAGGTATTTTGAGCTGTCGATTATTTAATTAAGCACCAACAAAATTATAAATCAATGAAATGAAATTGGAAGAACGAGCACAAATTTTGACCTCAGGTTCGTCTATAGTTCTATTTAGCCTGTCCATTAAAGTTGTTTGTCTTTAGTTGTTTCCAGATGATGGATAGCAATTATCATGTGCAGCAACCATTCTATCTTCTGTTTATATGTGATACGTTCACTGTTATGGAATAAAGGTACCTACGGGTTGAAATCATCGGTGCACAAAAATGTATCAAAGCATCACATAATTATAATTTAAAGAAAAATTATTTAAATTGAAGAAAATACTATTTATTAGAAAATTATAGAGAATTTATAAAGGAAATGCGTGGAACTAATTTCTGTAAAATGTTTAAAGACTGGTTCAATATGCTTTCCAACTCTGTTTGGTTCATTTTCCCATCTCACCTGGCAACCCTACATATGCTACGGAATTGTCTAACATGCAAGGGATCCCATTGCTTCTATTGCCGACTTGTGCTGCCCTCTTCCTCGGTAAGCATGCAAATATTTGGCAATGCCCAGCTTAATACCATCATCCTGTTATGCCAATTAATTACCTACAAATACCAATTAGACCATACCTATGTGGAAAATGTCTGTGAGTAGTGAGACGGATAGATGGAGATCACATTGCTTCCGTCTTCTGCTGATGCGAGAACCAGTGGGGATACGGGACTTATTCCATTACTGTTACTTCATCCCGCTTGGTAGTATTTGGTATCTTAGGGTAACATTCAAATTTATGAAATGTATCATAGTTTCTAGGTCTCTTAGTTCGAACTGGCTTATTCAGGGACCATCTCAGTTGAAACAAAGTTGTTTATACCTAAGCACTAAATGACTTCCTTGACTTACTTGACTTCTAGAGGTAGTGGAATTGAATTAAACAGATTCGAAGATTTCATCTAAGAGGTCCGGAAATATCTTACCTGGAGGAAAATATTTAATTACCCCCTCCATTTCTGCCCTGCAATCACTTTATGTTGCTTTAGCCTATGCAAATTCGGTTAAACTTAAGCGTCTAATTTATTTCAAACGTTCCCTTGTCCATATTCCCCTGAAAAGAACTTTCTTGATATCAAGGTACAGAAGCTGTATCATAAAATTTATGATACATGACCGAAAATATAGAAAATTATGATATGACCAAATTTATAAAAATTATGATATGACCGAATTTTCCGACCTTTTTCTAAACTGATTTATAGAAATTAGATTATGAGATCTTTACTTTTCTCAGCCGATTGTAAATAATAATAGACCAGTGATCTGCGTAATAGGGCTATCGTATACAGAAATAGTTACCCTTTGTGCAACAATTTGCGGCTTTCTTAACTACCATTATCATTCAAAAAGATGTTATTCAAACGAGTTAACTAAACTGTTTTTCTTTGTTTCAGAGCATGATTGTCCCGAAACAGTGGTAAGTTTGAACTCCTCACGTTATATCATCGTTATTTTAATAGTCCTTATAATCCATTCATTTTCCTTATAATCCATTTCATTTTCATATAATCCAAGTCATTTTAATAGGCCTTATTATCAATAGTCGTTTGAAACCTTTCCGCCCTAATTTTATAGCAGAGACACTCTAACTTTCAAGATCACATTTTTTCGCCTACACAACCAAGGTTCAGAAGTGGCAGTTGTCACTCTCGAAGTTATAATAATAATTTTCAACCCCCTTAACAAACAATTCCGAAGAAATCCATTCAACTTCTCTAATATATCTACCTACTTATAACTTTTTTAAATTCTGCCGGGTAGCCTCATTTTGTTGGTTTTGCTTGCACTCAGATCTTCTTCGTATCATCTATATCTAACTAAACCTCTCGTTATACTAAGTAGATCTGGACGTTCAGTTTCGTTTCCCAAGTGTTCATTGATTATTCAATTACGAAGATACCCCATTTCATTTATCTCTGATTGAATAAGGTGGAGGTTATGGTTTCAGTGTGATAACCAGTTTAGCTCCACAGTCCACACCTTGTAAATGTTCACTAGCAGTCCAACGTAGTTTAATTTCTCGTCCCAAGAGTGTCAATTGTATATGGAAGAAATAATTTTTAGAGCTTTTTTCAGCTGATCTGAATAGTATACCATTTTCTCTCTGTACGTAAAATATGATTATTGCCAATCAAATCCCGTATTTAATCGACAATTTCTATATTTTCACCGTGCCGAGATTCGTTCATGTATGATTCATCCATTCATCGTGCATGATTTATGTTTCCGATCACAGTCAATGAATGCTATCCTATCACAAATAATATTAACGCAGGTACCTACTGGGTTCATAAAATGAAGTAAGGTTTTCAAGACCGATTGGTAACATTTATACCTAATTAATTATTACCTAAGATCGGTGTGGATTTCAATCCAAGTTTGAAATAGAATTAAACTAATTACCAAACTATATTTGATACCTATATGTACTCTATGATCCTCCTGATCCTAGTTTCTCGAGTAGAAATTTTAATTACGTTCCGAAAATAGAGGAAGAGCGTATTCGAAAACCTCATAATAACAAAGTTTCCGTATGGATTCAAACAGTCGCACGGAGATCGCGACCTGTATTAAATGTTTTAAGCAGGAGAATTCGTTACTCTCCTGAGCCGTGTTTAAATGGGATAACTGTATAACTGTTCCGAAACGTTTCAACAATTAATTTGTCGCAAAGTCGATTCAGTGCTAACTCTACTAAAAGTTCTAACTTCGAAATCCGTGCTCAACCACCACTTGTGTATATACTCAAGCTCCACCTGGAACAAGCAGACCACATCATTATCGCTCAGCTTTTCAAAGCGGGAGGAAGTTATTATAGTCAATGTACTCCATGACAACAAGAATAGTAGAAGTATAGTTAGTTGGACTTTGTTTTCCAACAACCGTTCAAGTCGACTTACACGAAAAATTAGTTAGCTTCAGATTCTTTATTTTCGAGACCTCCCCTTTCGATCCATAATATTATTATATGAAAATCCAACTGGCAGCGTGAGTATAACGAGAAATTGGTTGTAGCATGACATACGTTCGTTGCTATGCACATTAAATTTGATAGCAATCGACAATAGACTAGGCCCTAAGAAGATATGCACGGGTTTTCGAAATAACGAGCTGGAAAACTGTGTTTTGCAATAATCGTTCAACTAAGGATGATCGGTTGTTGTTTTCATATATAGACATATGATTTATTATGATACCAACAATATTCTTCAACAATCCGATTATTCCTGAAAGGAAGAGCTGTTTTAGATTTTTCAGAGCTGTTCAAGTTGAAATGACTCGTTACATACATGAGGAGTCGGAGGAAAAAGTCGATTCAAACCTTTTTTTGGTTTCCTCTAAACGACATCTTGGCAGTTGAACGGATTTTGAAAAACACGGTCCAGTTATGGAAGATATTCAAGTTATGTTCCTTTCGCCAACGTAGTTAATTCGAAGAATCTTAGGAATCTAGCACAACTATAACATGAATCAGTTGAATGAGTATGCTCAAGCCACTGCGATACTTCAGTAACGCTCAGCTGAATGGTCGGCCGGACCAGCTGCATTTTAGCCAACCAGCTATCGCTTCTACCCCGTATGACCTCGACTCTACTTTTGTTAGGAGGTCACTCTGAAGCTAAGGTTTGTCAATAAAGGGGCGACCTATTGGAATTGATCCAGGGGGTGTGGGACAACCCAAGCTTGAGAAAAAATAACCGAATACGAATCCGTTCTAGACAAATCGAAGACCGAACCCGTGAAAAAATCACTAGTGTAGTGTATGTCTGGGTGTGTATTAGGGTGGTTCAAAAAAAAAAAAAGTTCTGGGATTTTTGGTCCCCATTGCGTTTTTGCTTCCTCGGTATGTCAGAATGACTCTCCTAAATTTCTAGCAAAAAATATTAATCCTAACCACTTTACCTGGGTCGATTTTTGCCAGTTATCGACTGCTATCGTAAACCAACCTCTAAATTGGGGCCGACGTGATGATTTGAAGGACGGATTTCAATTTTTTTAGGTCTATTTATGGGTTTTCGCATGCGCTGAACACGATGAACCTATTTATTTTACGCTCCGTCCACTAGTTATCCGGTAAACAGGCGGAGGGCACTGCTTGAAGATAGTAAAAATCGAAAATTTCACCGAAAATGCTGTCGCCTGGTTAAGAATTGTACTAGAAACATGCTATTATGGTCGGATAATATGCTTTGGCATGTTCTGAACATGATTCCGTTTTTTACTACACTTTTTTACTTCGTTTATCGGCCATAAACCTCAAATTACTTGTAGGGTAATAGACAAATTCACCCTAATTTCACCAGAAATTATGTCGCGTTGATAATTTAAGGTCCCAAAATACCTTGTGCCGATAAAATTTGGTATTTTTTTTTATGTTTCGATATTTCATCGTGTTTAAATTTTTTTTTTTTTTTTTTGTATATTTTTGTTATGTTATTCTCGTTAAAATGTTATGTTTTGTGAAACTAAAATTATATTACATATTATTTTCAATTATACTGCATCATTTTTTATTTAACAATCCAATCACAGTTCAGACAATTCAGAACTATGAATTTGACCCCGGAAAACCGATGGAAACTAAGGAATTTTACAGAAAAATGGGAAAATTTTAGCTATTTTTTCCATTTCGCCGCTATATTTGGCGAATAAGTACAATGCCGGTTCAGGTCCTTGCCAAATTACCTACGGCTTTGTATCGAGTATCCTGGAAAATACCAAATTTTATCGGCACAAGGTATTTTGGGACCTTAAATTATCAACGCGACATAATTTCTGGTGAAATTAGGGTGAATTTGTCTATTACCCTACAAGTAATTTGAGGTTTATGGCCAATAAACGAAGTAAAAAAGTATAGTAAAAAACGGAATCATGTTCAGAACATGCCAAAGCATATTATCCGACCATAATAGCATGTTTCTAGTACAATTCTTAACCAGGCGACAGCATTTTCGGTGAAATTTTCGATTTTTACTATCTTCAAGCAGTGCCCTCCGCCAGTTTACCGGATAACTAGTGGACGGAGCGTAAAATAAATAGGTTCATCGTGTTCAGCGCATGCGAAAACCCATAAATAGACCTAAAAAAATTGAAATCCGTCCTTCAAATCATCACGTCGGCCCCAATTTAGAGGTTGGTTTACGATAGCAGTCGATAACTGGCAAAAATCGACCCAGGTAAAGTGGTTAGGATTAATATTTTTTGCTAAAACTTTAGCAGGGTCATCCTGACATACCGAGGAAGCAAAAACGCAATGGGGACCAAAAATCCCAGAACTTTTTTTTTTTTTTTTGAACCACCCTAGTGTGTATGTGAGTGAGTATCTGTTTGTGTGTAACAAATTTAGTTAACGCTGCCCTGGCCACAATTCTCTACCGTTTTTCAAAATTCGTCTATTGTTTGATCCCAATTTTAGTCTATTTGTGCAATAAACCTCGGAAATTTGTCATTTCATACGGACGGATGAAAATGGAGAGGACGAATTCGAAAAAACGTATTTTCTTCAATGGATTTTGTCGATCCAGGCTAACAATCCTCAACCAATTTTCTTTGTACCTATTTTGTTTGATCTCAATTTTAATCTATTCGAGATTAGTGGGTAGGAATGGGGGGTTGGGCGTAGTTACCTACCAGTTCATTCAAGTGCTGCCTAAGCTACAACTATCGATCGATTTTCGTGATTATTATTTTTTTTGTTCAATTATGAATTTGGTCTAGTTTTAGACCATGCGTCTGAGTTCTCATATTTCATAGAAAAGGAAGTGAATTGAGGGGGTATTGATGATAAGTCGTGATATTTTTAGTGATAATTTTAACCTGATTCCCGTGACTGTTTTTTCCCCAATTCGGATTGCAATCTAGTTTTGCAACAAACCATTGAAGTTTCATATTTTCTATCGGTGCGGTGGGGGTAAATGTAGCGGCTAATTCCATCATAATCATTTATTTCCCTCAAACGTTTATTTATTATTTATTCATTTATGTTTTTTTTTTTTTTTTTTTTTAATCTCTGGTTCAATGTGCTCAGATTCGGGGATTCCGTTCTGAAGTCAGATTTTTGTGAGGAGTGATGAAAGGAAAATTATTGGAATATTTACACGATTCGCAACCAATTTTTGATATTTTTTCTCGATTATTTTATAACTATGCTTGATGAATTGGATTTCTCTGTGAAACCATCCTCAACCATTTAGAATTTTGTAGTGTTAGTAAGGGGAGAGGCATTACCGGTTTATCGCGATATTTTCAACCAATTTGTAAAAGCAGTTTTGTTTGTAAAATATTCATGTAAGATTGTAATGGAGGAGGTCCACCTGGTAATATCATGACCTATTCGCTATTCTCACCATAATTATATACGAGAACCACATAATCGTGCAATCCCCACATGGGGACGGGATGCCCCGGTACTGCATACCGTACATACGAATAATATTGTTTTGTTCTTAGTTACATAAATATGTACTTTCTTTGTTTACCTCCTTCGTGCGTGATTTGGAGAGAATGTAGAATGTAGTCCTGGAATTGATCTAGAATCATATTTGTATCGCTTTAGATTTGTTACAACCACAACATAAATAAAGCTTACAAGTTGAATGAATCTTAATTGTTCTTTCCTGGTCTAGTGACTCCGCATACATGGAATGCTTTGCCAGCTTCAAACTTCTTATTTGATTTTTTTAATTAAAGAGAATTTATGGCGAAATGGTAACATTTCTTATTTGCTTATTGAGCGCCATTGAGATATTTAAATGAAACATGGCTGCTGAATGCATTGCCCAAAACTCTAAAAGTAGATGATATGGTGGAAAACTCAATAGATTCACACCTAATTCTTAATGTTTTTAACCAACTGGTTTTTCGGGAAGACCCTGTGCCTCATGCAAAAATAGAAAATACATTTTACCTTACGATATACATACTTTTTGTAGGTGCAGTGCTTCAAACACAATACACCTGTTTTATAACAAAGTTTTCCTTACTAAGAAAGTAGTTTTCAACTTCCTATGTTGGTTTGGATTCTAGTAATGAAAGTGAGACTTGAGAAAACCTACAGGTACTCACCTTCGTATTGAGCGGAGACTACATGTAAATCCCATAAGCCCGAAGAAGACAGTTAATTTCAAGTCTAACTTCGTAGTTCATCTGTAAACAGTAATAACCTATATTAGTATAGGTAATGGGGATATGATTAAGAGGTCATTATTCGAACCATGTGTAATCAGGTTAATTTATGAACGACAAAGGGCGTGTTTGACTGATCGCTCGGTGATTAGATAATAACTTAATAATCGTCATTACTGCTAAACGGTGTCGGTTGTTCCTTCAACCGCCGATAGGTACGTAGGTATAGTTAATCAAAGATACGGTTATCTGCCCGTAGGTACCGGATGCACGCCACAATTCCTTCTATTTCCTCCGCTCCGAGTGTCGGTTCGGGAGGTTGGGCCTTTTGAGTTTCCCCTGTAGAAACAAAGATAGGCGAGGCCGGGCGCATCCGGCGAGGAAGGCGCGCCAGATAGCGCAAGGACGGGGGGCCCCTCGCCGTCCGTCAACTTTTCACCGCGACTTCCACCGTTTTCTACCTGAGGGAAAATCGCTGCGGAATGGAAAAACACTTAGTGAACTCGACTATATTCTCCGTTTTCTGGTCAAGGAATGGGAATGCGAAGATGACAAAATGAGGGATAGCCCGTAATGATTTATAGCGTAATGTTGGCCGTGGGATCGCTCAAGGTATGATGAATAGTACTTGACAGTTTCGTGGACGGTAGGGTCCATTAGTCTATAAGTAGTCCCTATATTACATTGTGTAAAACGTGATAAAAAAAGAAGGAGATTTTGTTGCTTGTTTGTAAAAGAACAAATAGTGAACTTTACTTATCTCTCTTTGTTTCCTGGGGAATAGGAATGCAAATATCGTCCGCCGTGATCGGTTTTGAGATGTTGACTGTGGGAAATGGTGAGGTTCGTACAAATAGCATTTCCCAGTTGTGTGAAAGAGTCGATCGAGTTGTACATATACGAGCACTTCACTTGCTGAACAGTTAATTCAGAATTCGTCTTCACTTTATTATATTTACCTAGTTATTTGTCGATTGATTTGGTGAAAGTCACGCTGCAAATTAATGCAGAAAGGTTCGTTATTTTTGTAAATATCCCTTCTGAGCAATTCATTAGTGAATATATATGTCGCAGCCTTTTTGTGAAATCAGCCTTTCTTACAAAAAGCCTTTCTACAACCTACCGCCTTTTCGTAATAAAAACGTTGGAATGAAAATCAGTTGGACATATAGGTCAGAATGCTGTGTTTAGTTAGGTGGTCTGGATGCTCGCAAGTTCGCATCTCAAAAATAAATAACATCAAGTCCCTTGGTAAAAACATACAGGACATACAGGTCCTTCTTGTCGAATAGAATGGTTTTGGCAAAAAGGCTGAGCTCTTCTTCCTTCTTTACATAAAGGCTAAAAAATACCAGGCTGATTGTCATTCCAACGTTTTTATAACGAAAAGGTGGCGAATTGTAAAAACGCTTGGCTTTTTACAAAAAGGCTGATTTCACAATAGGGCTGCGACATATACATATATAGCCATGCATCAAACGTGCATATACAGTTATTACTCAAAAACTTGATAATATCGAGCCGATTAACATGAAAGTTCAACATACACCAACATGACATAGTTGCTTTGCGATTCACAGTCGTGTATATAGGATTTATTTCTTTGCAACGCCAAGGGTCGTTCGTAGAATGCTTCGGATGATATCCGTTATTATATACCTACATACGTACTAAATTAAAACTACTAATAGAAACTACCTACCTTTTATTTCAAAAATTTTTGAGATTTTTGGATATGTTTTTAAATGTCAATTCTTTACTGTTAATCTTAGTAGTTGATCTAAAGTGAGTAGTCAAGACCAACTTGGACCCTTGTTAGTAATCTTGGGTTACTAAAATGTAGAAACCTAACTATCACTGTTATGGAAGGGGTTATTGTTGCATTTCTCTCAACTGGGGGAACTCCATGAATGAAATGACACTTAGTAAACTCGAGACGATTCACCTCGAGTGATATAGGAATGCAGAGATGACGGAATGAAGGATCGCCTGACGTGATTGATGGCGCAATGCTGGCCGTAGGAGTTGGTGGTGGGATGATGAATGAATAAATCAAATGGATGGTTTGTAGGATAGGTAACTGTGAGAATAAAATGTTAGAAGGGCAATCAAAAGGATATACAATGAGAAAGTGACCAACGTTTATAATATATTTATGAATCTCATCAAGCTTCTTCCATCGATTGGAATAAATTATGTTATTGACAAAGTAGCTGAAACAATTCCCGACTCCTTCCGAAAAATTTGTTTCGGAATTATGCCACGAAATCGTTGTCCAATGATTTTCATTTACAATCTTTGATGATTTAATCAAAATCGGATGAGAACTGATTAAATTTAAATCATGTTGTCTCGAAAAATTTTTATGTTTTCTCTTGATCCGGCACCAGGAGCAATGGAATTTACAGAAAATCATCTCGATTCCGCCCGCCCTGGAATTTCAACAAAATTGAGTGATACATGTATCTAAAAGTTATTATTATATTGGATTTTACGTTTGCATATGAGCCGAGTCTTACACTAAAACTGCAGGAATGAAATTCGTTGGGAGATCAAAACCTGAAAGTTATTTCGAAATCTGTACTTTTTTTTCGTCTCAAACTCTCAAACTGTCAGGATTGCTTCCTCAACCCAGAAAATTTCCCAAGCGAACATTCAAATCTTAACTGAACTTAACCGATCAAGTAGCCCCGAATCGGTTGGTTGATGCATTCCACAGCCTGCAGTACCAGCACGTCAGGCAGTGGTCTTGAATTTGTAAGCGAAGATGGTCCCACCCTGTCGCTTCCCGTCACTGGCGCATCCTCCTTTTTTCGGCGGAAGACGGATGGACGTGAGAATTGCCTGAACAAGAATGAGCTCATTTGAAAACACCGTTTTCCTCGAAAAAATATCTTTTCGTTCCCACCCGCAGAGAAAAGATGTAGCCTTCTATCCCAATTACCTTATTCCTCGTTGAGGTTACTCGAGTGATTCTCATTGTGAGTTTGGAGCATGACATGAAGCATGACAATTCCATTTACATACCTTCACAGTCTAAGAACATGAAAAACATAGCTTTGAAATATATTTTATGATTATTCAAACATTCCAAAGTTTCATAATATACGTCATTGCACGACTGTTGCATGGGTAAGACATCCTGCTCAGCTAAAGCCAACTGATGCGTCCTGATGCGTCTTAACTCCAATTTCATTTCATACGACGTTGATATTTTCTGTTTAACCGATTCATTAAGAATTATTTGACGTTTCTTATTCGCAGGAGAGGTGAGAGATTCTGAGCTTTTTATTGCCCAATAACATATCGCGATAACTAAGCCAGAAATTGATGTTAAAAACCGTATAATGAAACTACGTGTGTTTACTACCCCTAATGAGCAAAAAACCTATTCAGAATTAAATTGATAATGATCTTTCTCTGTATTTTGAGAAAACCGGAAGTTGAGCAGTGACCTCTGTGACTTTTTGTGAAATAATCGAATTGATCGAAAACATTGATGTGCTTAATAATATGAATGATCAGAAATTAGGTGATGTCTTCCGGTTTGAATGGTATTGTATTCGTCTTAGCCGAACTAAATAGCGCATACTTCTTTTAAGTAGGTACATACCAGTAGAATAAATTTGCAGCATTTCAAATTAGTGTGGAATTAGTACCACCAGATATACTAGACTGAGAAGTGCTCTTTTTAACAGCTATTTGAGATGAACTGCTTAAACTGGGAACTGCAAAGAATAAACAATCTTTCAGGTGTTATATACCTGATGAGAGGAATTGGGAATGAGCGCGTAAGGAGGAGGTACGGGGCAATTCATTATTGCCGCAGTTATTCCAGAACTGTAGAGAGGAGTTCTTTTCGAACCAATCAGAAGCCACCGTTGAGAACTGTGGCGTGACTTGAGAAGTAGTTCTCATTGAAACTTAGTTAGTGATTGGCCATATCGCAACTGTGACTAAGGAAGTGAGCTTTTCTTCTTGGACCAATCATAATCCGCTGTTGAGAACTATGGGGAGAATTTTCCATCTTTACATTACTGAAGGCATGAAAGAAGAGAGTTGGAACGAGAACCGCAATTCAGAAACTGTTCTTTAATAAAATGTGACAAGGTTTCCAGTCCTTCAAGTGAACTGAACTTCCCGTCACTACACATGCCCATCAATGTACGTACAGAAAAGTAGTGGCCCGTGTTGACCATCGATACGAGAGAAATCCAATACCTTAACCGTGTTCCCAGCCTCTTCCGCGAGTAATTCCGCCTCCGTCCTCCTTGGGAATGAGAAAGGCGAAGAATTACAGAGGACATGAAGAGACTTCGAGAAGGTACAAACGGAGAGGGAGGCGAGTGTAATTAAGCGGACGAGAAGGTATTGTTCCACTAGCCCCCGCCCCAGCCGCCCGGAGTGTAGAGTAGACCCTTCAACAATGGCAAAGCTTTTGAGGCGCCCTCTAATGAGTTCTTCTCCCTTCAGCTCTTCTATCCTTCCTCCACCACCCAACACCCCCCTCCATGCACCACCACCATCCTACTTTCTTCTAATTACTCTCAACAATGTCCCTCATAACTACGTTCTGTCGACTAGGTATTCTCGTATTGATATATGCGGGAGGCCACGTTTCTTCCTTTTCATTTCATTCATAGAAAAACGAAGGTAAAAATTAGGCATGAGGCTTTTTTCCTACCTATTTGTCTCAAATGAATGAACCCTTTCTGAATAAAAAGAGGGGATCCTTCAGGGTCCCCTTATCATTCCTCTTCTTGAAATGCAAGTTGAATCAGCAAATTCCATCGATGAAATATACATTGAGTCTGCTCTGCGTGCGGAGGCAAAGTTACATTTGAAAGAGTCTTGGAACAAGGTTAAGGGATTGGATTTTCCCGTATTGGTAGACATTGGTGCTTCTGGTGATTTACTGAACCCAAATTTAAAAGGGTACGAATCGGAGCTCTACAGGTACGCTCCTGTAATACATAATACACCACGAAATGTTTTTAAAAAACAATCTTGAGAATACTTCAGCAATATTGAATCCAAATTCTCAATTTCCATTTTTAGATTTTTCGGATTAGGTAAGTGTTGAATCTCACCCAGCGAGACGCTAGTCTCGCATTTCAACCTTTCAACAACCATTGCAACTAGACGCGCCAAGATAGTATTCACAAAGTACAACTTTGGCCCAACATTGGCCTCCTTCCGACCTCACCCTGTCGACTCAAATGGTGGATCGATTCTATATAAATTAAAAAGAGTCATAATGCATGTCTTATTCAGACTTTCTTCTTTTTCGCTCGACTAACCCGATTGTTTGCCCAGCGACGTTTACCAGTTCTCCTCAGCCAAATTTGATGAAATTCTAAACATAGGCTTCATTTGACCTGTCAAAGTACCATTTTGGAGCCGCTATGACCCTAAGTAGTTGTAAGGGAGGGGGTGAATATGAAATTCTCTCCCGTTCTTCTAGAAAGTTGAAGTTTGATAGGGAGGCTCTTGGGCATTAGGAGACGAACGAAAGATGCTCTCCAAATATTGTTAATTTTATGTTCTACAGGAAAACACTTTCATGGCCTGTTTATGGATTGAATTCATATAACTGGCTAAGGCAGTGTAAAGTATCATACCCATACAAGATATTTTCAACAATTATTCTTTGCCTACAGGTTTCTTTCCTAGACCAAGTACTGGTATATAAAAACTGCCTGCAATTACTGAACTTTGTGGTGAGATCAGTGGCACTTGGCCAATAATTGTATTGTTGCTGTGAGCCATTGGTTTTGTTCCGCGTGTCAACGAGAAACTATATAAAGCTCACGACAATGCCATGACATGACGAAATAAGGAAGATCATCCTGTGCATCGTAGGAGTTGCAGCTTTTAGAGAACTGACATTCCAGGATATCCTGGTAAAAAAACGTAAACTGGATAGTAATTTTTTACTTCCCTCGGTGTGAGCTCTGGCTTATGTTCGCCAAGATGTGCCTGCGATGAGTGGCTACGAATTCACAACTATACTAGGCAGCTAGAGACGAATGGCAGAGGTTTCTTGCATTTTAAAAACTACCTATATAAAACCGTCTAAACTACCTACATTTCATCCTTGTCCAAATGAATCATTATCGCCAATTTCTATCATGTTGCACACACTTGCAACTTACAAGTAGTTTGAATGTCAGCTTCAAGCAGCTTGTAAAATCTGTGTTGAGTAAACCTAATGGTCCTTCTTGTCTCTCTGAAACGGCTCTTTAAGATTTGAATGAGCCACTTCTTTCTGCGTCGTGACCCCCTAATGAGATTTTATCTTTTAGCTCGTCTGTTCCTCTTCTACCTATCCCCCTACTTTCTTCTAATTGCATGTGCGGGCGACCACTGTCCATTCTTTCTTCCTCCAACCTTCATTTACTCGGAGAATCCAAATGATGGGTAAATATGGGTTTTTGCTTTCATTCGAGTCCCATAAATGATCTTAGTGAAAGAAGCCAAAAGTAACCATCCAAGTCACCATCTTTTCTCTATCGCTATAATACATTACTCCACCAAAGGTTTGATTTCCATTTAAAGCTCCCAGAGATGGGGCTTGTCTACAAAGTACCTTCATGAAGGATGTTAATATGTTACTAATAAATCCTTCAAGACGCGGATATTTCCATCATTACTATTACCTATTATTATACTTTCAAGAGTTTGATCTCTAATACTAAAAAGTCCCCGAACACCGCACTTGATATGTGCTTCGGTCACAATAGCGCGTATGTTGAAGGAACTAATTTCTTCTTATTGGTTACTTGTTTCATTTACATATATTATTAAAAAGAATGTAAATTTTAATGCATTTTCAATTCACCATGAAATAAACAGTTACAAAATGGCTTTGAGAAACCTATTTCTGAATCTAATAAGGACAAACTGTGTACCTTATTGCTACTGTTTTGAGTTGAAAATAATTCTGCATAGACCCCTCTGAAGTCAGATTCGAACTAACATTTACCTACTACGAATGACATCAAAGCTATCAGTCGCACTAACAACGTTCACCAGCGTCCCCTTCGCCATTACGCATGTATGTACAAGCCTTTAGGTGAACGCCAATTCCAACGTTGGTGCCCCCGAATTTAGCGGCGTCCGCATGTATAATTTATTCGGTCTCCTTCTCTCGGTATCCACTTGTTGTCTCCCCCGATTTCGAGTCGTAATGTTCTTGAGGCTGCATAATGCGATGGGTGGATTGGATTCCATTAGCTCTATTACTGTTGTTCTCTGGTTTCCAGCGAATTCTCATATCGGATGTGTCAATTGAGTGTAAGAACTCATCTTACACTGCAAGGGTCCTGTAGTGTTTATCGGACAAGCCCTAATTGAGAGTAAACCGTACTGTCCCGATGATAGCCGAACATTGGTGATTCCACCGATTTTGCATTTTCATAGTTAGGGAAACAACAGTTTGGTGGGTAAAATAGGCAGCTGTTTTTCCCTAATCACCTTTCCCCAATGCCTAACAAACTCAAAAAGACATTGATCGGTCCTAACCTACAGGTCTAGCCTTCCCCGCTACTGGTGTGAGTGAATAAATGTGAACCGAGTGTATCTACAACCTGTCGCTGGTAGACCAGAAGATGATAGAACGTTGCTGGCCAACACGGGGTCCATTCGGTTTCTCTCAATAGGCACTTATATCAGTATCTACCTACTTCTAAATTAGAAACCGTCTAGGTAGGCTTCCCACATTATGTTCTTTTTGTCTGGGTGCTATTTTATGTTTTGGAATTTTGAAATCATGGAAACGTTCCAACATGGAACATGTTTAGCCTTTGAACTAACTGTTAGAAAACATGAGGAAATCATGTATCGAAAATATTTCCAACGAAAACACAATTCTTTGCTAGGAAGCAGATTCCTTAGTTTCGGACCCACAAAAATCGTTCATCACTTTTTGGAAAGATCTTGATTTATCACATAGTCTTCTACTTCTCGTATTTCCACCTCTATCCCATAAATCATGTTATGTCCATTTTCAAATTTTTTGTATTTAAATGAAAGGTGATTGTAATTTTTTCCTCTGTCATATTTATATTTGCTTACATAACCTGAGATCCTAAATTTTTACCTGTGGTTAGTTACAGAAGTATGGGATCAATCTGATCAGCTGAGTAAAGTTTGAGACTAAAGCATATTCCATATTTTATCGTTTTAGTCTTAGGCTCTAATACTTTTTTAAAGACTATATTTAAATGCTTCTCGGAACATCTCGGTTCGATTTTTTATATTTAGACGTCGTCTAAATAACTGAAACAGTTGAAAATATCATTACTTTCTATATACTAAATACTGATTTTTATCACTTCTTAATTATGAACCTTGGAAGTGATTTTTTGAAAGTGCTTTGCTCCCCAAAACAATTACCTGGACGAAAAGGACAAGCAGTATGAGTTTCTTGTAATCCCTCCAAATTCTTCTCCAAGGTCTGGCTTATTACCCATCTATGTGGCTTTGCTTGCAATATGTTCATGGTGGTCTATTTAATTACTTCCTTCTTTACCAAGTTTTTTTCCCATAAATTCGCCAGAGTAGAGCTAGAGAAAAATAACATGCTTTATTTATAAAGAAAAAACAACGAAAATACATGAATAACTTGAACTTACTAGCTACATAAAACATAATTTATGTAGGTTCAGGTACGAGTACAATTGGTGAAAAACTGTATTGTTATTTATCATGTTTACCGATTTACTTATTAGCGTAATACGACTGAGACTTCAGTCCGTCTATCGGAGGTACACGTAATGGTTAATAGTATCCTAAGATTTCGTAAATCACTACTATACCTACTGACCATGTAAGATCTGTTAGGGAATGAAGTAAATCACCACAATAGGATAGGAATTAAAATTGAAAAAGTAAATACATCAACTACCAATTTAAGTTTCTCTAAATTCAGATCTATAATCTCCAAATAACGGACCGACATTTTGGCAAAGAAGACCATCTATTCACGTAGACAATCTAATCTATTACCTCTGTCCTGCTCTTATACTTTTCAACATTCAGTTCGTCAATTCCCTCAGCTTTATTCGTATCTAAATATGATTCCTCAACAATGCAAATGTTCACACAACGCATTATAAACTTCAAACTTTGTCTCATTATTTTCTATTGAAGACTCTCAGATTATAAGTATCGTGAAGTGGATCGCACTTGAGACTCGAGTTTTTTCTCTTTTTCTCTCTCGTCCACCTCCTTGAGAACAGGGCACAGTTCCCACGTATTCGACCAAATGTGTTAGCCGGCGTCTTGCTCTGGGAACACGATCTTTCAACCTGAAATGCGACCTTAGGAAGGTAAATTGTGAAATGCCGGAGCTCTGTGTTAACTCTCGGTTCGTGTGCGACGTGCCTCCTCGCGACGGTCTCCATTCAAGACCGTAGACCACACGGTCCTCGAACTCGTCCATGAGAGCAGCTCTTGATGCTGAAATCAACACATTTCCTGGAGAAATAACTGCAGTCGTACAGCTTGCAAATTTTTTTGCTATGAAAAACAATTCACGCTTCCACTTTTTTATTACAGGCTTGCTGGCCGGGTTTAGTACAAAGTACATACGCAGATGTTAAATATTTACAATATTAATTATTATTTTAATATGTTTGTGCTTCCTTGGCATTTGAAGACTTTTAAAATTCAAAATTAAATTAAATGAATATATCATCCGTAATAGCATAAATCAAGCGAATTTACAAACGTATACACAATTTCCATTGGTAATTTTTCTACACGTTGAAGAAGACTTCTACGACACATGACCGTTCCAGCAGGAGTGAGAGCAGTCGTAGAACACCTGTTCCCAATTTCGAACTCCCCCTTTTGAACACGTGCACAGATCATCCCCGATCAAATTAAAGAACGTGGGGCTAGGCTCTCAATGTCCTCAGGAATGAAGTGAGCTTTCACGAGGATGAGAATTTCGTATTCTCCCTCTCGGAAACACTCGTGAACATCTCTTTAGTGTAGCTACTATAAGACGTTGATGACCGCGTGCTTGTATCCATTGTAAATTCCTTGGCACGTTTATCCGCCTTTTCATTCCCATCTGTTCCCACACGCTCCCTCGCCCACTAGACGCTGATCCGTCAGATCTTTTGGTTTGTTATTTTCAATAATTAACCTTCGTAATCGACCAAGAAAAAAATGTTTTTAACACCCACTGACAATTTTTCGTCTAGTCGTTTCATGATACATAGAATCCAGAAATCGAATTTTAATAAAAAATCCGTTCGTCCGCCGTCCGCGGCTTTTCTCCGAAAATACTAGACCAAACCATATGAAACTTGTGTTAAAATTCATATTTGGGGTCTACATGGTCCTAGAAGCTCGGCATCAATTTTTATCAACCCTAACTGGTTGTATCAAAGGGCTAAACATTTAAAAAATCGAGATCTCGAAAACTTTCTAGGTAACAGTTATGATTTTCTGCTTGTCACTGATAAATTCCCAAAGTATTGATTAAGACCACCCGCAACGCTGTACGTTGAGTAATTTGCTTTCCCTAAAGACTTGAACAAGGAAAAAAACCTTCGAATTTCATAGCGCCAGAAGATAGAGAAATCACGCGCTACTAGCGGATCTATTGAATAGGCGGATCAAACTCGAAATTCCATCACAAATCGCTAGATACTCGTAGTAATATTGGTATACATAAAAATTGCCTTGTAAATATCAGCTGATATAATGCCAGTATTGGAATTATTATATGCGAAATCGAGTTTATTAACTATTGTCCGTTCAGATGTACCTACTAGTGAAGTATTGGTACCTAAATGCTGAATTTCATCTCTTAAATTGCTCCCAAGTCTACCTATAGGTAGCGGAAGCATTGTTTTCACTTTCGGGTGATTTAAAAGTTGTTGTCTCCACAAAAATCAAACAGCCTTCTTTCTTTTTCTTTTACAGTGGTAAAATTTCCACTCGCATTTTACGTTTCGGTCTATTCTGAATAACTTTCGTTCCGTCTATCTCTGTGTGTGTATCTACGAGGAGTGTATGTCCGCAGTGTTTATTAACTATTGTCCGTTCGATGAACCTACTAGTGAAGTATTGGTAGGTACCTAAATGCTAAATTTCATCTCTTAAATTGCTCCAAGGTCTACCTATAGGTAGCGGAAGCTTTTTTTTCCATTTTACAGTGGTAAAATTTCTTTGTAACATGCCTAATTTCCACAATATTCAACCCGTTCTTATGAAATTTTCATAGTATGTGCGGGTTAAGGGTTCCCTATGAGTTTCGTTGATCCCTTCAACCAAATAACGTAATCAATACTTTTCTCGGCGCATGCGCAAACGTAAATGCCATCAACCATAATTTTCTCACGCCCTCATTATCCGATCTCGCTCAAATTTGGAGGATAGGTGGAAGAGGTTGATTCAAGCATTCCCCAACAATTTCAACATAATCCTATCATTAGTAGTTATTGCGGTTGCGCAAATATGTATTCCTTTAAACGAGCCTAACTTCAACAGTTTTCATCTGATCTTGATGAAATTTTCAGGGAATGTGCGGGTAAGCCTTTAAATGGTCCACTATTAATTCCATACTGCTCAAATCATTACTGCGTTTTGCGCATGCGCAAACGTAAATTCCTTCAAGCATTATTTTGTTGTACCCTAGTCGTCCAATCCCGCTCAAATTTGGTGCATAGTTGGTGGAAAATGGTTTGATTAGTCTATGTTAATTTCAACCTGATTGCATCATTATTAGCTCCTTTGCATGCACGAAATTTTACTCCGAGAACAACGTCTAGTTTTCTTCAGATTTTGATTATATTTTCCTGGAATTCGTGGGTTAGGTTTTAGATTGTACCCTACCGATTTCATTTTTCTCAAATCATAGCTCCATTCTGCGCATGCGCTAACGTAAATTACTTCAAGCATCATTTTCCTGTTTTTCTTTTCAACATCTTTATTGTGAAGCGTAAAATTACGGGGCTTGGAACTGTAAAAGTGTGAACCCTTCTCGGAGGCACGATGCGCCATGTTCGGATCATATACTATATACGGGGCTCAATGATTATAGACCAATGATCTGCGTAGAAGGACTATCTATCTCAGAAATAGTAAAACATTGTGGAACAATTTGCAGCGTCGTAACTGAACAATGAGCATCAGGTGGTTCTTTGGGTCCACTGTAATAATCTAATCTGACTTGGCTGAAAATAAAGTTTGTAATCAATATGTGATTCTCTGCAAATTTTTTAACCACAGAGTATCACCTAAAAACCACCAGTAGCCTCTGAAATGCAAAAAAAAAAAAAATATATATATATATATATATATATATATATATATATATATATATATATATATATATATATATATATAATAAAAATATGCCAGTCAAGCAGCATGATCAAATGAGCAAATTCCCCCAAAATATCATAGTATATTTATGTTAACGTTTTGAAATTTGACTACAATTTTCAAATGGTTAACTATAAATTTCATGATAAAAAAGTGATTTATGTATTATTATTATAAATGTCTTAAATACATTTTTTAGCATAATTTTCAGAACAAAAAAATTGTCTTCATATTGCATTTTATTGAATTTGAAAATTCAATGGAAGTTAGTGAATCGATTTTTTATAGTTTACCGTACAATGCCCGCTCCCCCTTTTTTTTCTCTACTCGGATTCAACAAAACCTTGAAATTATTATTGGTCATAAAATTGGTGACCTAACCGAATCTTTTACAATAGCTTTTATCCTCATCAATTTTCTTCTAAGTTGTCAAATGTATATAAATAAGATTTAACGATTTCGAGGAAACGTACACACTACCTGCATCCGTTTCGTCTAAAAGATCCATCGAATTGGGAAGAGCACTGATCTAGTGGAAGTATTATCTAACTTGAGAAATCACAAACCTCTGGTTTTCGGTGTATCTTTTCACTTCAATTCCAGTAGGTGCTTGGAATTGACCAAAAACATATAACTGTGTTTTGGAGACTAAGGGAAGTTTGATCATTCAAAAGTGGAGAGACACGATTTTGTATTTAGTGAAACTCCTACCTCGGGTTGAGCAGAAGACGCGTCGCTCTGACGCCTCTTCTCCTGAACAAGATGCTTTGTTGAGTCTCCCTCGAGAGAAACACGTCAGTCATCACCATCTGAATCTTTCTACGGCTTCTCTGACGTTATCAGAAGAAAATAATCTCCCCTTCCCCTCCTCCGACATTTGTTGCATATTAACGAGCCATATACAGTGAAGAGGTTTCAGTAGTCTGTATCAACATATGGAATGTTTTTTGCTTTAAAAGGAATACTTTAAAGAGCGTCTGACAAGTAGGCCTAGCAGTTATAGCTTTCCATCAAACCCACATCATGAGCATAAATATTAGATAAAAATGTAAATATACGTAATAATGGGCTTTAAAATCAAAGCTTGAAGTAGGTATAGCATTTCCTTCTATTTGTATGCATAACTATTTCCTTTTACTTACGAGAATATTCTCCATTCACTAGAGTAAATGTTAGACTCGTCGACCAGGGTTGGGAAATTGCGGGCAGTTTTTGAAGTTCTTTTGATGCTCTTGACTACTGAGGTATGGCAAATTCTCTAATATGGAATTTCTTTGATATCTCACATGGAAAACATTAGCAGGTATATTTTTTGTATTTATGTGCTAAACTTTGTGGAGTTATGGTCTCATCTTTCTTAGTACGTAGGTAAAAGAAAAGATTGCATCCATCGCTCTATGAGTTCAAGGTTAGGTATATCCTCGGAAAGATTGTGAGTAGAAAATGAAGTGTTTTATGAATTTTCTTTGGGTTGGTAATCTCAATAATGAAATTTCGTAATCTACAAGATCAGAGTTTAAGGATTCCGGGTCAAAAATCGCATATGAGGTCTAGTTGGGCGAAGAAGGGCTTCCTATCCAAATAGAAATAATGAACTTTTGCGTGATAGCTTTCAGCGTTTCTTCATTTGCTCTCGTATATCTTTGACCTCTTTTCATATTGGAAATTTTTTTAGATTACAGACCAAAAATTAAAAAAATAACTAGATCCTAATATGTTTGATCCAAGTTTCATAATCTTGGGTCGGATAGATTACTAAGGTTAATTATTGAGAATAGCAAACAAAAGCAAATTCTAACGCGCCTTGTAAAAAAACGAAACAGCGGGATATGAAGCAGTTTTAAGCTGTACATATGTCCAATAATTTATTTAAACTGGTATCCACAACAACAACTAAACCCTCCAAATGCTCTACAATACATTAGCCAAACGACAGCAAAAATGTCTAAGATACTGGTAGAAAGAAATTACATTACCTAGGTATATATTATGCAAACCCGCAACTCTTCTGAGTGCTGCGTCAATGCCTATACCTACTAACTGCACACACTGGCTGTCAACTTGACAACGCAATAGTAACCTGCATCGATCACCTAGGTACCTAATTCAGATTGTAAAAATATTAACAGCTTCCCAAGTAAGTAGTGGCTGAATATGCATATTAAGCCTGAACATGCTTATCAACATTATTAATAACATTTATAAATCGATACAGATTAATTAGAACTAGAACTGAAATGTTCACTTTGTAATTATTGTATTCCTGCTCTGCTCTGGAATTATGACTGACATTTGAACCGGTGGAGGGGGGGGGGGGGGGACACAACTATTTGAACAGTTATCAGCTAGTTTCCTACTTAGATCAAATGAAGAACGGTTCATATCAGGTAGGTACTTAATATACACTCAAATTGTAATTAACTAGTATTTTTCAGGAATGTCTCGACACAGCACGGCGCGAGTCGCTAGTAGCTCTAACACTTGGATTGCCATTGTCATTAATCATCAATTACTTAGCAAACAGTTGGATAAATAAATCAGAATGATGTGTGGAGTTTGGTGGTCTGGATGCTTGTAAGCTTGCACGTCAAAAATAAAAAATACTTACTAAATCAGTCCTTTGAGTAAAATATAAGATTAGTTTGATAAATGAATCAGAATGATATTTATAGTTTGGTGGTCTGGATGTTCGCAAGATGAGAAGTTTAGGTAAATTTTGAACGCGTAAACAGTTCACGAATTTGATACATAAATGGTAGTTTTCTTCCCCCTTTCCTGATGCTGGGGGGTTGAAAGAGTTTTAAATAATGAATTAAAACTTCATTGAATCCCAATGTTGTTGTTTCGACTCCTTTTTATCATCATACTACTGTATAAAAATCTAATGGAGTCTGTCTGTTTCTGTGTGTGTGTTACTCAACCGCATAAAAACTACTGGACCCATTGAACTGAAATTTTTCATGGACATCTTCGGGGTTCCTGGGGGACACAACATATTATATTACAGTCCTCCTGACTTACTTCTTCATTAAGAACTCGGCCTCCCCGACTAAGACTACCTAACGACGTCACCCGGGTATTCAACTTTGTAATTATGGAAAAACCTGACATGCGTCGAAATATTTACATAAAGTGAGGATGGGGTGGGTTCATTCGTAACGGCACCAAAACAATTTTGGCGGCTTGAGCCCAGCAGTTTTTATTTGTTAAGATACATGTTCAAATATTGATATCCAAAACGCAACAATATTGGCCGGGAAAAGTTTCAACATAACTAAGGTTATATTGAGTTGGTTAAATTGAGGGTTGCTTATTTGACAAAATGATTAGTTACAACTTGAAACTTGATTGATATCAACTGAACCTGTTGACCCCGTACGTTCATTTGGTGAACAATTTCCACGATCTCAACTATATTAATTTTGCCGCCCGGAAATCGTTTGTCTGGTAATTGAAAATTTATAACAAACTAAAACACGTGTCGTACCTATCATTATTGGCTCCGATTCTCGGAAAGTTAATTCGACTTGGGATTTCGCCAAGTCTACGGACCATCGTTTTCCAGCGAAAAACCAGATCGGAAAATGTTCTGAACTTGTCTCCGAGATTCCAAAATTATTTAACGACGTTCAATCGAATAAAAGCAATAAACTCACGGAATGAGGAGTTCGACTTGCCGACGGGCCGAGGGCCAGTCATCCGAAGGAAAGAGATTTTCACTAATGAAATCTCGAGGGACAACCCAGGTGATTAGGTCTCTCCCTTAAATGAAGGTATATAATTGATTTCATTGTACCCCACCCCTCAACCCCCATCGTGCCGCACCAATGAAAACCTCTCTAATCATTGTCGGCAAAGTCCTTTCTTCCCTATCCCGCATTTTCTGTTCTTTCTTCCATTTCACGGCCTTTCTTCGTGTCTCTCCCTGCCCGTTTTCCTGGGATTTTTTTTTTTCTCCTTATTTCCTTTCCCGAAGCCACTTTTATTCGAAGAAAAGAGCAAAAGGGAGACTTAACATTTTCCCCCTAATTACGGTATATTTCGGGCCGGGGAGACCTCCAATCTTCTTAGTCCTTCTAAAGTTCTGGTCTCAGTTATCCGGCTCTGTCGTCGCCTACTCTCCCCCTCCCCCTCTCCTTCCTCTACCTCACCACCCCATACTTACCCTTCCCACTTCACCCCTTTCTCTTTTTGCCCTTTATTTCCCTGAGTTCCGAAAACTGCCCTTTGGGCTCTTCAGCAGACCACCCATTCATACTCATTACAGCCCTTTTCTCTTCGGGCCATTTCCATAATGGCCAACCTGTTACGTCCCTTTTGGGGTCCCATAGCATTGGGGATTATATTTGTTCTCCCCTCACCACTATCCGCTGTCTTGTAATACCGTAATCCCGCGTTTCCTCGAGGCCAGTAACTGAAGGCCTCCAGCATAACTGTGGTTACCGGATTCCAGTGGCTACCCTGAATGTTTAGTCCAGTACTTGGAGCCTAGAAGCTGCATTTCCATCTTGAAAAAAACACAATCCCACCGGATCAAATAAAAACTAATTTGATGAGAAAATCAAACTTGAACTGTCCGGTAAGAGTGGCATATCGTAGGAAAACCTATTCTGATACAGGACGTATTGTAAATAAAATAGAACGCAGCTATAGGGTAATTGTGTACTCATGGAGCCTGATGGCCGACTTCACATGTTTTCTGAGCCAGCCTAATGTGTAAACAATGGATTCTGTGGTTTAATATGAAGGTAGTGTCTCACACATCACTTTTCCTGTGCTTCATTCCTGTGTTTATGTGTGGGGTCCTCGGATCCCAACTACCTATATTGTTTTTTTCGTAGCACATAAAACCGGATGTTTCGTCATCTTACAACTACCGGAAACATAGAAATATACCTATAAATTATTATTGGAATCATGTACCTAAGTAAATTGGCTTACAATGAAATTACACTTACACAGAACATTTTTCAACCTTATCTTGAGGTTTAATTCCTGGAAAGGTATTCTGTAACTTTATTCGATGTGGAAAACTGAACAACAGTGGAGACACGCCGTCATCATTGCCTTGGATGATTTTCTTAGGTGTTCTGTCTCCAACTTGAAAAATGCCGCCTTCTTTTTCCTTGGATTATTTCTCGAGGTATTCTGTAAGGTTTCTCTCTTCTCCGCTCTAGTAAACCTTCTCTCCAAAGGCGGTCATAAGATTTACAAGATGAGGTTATGTGTATTTACACGGAGATTTTGGTGTTTCCTCATCCTTTATCTGTCTGTGATCAATTGACTTATATTTTTTTTATCATTCAAGTGTTGAATATAAATTTAATCTATGAGTTCAGTGGCCTTTAATGTAGAGGTGAAAAATTATTAAAATTTAAATTTGTATTTCATTGGCCGCCGTAAGAGTTGACCCCTGGCGGTAATTCCTGAAACTAAGTACTCTTTGTTAATTTTCAACTGTTGTTTTGCCTATGTTTTGCCTTGTTTATCCAGTGGATTAACCCATTGTTAGTTATATATCGAAACATTACAGAACACCTCCTCCTCCTGCCCCCCCCCCCCCCCCCCACACCACCGGTATCTATAAGAAACATCTCGTAACTTTAGGACTGTACAAAGTTTTATAAATGTCACTATACTTTTGCTGAATAGGACAATAAATTATTGGTTGGTGGATGTGATTATAGAAATTACAAAGGTCTTGAAAATAAATATTGATGTTGAGGTTATAGGAAGGTGGAATCACAGCAAGAGCCCTAAAAAGGAAGTAACAGGTTGGGGTTGGCCGTTATGGAAATAGCCCTTCTGAAGACTTTTCTGCATTGAATTCGACTCATATTTCTGCATAGATACTGGAGGATGTGTGCTTGGTGTAGTATATCGGAGAAAAGCACCGGTGCCTTGGTACTTTTATTACCTAATTAACTCGCATTATTAATAACTTGACAAAAAATTTTAAGGCGTATGCCGTGGAACTTTCCATTTCAAACCAATTTTAAGTTGATAGTTCTGAAGGTATATTGAGAGGAACGAGTGACATTTCTTTTCCTTCCTACACACCTTGTATCCCAGAGGCTATACGAGGTGTTCAACAAGCTTCAGTTAACATCATATAGTCTCCCAAGTTACAAACTCCCATTAAATATGTTTCCATATTATTGGTGTTATTCTTTCAAAAACCCATTCCCTGATATCATTGGTAATTTAAAGACTACATTAAACGCCAAATACTTTACCAAATTTTTTCGCAAAATTCTGACATAGGTACTCAAAGTCGAGATTGTTGCGACCATCGCCCATTCACAATCGTTGCTCCATCCAGCTTATAATATTATATGCATTGATTATTCAACTTCAGTATCTAAGTAGCCTTAACATATCGGTTTTAGCGGTTCTCTACTCCTCATTTTTCTTGTACGATACTCTTGGATTTTTGTTAGTAAATTTACGTAAAATAATTCTTGGTCGATTACCTAAAAGTTTCATTATGGAAAAAATCATAAACCAAAAAATATCCACAAGGCAATCATGTTAGCGACCAATATAGCGTTGAGTTAGAATTTGCAACGTTTTTCCTTTATAGTTCGACGGCGTTTGCATTCGATCCCGGATTCTAAATGCGGCTCGCATGTTTCCTATCGAATCTCCCTCCTGCCGTCCATTTAATAACATTTGGTTCCTTTGAACTCGCTCAACTCTCGGGCCGTATTTACTGGCAAAACCAGTGGAAGGGCCCCCGACCTTCTGCGAGGAGCTGAAAGACTTTCTGCTTTCATCGAAACTAAACTTTCGAGCCCTTTAGTAGGAAGAGTAGGCTCTCTGGAAGCTTTGAGTTTTCTCAAAGAAACAACTCATTTCGTCAAGCACGAGAATATACGAACGAGTAATATTCAAAGATTCAAGATTTGAAAATGGTTATTGTTACAACAACCAACTGTATATAAAACATGGACAAATACGCATTCACTATATTCGATGGAACCAGAGACATTCACATACTACAAGTATTTATATTTTAAAAAAAATACATTTTCCGATACCTGAAGAACAATCAATGTTCGAAGCGGCTGATTTCTTTCTTGGTCTTTCTAGATAGCTGAATTTTGATATGGAACGACGATTTCGATTTGGGACTGATGGGATACAATGGCCAAGTATAGCGCCAAGCTGATCATAGCAGTGTGAGCTCTGATACTAATATTATGCAGAACCATTATCTGTTAAATATGATGTACTATAATTTCACCCCTCAAGTTTTAAGTGGACTGCTGAAACGCGCACAACCGATATTGTGACGTTGTCGCCTAGTGAATTCACGAATTCCGATGAATTTCCATCTAATTCTTTTGAGTTTATTGTTCATAACTCCCATAAACTTTTTATTTGAAACGAGAACTATCACTTTGGATCAAAAATAGGTTTTGATCTGACGTTAATGGTAACTAACTAAATACAATGATGTACCCATATTATATGAAAGTATTTTATAAAGTTCAGCAGTCTGCAAAAATTTGTTTTCTGGATCCAAGCGTTGATAATGATTAACCACTTTTATAGTAGTTATAAAGAGGTTAGTGGTTATAAAGGATTGATGGATGAGGTAGCAATTATAAATGTATGCAAATTTGTATCTATTGTGCATAGTACCCCTTTTTGTGTATACCATCCTACGCTTTACAATTCACTCATTACCGATAAAAAACGTTATTGCTATAAATTGTTTGAACTTGAACCATTATTAATTGGAGAATTTCAACTCCACTTTCGAGTTCTAGCTGCGAAGCTCTTTCGATTTATTCACTTACAAATGATGTCAATGAATCACATTAGGTACTAACGCTTACACAAGTATAGCTAATCCGGGGAGGCTTGATGATGTTTCAACGTTCAGTTTTTGTACTCGATCTAAGATTGTACTGTTTATACGTTGCAAAAATGTTGGTAGGAACCTGATGATCTTTACGCCAGAACGAGAGGAATCAGATCCGACTGCCAATAAATCTGAAAGCCGCCGTTTAGAGCAGCTATTGTTCTTAACAAAAAGGAACCCAAGAGAAGTCCGTCTACCGCAAATTTATTACTCAGTAGTTACGAGATAGTAGATTCTAATGTTGAGGGTATTTACCCGTTATCAAGACCATGGTTTCCTTGGAAATTTAGAAAGTTTAAAGCTATAAATACCCTCGAATAGGTCATTCTGATAATGGGAACCCTACTATACCCCTAGTTCGGCCGGAAGCGCAACGTAGATGAATTGATTCACCAACTCTTACGACTTTGCTGCTCTTTGAGTTGCTCGTGTTCGCAAAACAGCCCATAGAATATTCCGACGAATCAAAGAGTTGCATTTTTCCAAAATTACCAAGGTAGTGGAAGCATTGTTTTATTCTCGGAATAATCAAAATTTGTTCCATCAAAATAAAAACGTTCACTCGCAGTTTACGTTTTAGGCCATTGCACTACATTGGTTTCATTTGTTCCTATGTGTCTCTATGTCTATTAGACTGCATGTCCGCAAATCCTTGTGACAAATATAATTCTACAGTTTCCATCAGATTTTGGGTCTGTAGATGTAGAAGTCCCCCTATCAGTTTCATTGCTCACGAATCAATACTTATCCTGCACACGCAGAATTTTTGTGAAATGGTGATTCGATTACCCCATATGAGTAGGAAGGTAGGGTAGCAGTCATGCTTTTTACAAGGATTTGAGGTTTGCTTATGCGCTGCAGCTAGGTTTTTATATATACAACCATGATGATGACCTTATACATAATTAGTACCTAGCGGCAGAGCATGAGCGAACCTCACAGCCTTGTAACAAAAGCATGTCTGCTACCTGACAGTTTCATCAGATTTCGATGAAATTTCTTGGGACAAAACGGTTTGAATGTGAATACGAATATACAATGCGCCACACAACTTGGAAGATGTTTTTACCCCAAATTTGCTTATTTTATGGGACTTTTATATCTCTAATACCAATTTATAGAAATTCTAACTGATTTCATCATTAGTACATATGAAAAGAGTTTCCAGTAAGTGTAATTTTCAGGAAATTGAGGGCCCTCCAAGGCAGCCTCTAGACGATGACGTAGATGTATTAACATGTGAAATTCGCGTTACATCACGAAAAGTGCCACCCGATTCGGGGAAAAGAGATAAAATTGGAAACTATGTTTCATACGATTCGTGTAAACAAAAGTTTAACATAGGTACCTATCTAGAAACAAGAGTGAGATAAATGTTTGCCCGCATTTTGCAAGATGTTGGTAGGCATATTACAATTGCTTCAGAAGAAGGAATAATTCGATTCTAGGCCTTTGTACGTCAGATGATGCGAAATTATTGCCAAGGTTCGTGGCACAGGGGAACTACTACTAGGGCGGGGAGGCTACCTTGCTGGGGTTCTTACCCAACCGGCGACATCCTTTCTCCTTAGTCACTTTCAACGTTTTGTTTTTTAATTTTTTTTGTATTTATTCTTGTTTTTTGGTGAATTAATCTATTTTATTTTGGTTGGTCATCGTCCAGTTTATTTCTTTAATGTAATATAGACTCAGTTTGATAGGTAATTTTCTATGGACCGATGTCTGTGTAGAAGAGCTATCTAGTCCAGAAATAATTAGGTACCCTTTGTGTAATAATTATTACACACATCATATTACAGCACATTTTTGAGAGGATCTTCTTTTTATTTTATTTATTTTTTATTGATACGCAAAAATGATATGGTATCTCATTTAACCTTAATATAGTGATTCTGTAAAATATACTAAACATAATCTAACACTGGCACCTGTTTCATGTACTTGTACCCAGTAAATCATGCACTATTATGTTTAACATACTGTGTTTACAATAGGGTGTGCGCATGGTTCGGAAAAGTTATTTATTACAGTTTTTAAATAACACTAAAACCCATCCTAAAAACTTTGAGACTAACCACGCTCTCCTAGAGTAGTTCTTTTTGAAAATGATTTTTGAAAGTTTCAAACAATTAGGTACTACGTCAGAGGACACTACTCTTCTGAGCTGAGCCTGCCTACTATGACGGGGTAATTATTTTAAACAATAAAACTCTTCGTAGGAGAGTGCGGATTGGGTCGAAGCTTTCCGGACAAAATCTACTTTCATCTAAAAATATAAAAGTTGTATATATGCCCTAGTACGGATGCATTCACATTAGGACCATCGCAAAACCAATTTAAAAAAAACTACCCCATGAACCACCTTATTAATTATGTTTGAGGGAAGTTGGTACTATTTAATATCCTTATTTATTTTGTCAATGTGGAGATAACATTGTCATTATACCACATGGCTGAAATGTACGAGTATAACTATCCTGCTGGTGTCTTCTTTTATTTGAATTTATTCATCATTTCAGGATTCAAATATTTTTCCTTTTCCATTATTGCAGATGCTGCTAAGGAATAAGACTTGACATTGGATTTACCGTTGAACTTGAACATTGTGGAACGATCTTAGAGTGAGGTGAGCTAAATTTAATTTCTACAATGTTATTCACACTACAATGCAGTGACACAGAATGTACCTATATGGTTGGTATGAACGTAGTTCTGTTTGTTGGTTCCTATTTCAATTTAGTTGATATAGGTGAATCATGTTCAACTCTCACTAATAATTTACACATTCCGTCAGGTTATATGAATTCATTTATAAACAATGATATCGAAAGGGTAATAAAGTTTGGCATCAAATTCTTTTACTTATTACTCAAGATCACATTCTGCTCACTGCATTCCTATATTATTTTCATACCCAAAATCAAATTTTTTGTAAAAAACAAGCTTTCCAAATCAAAGAGAGTATTAGTTTTGAGAACAACAAAATTTTAAAATTTTGAAAATGTGCTAAAAATAACTCAATGACAGGTTGTGGATAGTTAAGATGATGTATTATTTGGTAGCAGAATTACTAGGAAAAAGTTTATCGACTGTAAGCTAAAACTTTCAGAAAAATGTTCACTCAATTTAGCTCAGCAATGTGCTTCATGTTTAGAAACTATACAAATAGTTAAAAATTCTAAATTTGGTTTGTACATTTTTATACAAAAAGCTTTAATTGCAATTTGGATCATAACCTTTTTTTTACTAAGCAGAGTGCTGAAATTTAAGACAAACTGAAAATAAATAAAAGGTGAAAAATAATGATAAGTCCCTCGTGTGGTGCGCGATTGGGTCTTTCTTCTCTCTCCAAATTAATTAATTACAATTCCTTCGGGCTCCGAACATGAGAAGCTCGAGGTAGGGTGAAGCACGTAAACAACGACCTTTCACAAGTTGTGTTTTAGCTAGCGTTTTGTTTGTGTGTATATTTATTTTAATAACTAGCCTAGTTTTCTCGCTCGCTTCGCTCGCTCGGTATGGCTGTATAGACTGTTTTTATAGACAGTATTTACTGTTGAGTGGGACTTGTGGTATGATTGGAAACGGTGGATCACTATGGGTGATTTGAAATGTGTAAGGAAAATGTCTCGCTTCGCTCGCTTTTTGTAGGATGCATAGATGCGATGGGATATATAGTCCATCCCGAGTTCATAGGAAAACCCCCGTTGAAATCCCACGTGCGTAGGGGATGTTGCTCGCTTTGCTCACTGGGGGTGGGGTTTCTCTCTCGCTCGGAGTGGGAAGTATCGATACAACTGGATATAGTCTCCATAACATTTAGACCTACAGTCCATGGTTCGGGTGGGGTTGGAAAATTTGAAAATTGCTCACGATGCCTTTCATCCCAAGCCAATCCCAAGGGATGGCAAAAACGTAAATAAATGAATCTCAAACACAATCGGAAAACACAATTTCATGTCTCGAAACTTGCATGGGGCCGAATCGGAACTTCAACAAACACTTAAGGACCAATCTAAGCCCAAACCGTGGACATTTACTGGGTCTACAGCGGAAAAAACGTAAGAGGGAATGCACTTTTTTCATGATTTTTCCGCGAAGACAGTATTTTTAGGCAATTTTGACGGCACTATCGTGTTCTACGGGTCCAGAAACGTAACTTTCTTGCTGACATAAGAAGTGCTCTCGATCAAATTTTCATGTGGCAGCGGATAGAAGATTGAGCACTCGGACAAAAAACGCGCATTAAAAGAGGCTCACACCCCCCTCCCACCATCCAGCCCATGGTTCGGGTGGGAGTAGGTAATTTTGAAATCGCCTATTCCCCATTTTGGAGAAATCCAAGAAGATCCCCCCACTCATAGACGTGCATAGACTGCTATGCAAGTAGAGTTTAGCTGTGTATCGGATGGACAGACAGACAGAGTTTCATTCTTATAAAACAGTATAGATAGAGATTGAATTGTAGAGCGGAAAGAGGTAACTCAATGTATTGACAAAGGAAAAGTCATTAGACCGGGTCCTATGTGATCCATGAGTAGGTCCGATCCCGAAATGTCTGCCTAACAAACTCTACTTTGCAGGCATTGGTGTTCAAACGTCCCGCTTCTTACGATCGTGCTTGGAGTCCCCAAAAAGGCTCCCGGGACGCCTAAATGTCCCATATTTACAGTTGGTACTAATAAACATGTTTTAAATTCACTAAAACTTCATAATTTATAATATGATTTCAAGTAATATTTTTAATTGCTGCTATATTTATGTAGAATTTAAATTAAATTATAAAAGCAAGGTAAATTGAAATAACTACAGATCATCGGTGGTTAGAAGAACGGAAGATCTGCCTGTGAGCCGCTATGCCGCCACGCATGAAGCAACATTTAACAATTGTTTTGGCATACAAGTTTAAAATTGCGGTACGAAATGTAAGAAAACTGTAAACGAAAATCATCAGTAACGCTTACATACGAGTCTGCAACACATTGGGACATTTTATGTCTTTAGTTGCAGACTCCTATTGTTGCAGACTCGTCTATCAAAATGATTACCTAATAAATGATTTAACCACCTCTTCACAAATCAAACCATTCTCGCAATGTTCGGATCACCTGTTATGAATCAAATCATCGAAACACCAGCTCAATGAAATCATCAGAAATTAACAAGCGGTTGTAATCATGTTCACAATATCAATTATTGATCACCTGTGTGTAAACAATTATTCATATAACCATGCTCATAACTCAGCTTGTTGGCTTCGCAATTAGCAGTAGTTAACATAATATGGTTGGATAAATCGAGAACTTTCGAACGAATGGTCAACGAATTTTGTGGGATGAAAACCATTTGTGAGTACCATGAGTACCATTTCCCTAGCAACGACTCGGTTTAAAGAGGAAATGATCAGAAAACCAACCGTAACGCT
This sequence comes from Adelphocoris suturalis, assembly GCA_030762985.1. NCBI lineage: Eukaryota > Metazoa > Arthropoda > Insecta > Hemiptera > Miridae > Adelphocoris > Adelphocoris suturalis. Next base: position 32,535,132 of record CM061047.1, on the reverse strand, counting down.
TTTTTAAACGCTTTTTTCGTTTATGTGCCAAAGTAAAGACATAAAATGTCAAAAGCTTTATAGGTCTCAAAATTGGTAAAATGAGCATGATTCAATGAACTTCCCAAGGGAGACCCCTCTGACCCTCCTTCAGTCGGGGAATACCCCCTCCCCCCTCCCACCTTGGTTGTGTCCCTTTTTTTCAGGTTTATGATTTGGTTACCCTATGCGCGCAATACTATTACTTTGGTGTGTATATTTCCTACGTACCGTGAATAAAGATTATCTCCTTACACTTTTAAAAAAAAACCATCCTGTCTAGGAAAATTATGTCCCACGTAGAATCGTTGTTTTTCGTCTTTACAACTTCATATCTCGGGAAAGCCCCCTCCTCCCAACTCCATCGTCCAACTGGTTGCATAAACGATCTCGTTCCCTTCGCAGGGCACGAACCCTAGTCGGATCGATGGCGGCCTCAGATGGTCCGTTTCAACCCTTTCCCCCATCTCAAAGGTCTGTTTTACCCCCCTGCCCTCCACAGTTGAAACCCTCACAACCGCAGCAAAAGGGGTTTTTGAACCGGCGATTACAACTCCGGAAGGATCACAGTCGTAAAGGCTGATTGTTGTAAACACTCGGAAATACCTGCAGATTCCCATAACCGACATCTGCACCGTTCGTTTAGTTTCCAACGATAATAACCTCCCCGCATCTTTATTTTGTCTCCCCCTTTAAAAACATCTGCATTTTTTGTGCCGCCCGTCCTTTTCTGTGACTCTATCTTTGAACGCTATTATTCTCGGCTTTCAATATTGGTTTTTCATCGTGTTTATTTCTAATATTTATTCATGGGCTTGGGATTGTTTAGACGCGCATTCTCATTCTTGCCAGTTTATACATTCACCTATTGATGGGGTCACTAAACTTGCTGAAGTTGTTCTGAATTACAATTTCCATTATTGAGGGATAGAACATTTGATTGAATGACACCGTCAGACTCCAGAGTGGAAGAGGACTCCAGCAATAAATATGCCAATTGTAGGAGGTGCCTACTATCAGGTAAGGGTAATGAAAATTACGACCTTGAAATGAGTAATGACTTTTAATATCAAAAGAACAAATATCGTAGGTATATAGGCATTTTCTGGGAATTAATTTTTAATTCACAGTAAAGAACAAAATGTGTAGCTAATTCGTACAATATTAACGTCCTCTGTCCATTTATATACTGTATACAAAGTTATCTGACCCCATTCGCTTGATAACATTCGCGCACACAGAAACAGCTATCTTCTATATGTACCTAACTACGGACCTATGTACGGTGCAGCTACGGTCTTACCTACCCCCAAGTACTGATGGGACAATAGGTGGGAGAAGAATTTCGAATGTAAAAGATTCTTTTTGTCCTGTCAATCTTACAACGTGAATACTGAGAGGAGAATGTGTGATTGCGGTATATGATTGCTGGGACACAAGAAATGATCAATTTCTAATACACTTAACTTGGAGCGCCAGGGCTGATACCTCTACAAACTGTTGGGTTCTCCGAACTGCTACGGAAAATGCAGAATGACTGGCTTTGTAGTTATACGCAGATGATGATTTACCATATTCAAGATTCAATTTATAGACCAATGCCTAATCTAAACAGAAAAACTATCGAACACAGAAATATTAACAATATTGATCTGAACAGTTGATTTGATCTACAGATCAAAATTAGATCTTTGATTTTTATAATCCTAACAAAAAAAAATATATATATACATTTATATTTGTTGTTCGATCTCACAAGCTAATAATGTAGTGTTCGTATACAGAGTTCGATACAGTTTGTCACTCATATCAAGTTTGACATTAAAATTTTGACACTGTTCATTTAATAAGTGTGTTAGAAATAGGCAGGCAGTTTTGAAAATCACTACGTCAAATGTAAGCGTCCACAATTAAGCAAAAGGGAACTATTGAAATCCTCAACAGTCCTGTGAGGAGTAAATGAACACGATCTCCATGATGCCATCAAAATTGTATTGTTTTTTGTTTATTATTACCCTTACTATTAAGTTTATCTTTAAAAATGCTAGGTGATGACACCCGTTGGCTGAGGCTCTGAGGCCAGTCCATACAACACACAGGAGTTTGGCTAAATTGTTGGAAGTCACGATCCGAAAAGCTTCATCAAGAGTTTCGGTTGCTCGATACCAGGTATTATATCAGACATCATACCAGCATATGTCAGACAACATGAATGTCATCTATGCCATGTTTGTATGAACTGTCATGACACCGTGTTTTTTAGCGAATTTTCGTAAAAAATGAAGCTATAGCAGTGGTTCGGAAAATTTTTAAAACTTTTTCTTCGTTGAAATTTGTTTTGAGGCATTCTGAAACGAATCCGAGGGTTCAACACTTTTTTATACGTATACATTCCAGGCGATAAATCTCCTTAGGATTGAGATAAAAATCCCGTTCTTGCGCCAACAAATCGAGCTTTCCAAACAAAAGGATGAGTTCGTTGGCCAGCACTTTTTGAGTAAGTGTATTAAATTGGTCGAATATCGAAAAATGTGCTAAAAATAAATAAAAAAATATGACTAAAAACGGCTGATAAAAGTTCCAGCCGTGCAGCATGATCGTACGAGCTAATTTTCTTGAATGACCACCTTTCGTATTAGGTGTATAATATTTATGTTATCTTGTATTGAAATTTGAGCAGCCTGAGTACAATAAAATGGTTAAAAACCAATTTTATGGCTTAAAAAAACTCGTAATGAATAAAAATTAGCGATTCAAAAAAGATTTTGGAATTTCAGTTTTTTTTTTGCAGTTTTTGCAGATTTTTCAGCAAATATGATGAAATTCAAGTACTTTTTTCTGCATAATTTTGAGCAGCGATTCGTAATGTCCTATTTGATCGTTGATAATCTTGTTTTGACTAAAACTCTGCTAAAAATTATAAATTTCAGGATTTTTGGCCGTTTTTAGCCATTTTTAGTGCTGGCCAACGAACTCATCCTTTCATTTAGAAAGCTTGATTTTTTGGCCCAAGATCGGGATTTTTATCTCAATCCTAAGGAGAGTTATCGTCTGAAATGACACATAAATAAATAAATAAATGAATATATATATATATATATATATATATATATATATATATATATATATATATATATATATATATATATATATGAAAAAGTGTTAAACTCTAGGATTCGTCTAAGAATGGCTCAAAACGGATTTCAATAAAGAAATGTTTCAAGAATTTTGATTTACTGTCAACCAGTATTGAATGATCTAAATTCCGCTGTTCTTGCTCAAAATACTCCCAAAACCGCCGATTCAAGCCGATTATTGAGACTCAGACTTTCAAATTTTGGCTTGTTAAATATAGTACAAATAATTCGAATAGCTTTTCTGTATCATACCACTGTTTCAAAACAGTGAGAGTACTGCTACATTTCTGTTAGATTTAGGAATAAATTCTGTCAAGTTGAGTGTGACACACACAGCTTCCTGATATTCGTAAGATGCTGTTATTGATAAATTGTCGTAATACAAAAATTAGAACGCATCAGTTACAATAATTGTTATTCAGGAGTATTATCTAAAGGAACTGTGAAAATGTATTACCAAATTTGAAAGTAGAAGCTGAGTGTGTCAAGTAGTTTAAAAATGTTAAGTGCTATCAATGAAATTAATAGGAGAGAACCTCACGATCGCTAACCGCAAAACCCTTGAGAACTCCATCGAAATCTGATGAGGGATGTAGATACGATGCTTGTCACAAGAACTTTACGTTTGAACATCCTCTGAGGCTACGTTTAGTCAGGAAACAACGACATTTACAGGTACCAACGATACCCGCTGTATATTGTGTATAACTTCACAGTGTGGATTTCCGAGTTACCACTGTTCAGCACTATGCACAAGGTAGGGCTGAACAGTCTGAATCTATTTTATTGAGTGCAACACGGGGTCTTTATAACTCACTATTCACAATATTGAGACAGAACGTGAGGATGACATTCAACAAAATTACATCCAAAAGTTATACGCCCAATCTTTCCTCGTGAGGAGGGGGAGCTTTCAAGACGAAGAACAATACGATATGACTGGGCACTATTTGAGGGGAAAGTTGTAACTGAGGGCGAACTGGAGGGCTAACATGAAATTAATGGTAAAAGTTGTCTGGGGTAAGAGAATAAGACCCTTCACGAGAGAGTTTTGCGGGATATGGGGGAACACAGACGAGGGATATTGGTATCATTTGTCATTCCTCACTGAAGTTGAATTAAAGTTTGATGACTTGAAATATGACATCGTCCTTATCATCACATACCTACTTATAACATGTGAGTAGTTTCTTGCTCAAGGCGAGAGTTCCTTACCAATCCCTCGTCCTTCGTATGTTACCGTTTCTTTATGCTGTTACCTCAACTAAGAAGGCATATTTTGACGTAAACGATAAGTTATCGTTGGAATGACATGTTCCTCGACTTCTCTACTGATAGCTACGTACATTAACAGCACCAAAATGGGAAAATTATTCGGCGGTTCAAGCGTGCCCAGTTCTATCTTTCTACCAAGAAGCGATGGGTATTATACGAGACCTTCTGTAGTCTGCAAAAGCCGATTGTTTGAAATCAGGTTTCAATTGGGCATGTATGATAAAAGTCCATGATCTCTAATGTAGATGTTTACCACACCCTCATGTCCATATTGTTATGATGGGTCAATATTTAGACAAATGAGTAAAAGCGTCCGATAGATCTCCAATGTTGGGTGTCATCGACGATGATTACTCAGTAGGATGGTGAAAACCTTCCCAGGCTCAGAGAAAATGGTATTTCGATCTACGAAATATTAATGGTTGTAGGTATCGACAATGCCGAAGTTAGATGGAATAGGAACCAAAACATGTCATAGTTGATTGTGATCTCCGATTTGGATTATTCATGCCTCCTTATCCATAGTGACATAGTGGTAAACAATTGGGCAAATAAGTGCGCAATTCCGCTCTAAAAGTGCAATAAATGTGAAATACTGAGTTTTTGAATATTCAATAGCCACGTGTGATACATGATTTTGGAGTAAGTATTTTTTCGTGCTGAACCTCGTGAGGATGTTCGTTTATTGTTATTTACAACACCAACTTGGAAAAACACCAAAAAATTGACCGGAATCTCACTTTTCTTAGACATTTTCACAAACCACAAAGCGTTCTAAAATGTTGGTTGTTGAGTGTTTTTCTAAGTCGGGGTTGCAAATAATAAGTGAACACCATTTCGAGGTTCAGCACAGTAAAATGCTCCTAATCGTGTATCACACGTGGCAATTGAATATCTACAAAAACTCAGAATTTCATATTTATTCACATTAATAGAAAAATTAAGATTGAAAAAAAAATTTTTGACCCATTATTAACAATTTTAGCAGAGGGGGAGAAGGGTGGTTTAGGGACACCCTTTATTTAGTGGTCAGTTTTGGGCAAATAAGGGCTACAAATAAGGGGGGTTACGAAAAAAAAAAAAAAAAAGAAAGAGAGAGAGAGAGTGAGAGAGTGGTGTCCCAAATATCAGCATGATGTCGTTACCTTCGAAGCCTACCTAGTTCGTGAGGTGACTGAACCTATATATATATATATATATATATATATATATATATATATATATATATATATATATATATATATATGTAAATAAATGTATATATATGCCAAAAACATTTAATAAATTCTTTGGGCTAGAAATTTTGAAAGAAAAACCCCGGGAACCTGGGAAATTGTTTTGATTGAGAAAATAATTTATGAAAATGTTCTTATGATCACTTCAATAAAACTCAACAATTTATAAAGGCGATTTTGTCGTCATAATTATGTTAACTTAAACAGTTATTATGATCATAATCATGATGCTAAAACTTACCCTCTAATAAACCTATAGTCGAGAAAAAATTTCGAGAAATTATGAAATTAAATTTTTTGTAATTCAATAATCCTGAAATAATGGAAACTTGAACTACGAAGTTAGTGGCTTAATGTAAGCACTGATTTATCCTAGCATGATTAGTTTCGTGAGTGTTACCGGAACTACTGGTTATTTTAGCCAAATTACGAAGTTAATGATCCTATCAACCACTTTACATACAGATAATCATAAGCGAGAACCCCCTCAATAATTTAAAGTAATGATATTTGAAATTTAGAGAAGCTTTCATTTTCCTCTGCTAATAATATTAATCTATTTCGCATAATGATGTACTTCTGTTGATATAATTCCTTGACAGAATGTTTTGATTCTTATTAAATACAATTAAATTTTAATTCGATGAGGAAACGATCATTAGGGTTAAACAAATACATGACAATCTGTTAATTAAATGAAAATGAATGAGAAGTTTTCCTGTCTGAGAGAGTAAAAGGATTGCAAATCCTAACAGGGATCCAAACTTTAATTTAAAATATTTTTGGAACCAAAGTGAAAAACCCCTGCAAATGATTACATAAACGTTTATTATTTCTGTATTAGATAGCCCTTCTCCGCAGAACACTAGTCCATGATGCATTATCGAAATGAAGTGGAATTATCGAATTGAAGGATGTCACCTACGAAATAAAATAAATGAATTAACTAAAAATATACTCGAAAACAAAAATGAATAAATGAAAAATAAGGAGTAAAACAAGGAGTAAAATTTCAACTCTAAGAGGGGAAGGCCACATTCCTTGTATAGGTCGAGATTTCTCCCATGGCTGGCTATTTTGAACGTGGTTACTTCAATACGAATTACTTTTTGTCCTTGTTGTGGGCACTATTTGGACGAACAAGGGCTGGCGCCCAAATACAAGTAACATTCATCGTTGGGGCGTAATTCCCTTAAGAGGTGTTGACAAGTTGCTCAAAAAAGAAAAGCAGAGTATTCACCCACAAAATATTCGTATCTGTAAGGTAGGTGTCAGCATAATTCACAAAACCAAGTATCTCAAAACTAAGCATGACAAACTAACAATCTGGAAAGCTCATAAACAATGCCCAAGTTACATTATGAAGGTTCCTCACAACGTCGGAGCTTCTCGTTTTACTTTTACTTTGTGATCTCCGATGTGGATGGTTATCATTATCAGGACGTCACCCGAAAACTAAAAGCGGCTAAGCATCGGGGTTAGTTAGAAAGTCATTACTATGTAGGGACACGTAGTTCAACTTTGTGGAGGAAGTGCAACAAGTAAATTTATTAGCCAAGGAGGCACAACCGCTGGGATGAGGTCGGTGTTTTTCGGGGGAAAGAGGGACACCAGGTGAATTATGACGTCCCTACGACAGATAGCGAGCTGGTTTCTCATCTCCCATTTCGGTTTAGGGGTGAAAGGATGGAGGGGGGGTTTCGTCTGAATTTTAATGGATATTATGCATAGGTATGAGATGCCAGCCCAGATGGGAGTAAGTTGTAATGTATGAAACGCTAAGAGGAAAATGACAAATGGCGTTTGGGACCCGAACGCAACATTCCCTCCCTTCACCATACAGCAACTCCAACTTGTGGGTTTTCTCTTAACCCTCGACAACTTTTATCATTAATTTTTATGTCTAACCCCATCCAGTTTTCTCCACAGTTTTATATTATGAAGGCTGAAATGTAAACTGCGAATTACTACAAAAAATGGCTGTCAACTTGAGTGCCTGATGTTATGATTTGACATCCCGCTATTGACCTTGATGCGAGTAGGTACATCATCAATCTGTGTACGTGTTAGTGTGTACGATAGTGTGTGTGTGTATAACATCTGTTCATTCGAGCGTACTTCAGTGTGTATGTATATGTACTAAAAAAGGAGAAAAAGTTTTTGAAAAATTTTTACCCAAAAAGATAAAAAATTAAGAAAAAATATATAATAATAATAATTTTAAAAAATAATAATATTAAATACGAGAGGGAAAAAGGAAAAAAGAAAAGAAAAAAAGAACCTAATTTGAAGAAAAAAGAAATCGGGATAAAAATAATATAACAATATACCTTATCATCTTGAAAATAATCCTTTTCTCCGCTTCCCAAAAGTAGCCTAGAGACCAAAAAATGACTACCCTAATTGGTTGTTCCGGGGTAGTCACCTTAAAAATTAAAGGGAGTGGGGTTTTGTTGGTAGGAAGCTAGAATTTCTCCCAGTCCCATCTTCGCTCAGTTGAGTTTCCCTACTTCAGCAAAAAAAAAAATAAATAAATAAATAAATAAACAATAGAATATTAATAATAATACTAAATAAATGAATTAAATAAAAATAATTTACCTAACATCTCAAGACTCGAAATAACGGAAAGAGATCAGAAATTATTTGTTCCTATCGCTTCCTCACAACCCTAGGTGGGAAGCATTGTCTATGTGCTAAAAGTTGAAGAAAAATTTTTCCTCCAAAATAAAAATTTTCACTCGCATTTTATGTTTTAGACCATTTTGAACAACTTTAGTTTCTTGCCGGTCTGTGTTGTGTGTGTGTGTGTGTGTGTTTGTACTTATAGGACAAGCATGTTGATTTGAAAGTACCCTATGAATGCCCTATCAATGGCTACCGCTGATAAAAAACAAAATTGTCCACTTCTCAGGATACTTGACAGATTAAAAGATGATAGGAAATCGAACAAACCGGGTTTATGAAAGTATCCTCCAGAATGCATCATATATTTGTGTGCGTGTATCCAGTAATTCCATATTTACAATTCGTACATCTGGGTAGTTTTTATATTTACTTTCTCGCTACGGATCTGTGCACAAAACGCTGATTGTTTATGAACACTTTCAGTTTACTCACCAGTCGTTATTTAATTCAAAGCCAAATATTTGGTCCCATTTATTTATTTGCCGATTGCGCCTAGCTTTTGCCGGTTTGTTTCCACTGTAGCTACAAATTACTTCCGTTATTTTCTCACTGTTGAATCACCTCTTTTATTCTGAAACACCGCTATCAAAGATATATATATCGATGGTGGTATGTCTGGCAGTGAGTTTATCTGCCTGTAGTTTGTGAAAAGCCTTCCAACCGCCAGTCCATGTAACTAAAAATGCAAAAATTGCTTAAAACCGTTAAATTTATCAAACTAAGAAAATTCAAAAATGTGTGCTTCAAGCTGAAAAATGTATGAAAAATGTGCTGAAAAATGCAACAAATTTGTTACGAATCCTAAAATAATTTGTCTAGCAGAATTATATTTAAGAATAGTTTTTTCCTCAATGTCAATGTCAATTCCTCAATGTCAAACGTTTCTTTCCATGCAAAGGCTCAAATTTCCAAACTATTAGGCGTAGAAAATCCATATTGCACTACTCTGTGTGTCCTATTGACAGACGATACCGCTCAGCCACATCATCGATCATTTCAAAGCTGGGAGCACTACAAATCAGGGTCTTACGAATAACACTCCAATAATACCCAATTAAGGCAGTAAAATAAATAAAGCCGGTGTCTGTCTGTGTCTGGAGTTTGTAGGCTCGTACTTTTTTCTCATCAACACGATGACTTACGTATTTTTGCAAGTACGTGTTTAAATTTATTAATGTTGGGTTCTTTTATTATTGCAGAACAAGAAGATTTAATGAAAAATGGATTTGAATGAATGAACATCCAGAGAAAGCATGGTCGTAGCCTGTGAGGCTTCTCTCAGAATCACAATATATACGTTCCTACTCTTTATGACGATCAATAACAATATCTACACAAACGTAAGTATTACACACTTGATGTAGATAAATTATATTTACTCAAAGTATATTATATTTAAATTGATGGATGAATGTACTCATAACATTATATTAATAGATAAGATGTGTTAGTTTCAATAACCGGTTTGGCAGAATACCTGTTTGAATGTCCTCTAGATACAAGGAATCTTTCATCAACCATGTAGGTACCTAAATTATCATGCTAAATCAATTCATTTAAGGAGAGTTTTCATATTTAGTTTTTCAGAAGGTTAAATTGCATTGTGATGTAATGTAATACCATCATGAACTGTAATACCTACATACTATATTATTATAAGTAATTTTGAACAATTATATTTCGCAGTTGCTGTAACGTATCCGACTCCCCTAATTGTTCGCATGATCGAAAATCTGACAGATTTGAAAATTTCATCAAAATCAAACTACAACTTGGTCGTAACAACCAGAGATGTACTTTTGTGCATATTCGAATCGTGAAGCACTCAATACGTAGCACAAGTGTATTCATATTCATTAATACATGACTACTGGAATATTTATATTATTCAATAGAAATACACATGTGTTCGTATTTGTGATTTTATGAATACACCTGTATTACACACGCAAATATGAATACACTTGTAAAAGCATGGGCAGCCGCTATTTGGAAGTCCCAACCAATAAGATTCATAAAGTAATCGAGCAAACCAACTCTGAGTGAGACACGAAGTTAGTCCAAAAGCAAATGAATATGAGGTCCATATAAATTACGGGACCTTGTTGTGTTTCCTCTAGCGCTATCTTCATGTTTGAACCAGAACTGCTAGCTAGTTTTCACAGATAAGTGTTCATAATAAGAAAGTTATGGCATTCCGACGAATGGGGAGACCAGATAACCCCAGCGTAAACGGAGAAGACGTCTTTAAAGACGGAGGAAACCTCAACTATTCGCGAAACGGCCGGGTCGAAACAGGCTCAACTATTCCCGTAATTTTGAGGGCGCAGGAGAGCTGAAACGGGGAAAACTGAAGCTGTTAAAGGAGAATTTAGAGGAAGGTTTGCGCTCCCAGACAATGGGGGAGGCATGGATCATTAAGCGCATAACCTTTTCCCGAAAACGAACTGTTAAACTGGTTCGAAGTGGAATAAACTCCCCCAGGCCGCCTCCCTCAGAGCTCCTTAACTAATACGAAACCCACTCGGCTTCAACAAACATAATTAACCGGAAAACTTGTTTATTCCCTTTTGCCCTTTTCCCAAGTTTCCGTCCCTAACCGACCTCCTGGCTCTGGCGGTTATTGAGGTTTTTTCATCTTGGTAGGAACCCTTCCCCGAGTTCGAGCTTTGTTGGTTGTTATAGTGGCTGCTGCTGTGTAGCAATAATAAAAACACGAGGTCAGCTTTTTTTATAGCTAAATTCAATATTACTATCCCAAAAAACAGTTAATCAAGAAAAAAAGAAGAAGAAAACGCTGCAGCTTATCACACAAATAAGGTTTATTATTTCCGTATTAGACAGCCCTTCAACATAGAACATTAGTGTATATTATCAAACAAAGTATAATATCAAATATAGTACCTACCTACATTTCCTGATGAGCTGAGTAAGCTAAAATCTTTCTTTTTCACTGGAGGATGTTGATGTTTGACTTTGACAGGGAGCCTTTCTGGAACATCAAGAGACGAATGAGATGATTGGTTCTTTCTAGATCAGCTGAGTGAGTTAATTTCTATGTTCACATTTTGTCATGGTTGTTGATAATATGTGGGGTAGTTAATAGCATATAAAGGAGTTATTATCAAATAATGACCTAATTTAGAATAACTGAAGTTTCTCTTATCATTCGATTGAGCTCCAGAGCGTATTTCTATGCTATTCAACCTATGAAGCTGGAATTTTGTAGGCGTGAAACCTTATCCTTTTTTTTTTTTTTAATCTAAAATGTATTCAAGATAATTTATCAGAACTACTGATCAATCGCACCTTGAAGTTATGCTCATTTCTCTCTATTGACTAATGTTAATAATCTGTACAATAATGTTGCGGTTACGTCCGTGGGTTTAACCAAATTGATGGAGCAACGTTTCACTAAAATTTGAACATTCTGATGAGCTTCAGTATTTCTCTCTCCCGTTCTTGTATCTCTCCCAATAAAGTTAATTTCAATAAAAATAAAATAGTTAAGCAGTGGTCATCGCTATATATGTTATAGATTTATAATCAGTTCAGACATTTTATAATGTAATTAATGCCGGGCCTATAGGCAGTTTCTCTTTTCTCTAATACGTTATTTTGAGGGCAGATTTTTTTAAGAGAAAAAAGGCAGGGGTTTGGATGGAGAGTTTAGGAAGGTGTAAAGACGGAAGGGCGTGTGTATGTGTCTTCTGAGACCAGGCCCGTTGGCCCGCAGGGCCTCAGGGGTGCTCCAGGCAAAGCGTCGGACATCCTCTCCCTCATCTTCTTCCTCATTATCCTGTCCTTCATCCTTCATCTTCTTCCTCTGTCCTGATTAATGCCCACCAATGTCCCCACTGTGAGAGAGCCTTGAGTTCCAAGCGTGGCCTCAGTGCCCACGTCTGACAGAAGCTTCCTGTACAGGCCAATGTTGCAATTGATATAGAGCGAGAGTGGCCCAGGTATGCTTCTGAGGATTTGCGGCAAATGGCAGCAGAGTAGGCAGAGGCTGTGCACAATGGGGTATGTCATATTAATGTATTATGCAACAATGTTTTCCCATGCGCATGCTTTCTGCCATTCAATCTCCTTGCCTGAGGCTCCACTATAAGCAGCTTGTCGAGGATGCAATCCTGGCAAATAGCCGTGGGGCCTCTCCCGCATCTCCTACAGACGTGGGGCTGCAGCCCGCCATTCAGCAATCCTCCCCCAGGACCTCCGGTCTTCTTGAAGACTGAAGTGTTGATGCTCGGGAAGCTGTAGGCCGCATCGAAGGTTACAAGAGCCACTACCTGAGGGACCTGACGAGGCGGGCTGTTGAGGAGCCTGAATGAAGGTGAAGGTTTGGAGTACGAGGTTGCGGCCTATTTAAAGAAGATCTTCCCTTGGGTTGAGGAAGCGGCCATGGCTGGGCATCAGGGAGGAGTTCCTCCTATGTTGGTGCCTCGTGGAGGTTGCGGAGCAGCAAAGCAAGGAAGAAGGCAGGAATACCAGCGGGTCCAGAAGTTGTGGGGGAAGCATCTGGGTCATGTAGCTGCAAAGGTACTGGAGGGAACTGGGGATGAGCAAGTTTTGCCCCCTCTCCAGGAGTACAGGGAACCATTCTTGAGTGCTCCCAGCCACAACTCTGGGGAGCCAGAGCTTCCAGCAGGGATTCCTTGCACAGCATTATGTGGATGCGTGTGCTTCATGATGAGGTACATAAGTACCTTGTCTAAAATTCAACTTCTGCTGGACCGGATGGTGTTTCCACCCAATGCTGGAACAAAGTGCCGAAGACAGTTAAGCTGCTCATCCCCAACCTGTTGCCTCTATTGGGAAGATCCCCAAAAGCGTTGGCCTGTGCCCAGACAATTTTCATCCCAAAAGAAGGGACAAGTGGGCCTGGGGGCTACAGATATCTGTAACGTCTGTATTCTTCCTCCACTTCCAAAATATTCTAGTATCTTGCTCCCAAGTGGCTGGTGTCATAGGTGACGTCCAGAGAGCATTTCGTCCAGCGGATGGCACAGCAGATAACCTAACAGTTCTCCAAACTGTCATCTCGCTGGTCCGTATCAAAAAATGGCAGCTTCAACTTGCTGCTCTGGATTGCTAAGACCTTTGACACTGTAAGCCACTGACTGTCTTTGTGGTGTTGGGGCACCTGCTCGTTCAATTGAGTATGTGGCCTGCTTGCACCATGAAAGCTGTCAGTCCTCAAGGCACGAGGCAAAATGTCTAGGGGCAAAGTGTATGCCAGGCGGATTCTCTGTCACCACTCCTCTTTAACCTGGTCATGGATGAGGCTTTGGGTAAGCTGCCAGCTGAAATAGGATTAGATTTGATCTCGCCCCTGGGGTAGGGAAAGTAGGTGCATTGGCTTTTGCCGATGATGTCATCCTACTCACTGAAACCCGTGAGGGCTTGCAGAACGCTCTACATGCCTTTCCTGAGCAGCTAGCCATGAATGGTTTGGTGGTTAACCCAGATAAGTGTGGGTCAGACTCTTTGGTCCCTTCAGGTCGCCAGCATCAGGTGGAGGAAGTGGATGTGGACTGTCACCCATCCCCACCCGATCCATGCTGAAGGCTCGGTGGTACCTTGGCATCGACTTCATGGGTGTAGCCACCATTGCTGCAAGCTGTGTTTACCTTGGTGGAGCACTAGCTCGTATCACCAAAGCTCCATTGAAGCAACAGCAGGAGCTGCACCTCCTCCACACCTACTCACTGCCTAACCTATGGGCTAGTCTTTGGTAGGCTTACCGTGGGGAGGCTGCTTCAGTTAGATTGTGAAGTTTGCTCTGCTGCACGTTCTTGGCTAGGCTTCCCACCTGTTGTCCCAACTGCCTATATGCATGCACCGGTAGGGTCGGTACTTTATCTCTTTAGAGCTCTTTCATATTTCTACCCTCCGAGTTATGAAACATTCTCGTTTAAGCATGCGCACATTCTACTATTGATCCGACGGCAATGAAGGTTATAGGAGACCGTCTAGGAAATAACCCTCACAATCCTTAAAAAAATCATCTAATTCGGTCCATTAGTCTCATAGTTTTGCCTGTGTTCAGTTCTAGTTTTCTCTCAACGCGCAATAGTTATACCGAACTACCCGAAATCTGACTAACAGATAACGATGAATCTACGGTACAGGAAGATCACGTTTCCGCTTGCGCACAAGCTACTATTGACCCAAAGGCAATGAAAGTTATAGAGGACTGTCAAGGTGATTATCGGCACGATCTCTGAACATGTCTTCAAAATCAGACTAAAACTTTAAATAGATTTGGGCGGGACAAGGATTTATCACAGACATACAAACTTACAAACCCGGAATCAAAGTTGATCAGCAAGCTCTGAAACACAAAAAATCAAGTAAGTAGAAATTTTGATTGTGTTAGATCGAAAAAAATTTCAACTTTTCGCACAAACGAACACTAAGCAACGACTGTTTTCGGTAGTGAGGAAGGAAAGAAAATTGTATTTGAGTCACCAATTTTCTTGGCGCTGCCCAGGTTACAAAATTCTCACCCGGTAGTCATGATTCTCTCTAGGTTCAATCTCAATTTTTGTCTGATTTTGTAAAGAACCTCGCAAATTTCGAATTTCTTGACGTAAGGGATAAAATAGTGGGAGTTAAGCTGAAAAACGATTTTTTTTTTTTTTTTTTTTTTTAAATAAACTCTTGACTCAAGTTACCGCCTTGTTATTTCTAGTTACTTCCACAACGTGCCCTTTTTCAAGATTCAAACTGTTACTCTTTTGGAAATCTGGGTTTTTTTCCGTTTTTTATAGAGGGTCAAATCGTGAAATTTGATGAAAACTTTGATAGATACTTCTCAAACTTCTTTACAATCCAGAATTAATAAGCATACACACTAAGGATGGATAATTGATTTCTTATTTTTTTGGTTCTTCTTAACATTCGAAATAATAATTCTGTGGAAATAGATATCAGGGAATGGAGTGAAGAGGTGAAACAATCGGTAGTTATTATCCATTTATACTAGATACAAACTATTGCTAACATCGCCTCGCAGTACCAGCCTAACTGTCCATATCCAACATGCCACCAAGCAGAGGGAGTTATACGGAACTCTCATCTCGGATATCCTCAGTGAAAGAAAAGGGGTTTTTTATTTCATTATTTTCCTTTTCCACTTTTTCTTAGTTCTTAACTAATTCTTAATTAATTGGACTACTAATAAATTTTATTTACGTTTATTTTCATGACCGATACAGGTTGATGATGAGAAGTTATTAGAGATGGATTCTCTCACAATTACGAATCATAAATATAAAATAACCTATTAATACCACGGAGTCATTTCAATCTAATTAATGAAATGAATATCCCAATAAAATAACTTTACTACCTCAAAAATTTATAGGGTTATTTAAATGAAATAATCCTATCAAAAATTTAATGCCAGGGGCCTAAAAGGATGTGAATCTGGCTGAATCAGAAGTCTTCGTCGAGTTAATAACTAATAATTTCCAATAATTTCTGATCGCCAACCCGTAGTGGTCATATTATGACCACTACGGGTTGGCGATCAGAAATTCATTGGAGAAGAGTTTTATCACAATGACAAATTATATATATTTATTCGATAAAGTCATTTCAATATAATTATATGAAATAAATATCTAAATAATATAACATTACTACCTCAAAATCTTATATCACAATTTAAATTTTGTTATTTAATTTCAGGGGCTTCCACCTGAATCAAGGTTGTACTTCTCATACTCGTTGGATGTACTGTCCTGAAATGCTGTGAATCTGAAGGAATATGGATTCGTTTTATGGTTTATACGTGCATACGTCAAATTTTGTTCAACACTAAGCTGAGTAATACAGCAACTATTATGGTAAGTTACTGTGTACCAAATAAAAAAAAACCTTTCTCCTTCCTTAGTTGATTGTAGAAGCATAAGCCTTTCAACAGCTTAACTCGTTCATTCGTTCAACAGTTCACTCGTTATTGCTTAGTTCAAAGCATCATATTTTTGTTCAATTTTATGAACATTATTTCCAAAAAATTTGCTAAACGCAGAACAGATTTGATTTTCAAAAATGGCATAAATTATACAGCCAGGATTCTTTAAATTGATTCATTCATTTATTCTCCTAAGGGTTGTGTTGGCAGTTTTAACATATTTATTATGTACAGTCATAATTTTCCTTGTATCGACAGTGATAATCCCTTTTTAATCAGTTTATGTCTTGGGCCACCAGCAAAACGATCGAAAATGATATTACTTATTCTTGATGTAGATGACTTTTATAGTGTAAATTTCGAAATTCCTATTCGCTATAATTACCGTAGCCTATTCATCCAAAAGAGAATGCTCATGCGCATTGACTATTCCCAACAACTACTGTATCAGACAAATAAATTCGCAGTCCTTCCTTGGATCAATCTTATATTATCCATTATTCTGCACTGGATTCTGGATAAGATGAATAATGATCATAGGAGGTAGGTATGCAATTGTGGATCTTTCACATTTTTTCCCCAAATGGAGCGAAAGGTTTTTATAATTATATTCTATGCTCATGTGTTAGTCGGTAGGGACATCAACAATTGACGAGCTGACATGGGAAAGCAGTTAAGTCCAAAAATCAAATTTCGTAGGAACTCCCTCTGAACTCTTATCAGATTTGTTGGACATAATCTCTCCTCCATACAAAGGTCACACATTTATTCACGGTGCGATCTAGCAAGGACGGGAGGACCTAAGGCTTTTCCCACGCCGTTGGCGTGACTGTTTACTTGCACTTCGACGAAAGAAAATTTTCTTTCGATTTTTGGACTTAACTGCTTTTCCATGTCAGCTCCTCAATTACTTTCCTCCCTCTGCTCAAGAAAATTATTTAATGTAGGTTGTTTACAAACAATAATGGGCGTAAATGAATGAAATTCCAAAGGTTTGTTTCATAACCAGACTGATGCTAATCATGGAATCAAACCAAATTCGCTCATGGGGTCATGCTGCATGACTGGACTTTTTCGCCTACGTGACCAACTGTAAATGGTCCCATAAACACTAAAGAAGTTTTATTTCCCCAGCAACGGCTTGGTTGTACGTGAAAATCATAAGAAAGACAAAGCAGCTTGAAATGCTTGCATACGAGTCTGCAACACATTGGGACATTTTCATGTGTGTTTTCTTATTGTATTTATTACTAGGCAGATCTCACCCGTGCATCGCACGGCGGGGCGTACAAATCAATTAAATGGGCCATAAGAGAAACCGCCCACCCGTGGGTACTTAATTGAATTTGCGATCGTGTTGACTCATTGCTCCGACACCCGTGGGTACTTCATTAAATTCGAGCCAGGCTACATCACCTACCCCCCTGCAGACTCGTATGCAAGCTCTTAGAGCGACTCAGCTGATCCGGACCCTGGGGATCGTCACGTAAATGTGCTAAAGAGACTGCATACGAAATTACAGCTTCCTAGAGTGTAAAACATAGAAATTAGCTTCAAAAGCCACTCATCTGATCCGGACCCTGGGCATCGTCAAGTCAATGTCCTAAAGAGGCTACATAAGAAATTACAGCTTCCTAGAGTGTAAAGCATAGAAATTACCTATTAAAATGATTTAACCACCGCTTCACAAATCAAACCGTTCTCGCAATATTTGGATCACCTGCTATGAATCAAATCATCGAAACACCAGCTCAATGAAATCATCAGAAATTAACAAGTGGTGGCAATCATGTTCACAATATCAATTATTGAGAATGATCACCTGAGTGTACACAATTATTCAAATAACCTTGCTCATAACTCAGCTTGTTGGCCACGCACTTCGCAGTAGTAAACATAATATGGTTGGATAAATCGAGAGCTTTCGAACGAATGGTCAACGAATTTTTTGGGATGAAGAACGACGAAGTACCATTTCCCTAGCAACGACTCGGTTGTAGGCGGAAATCGTCAAAATATTTACGTTACGTTACGTGACAGTTTTTTGTGCAATGTGCCAGGGCAAAGACATGAAAATGTCAAAAGGGAAGTCATATACCTACCTGTTACAATAAATTTGGTAATCGCTTAAGGATGATTCAGTTTTATTTCTAAAATTTTCAGAAATTCTATTATCCAACAACTTTTGAATAGCCTTTGCAATAGTTGCTAAAAAGTTGTGTGAGAGATCTCGTGTCATATTATCACTATTCACTTTTTTTCTGAAAATCTTATCTGAATCGTGTAACTGGTGTCACTGGTTGTGTCAGTGTGTTGATTGGGCCGCAGTTCTGGTAGGAAAAAACCTCGAAGGAGCCAGAAAGTCGCTGGCGGTTTTGCCTTATTTTTAACGGAGTTAGCAGATGAAGTGAGGAAGAGGATACTTCTAACGGGTGGAAAAGAGATTTGAAATTTCTTTATTTACCTAGGTACGTAAGTGTTTTTTGAGTCTACTACTTCCCTGTACCAACCGGTCCGATGTGAATAAAATTTTGATATCGCCATTGCCAGACTCTGAGGGCCTTGTAAAACTCGCCTTAACGATTTGGTGATCGTTGTACAATACTGTAAAACAGAGTTAATAGATTAATACATTCAGATATTCCGTAGTCCAACTTATTCTACATAGCCTCAGCAATAGAATAAAATAATAAAGTTTGTTGTGTGAGATCACATGCTATATTTCATTATAATGACTTTTTTTCTCAACATCCTACCTGGCTTGCTCTGTCCCAGTGTATCGATCATGCTGCAGTTCTGGTGGGAAATCAATCCGAATAACAATTGCCATCAGAGGAGCCATAAAGTTAGCGGTAATTTTGCCCGCTGGAAGCGTATTTTCAACGGAATTAGCGATGACGTGAGGAAGAGGGTGGAAAACTGGAGGAAAAAAATTCTAATGAAAAGATTCGGAATTTCTTTATATTTACCTATATAGGTAATTTTACACAATTTTGAGTCAACCACTTCTCCGAACCTACTTGTCTAATGTGCATCAAGATGCTGAGCGCCTTGAAAAACTCTCCTTAATAATTTGGTAACCGTTTTAGAGTGCTATAAAACAGAGTTCATTAGATGAATATGTTCATATATTCCAAGTTCCAACACGTTTTAAATAGCTTTGACAGTAAAAGTAAATGATAACTTGTGTGAGACCTTGTGTAAGATTAAAATTATAATGACTTTTTTTTCCTGAAAATCCTTTCTGACTTGCTCAACTAGTGTCGCGTTTTTGTGTCAGTGTATCGATTAGGCCGCAGTTCTGCTGGGAAAAAACCCCGGGTAACTATAGCCGTCGGAGGAGCCATAAAGTTGCCGGTGGTTTCGCCCGTTGGAAGCGTATTTTCAACGGTGTTAGCAGATGAAGTGAGGGAGAGGACGCTTCCAACGGGTGGAAACCGGAGGGGAAAAACCTATCCGGTCCCTCGTTGAGAGGTCCAATGAGTTGGAAATAAATACGAAGAGTGTAGGTCGCTGATAACAACGCTAATAACTTCCCTATGGCGTCGCCGAAGCTCTAATATAAAGAGCCCCTGGCAAGTTCCGAATGGCCCTTCCAGCTTCCACTCCCCGTTGTCACAGCAACAGTGGTTTCAGTGCGGCCCATCTCTTCGTTCTTTTCCCTCGCTCTTAGATAAATTGACGAATTTTATGTTTTCAGCGTTTAGTTTCCAACCTAAATATAATACTAAAATATTTTTCGACAAAGAAAACAGCTCAACTTTTAACAAATTTCAGTAGAATGGGGAGGATAACACCCCCTGGTATCTCAAAACTCTGGGGGAGGGGGGGCGTTAAATTCGTCTATGATTTTTATTGTATATTCTATTTACTTATTTTTATTATTATTATTATTTTATTTTATTTTTTAATTGCTGTATGTTTACCTATACAAAACTGCAGGGATCGATGTTGCAAATATTTTGAAAAAGTTCTATCTTTGTTCACATATATTTTTAAATTCAAGATTTCATGTAAATTTGTGTGTATGCCATTTCGCCCTGACCGAGTGTCTTCGTGGCGTTATGAAACCTGGTCGTCAAATTGAGTATGTTGCTTTTATTCGAACTGAACCTTTTTCTATGGTAATTTGGAAATAGGTACGAGCAATAACCGATTCAGGGTTATACAATACTTTATATAAATTCGAGTTATTTCATTTTTAAAGTATAGTTCAGCACCTTCTTTCTATTCCAAGTTCACATATTTCCTGTGCAGTATGGAACAAGAAGTCAGTGAACTTCTGCGCACATTATAACATTAGCATATATCAAAAATTTTCAACTCTTCCTCAGGTGTTGACTTATATTTTCCGTTAAAGCAACTATGCATCTATTCTATAAATGAGTAATGTCAGTACCTTCACGCTCAAACTCATGGACTGATTTAAACGGGGGTTTTCGCAAAATAATCGGGGTGGCACGGGGAAGGTTTGTGTGAAAGAAAATTTTTAAAAAACATCTAGCCAGATCAACTGACTTATCTGAATTCTCTCCAGTTAACCCTAGAAATTTGAAACTTCATAAGGTGCCTCCCTGGGACATCGAAAAACGAATAAAAAAAATAGGCTCTTTCCTGGTCAGCTGAGTGAGCTAAATTCACTCCTTTTCACCCTAGGAGTGTAAAATTTGACTGAGAGCCTCACTAGGACATTAGGAGACGAATGCAATGACGGGCTCTAACCAGATCACCTGACTAAGCTAAATTCTCTCCTATTCACCCTAGGGATTTTGAAATTTGAAAGGGAGCCTCTCTGGGATATCGAGAAACGAATAAAATTATAGGCTGTTTCCTGATCAACTGAGTGAGGTAAATGCTCTCCTATTCACCCTAGGGCATAGTTAAAAATGAGCCGTAGATGTGGGTGCGTGCAACGCACGTGTAACCGGATTCGCAACTCGATTGTTTGATTTTTATGGATTGCAGAGCAACATCACTGGGACTGTTCATCATGAGAAGTAGGTGAGGCGCAAAGGAATTGCGTTTTTTGTGCAGCTTCGATGTGGATGGAAGAACCAAAAGGATTTTGTTGCCTTTCGGGTAGTGTGCATCATATCATCGTCCAAAAGTCCTTCCGAATGTGAGGCATTACTCTCTGCGCCCAAATTCTCGTATTCTATATTCGAGTGCTCCCTGTTCTCCCAAGTATTTTGATATGGGGTAAAAGTACTCCTGCCCATTTTATAAAGACCTTTGAAGAATGTTATAGTAAATTTATTATTGAAATTATAATTTATTTATTACATGAAATTTATAATAATTTATTACATTTACTCTTCTAATTATACATTTATTTGAAGAAAACAGTGGTGTAGGTAGTAGGTACCTACACTTAGTTTTGTGAATAGGTTAATAATATAAAATTGTAACAATGAAAATTAATTTTAATTTGAAAATCAGTTCATTTCATGCTTGAGATGGGAACCCCTATCAACGATATATCATTCGAAAATATCGGCGGCGGGGGAGGGGGGGGGGGGGGGGGAAGACCTTTTTTTGTAATGTGTTGAAAAGTAAAAGGGCATTATAAATACCAAACTATAAATATCAACTGATTTCGTTAAACATTAGTCCTTGAGAATAACGATCATTTCTTGATTGCCGATCGAGTAATCACATAATTATTTGATTTTCCAGATCTCAAGTACTTACTGGAACTCCTGGTGAAACAGTTAGTGAATTGTTAAATTGATTACATATCTCTACCTATTGATCTTACAACTTATTTCATCGGTTCCGAGGAGTCTATTTCAACATCCGAGATCAAGCCTACTTACTTCGTTGTTATCCGTGGGTAATAGGGCAATCGAATCCTTACCCTCTGAGTCCTAAGAAAGTAGGTGCGAATTTTTTGTTAAAAATCTATATTTGCAAGTAATATTTTCGAATATATGTGGATAATAGATATGCAAATCATATGTATATAACTAATAAATCATGTACTGTTTAGTAATATACGTCTTATTTACCCATGCATGTACGTTGTAATGGAAAATTTGCATGTTTCTGTTTTGTTTCCTCCATAGAAAGAGCTGAGCGAATGCTTTCCAAAAAGGTGCCTTGTGAAGGGCATTTGAATATTAAAACGGCTCTTGAAATTCATTTGCACGATGACATCACGGACCCTGCCCGCCTGGGGGGAACCCTGAGCTCCAATGGGCTATACTATACGACGCCACGCGTGATCTTCCATCCGTTTATTGGCCAAACTAAATCTTCTTTTGAGCTGAAAATTGCTATTCGGGGTTCGCAAATGCGCTAAATCCGAGTCTGATGTCAAAAGTGTGAAATTCTAACAAATTAAAGTTCCCCATTTTTCAAGAACTGGGATACATAGTTGTCTGTTTTTTGTTAATTTGAGGCAACAAGTCACCAGAGTACCTATGCCAAGATATTTGAAGGAGAGAAAATTTGTTTGAGAACATTATCGCGAGAGCACAGTAGGTAACAGTTTGTTAGAGTAATGGGTTGATTGGTACCTAACTAAATTCGCTTCTCAGGGGACTAAGGACTTGAAATAGTAAGAATTTAGGTACTATATAGGAGCATCAAAAGCAAGAGTACAAATGATAAAAGGGAGAATTTAAAACATTTTCATTTAAAATAAATTAGGTAAAGACTGGAAAGAATTATGGAAAAAATATTCATTTTTTCCCAGTTATCTATTTTAAATGTACAGTAGCAGAATTTTTAGAGGATTTTACATTTGAGAGGCTATTCAGTCGAAATCAAACGGCGCGGAGGATTTTGAGGAGACTACAGCTTATAATATTAAAAAAGGCCTTCTGTCCTTAAATTGGTTTTTTATTCTGGCCAACGTTTCTCCCCAGGAACTGAGGCTTCTTCAGGGAGACGAAATTCTAAATATGAAATTCAAAATTTATAAAATAAATACTTATTGTTTTATTTTTCTTTTTTGTGATAGATACTCGAATTCAGAAATTCAGTTTAAGGAAATCAAATTCAAAAATTAAATTCTAGTGTTTAGAAGTTTTGCAAACAGTTTATGTCCATAACAAATCTCCATGTCCATAGTACTAGGTTGATAATAAAATGAATAAAATGACGTGTTTAAATGCGCATTCAAGTACCTACCTAAAAAATTTATGGGATGCTGAGAGTCTTCTTTTGAAGGGTGGGGTTATCCGATTTGCGTCATAGTTTACTGTTAGACTGTTAGTCGACGGTTCCTGCATTGATTATGTTAAATACCGCAAAAACAGGTCCACGATGAGGCAACTACGAAAGAAGGGGGGTTCTAATATATGACGAATCCCCCGCAAACCGAACAGAAAGGGAGACAGGATGACGGATCAGACGAGGTCGAGGGTCATCCATCTTGACTCGGAAATAGAATTCCGACCGAAGATGAAGACCCCTAAGGCCACGTCAACCCATCGATGTTTGCCCAGGGGCTTCTGATGGCTCCGAACCCCCCGTGCCAGCACGTCAGCTTCGCGGCTTGACGGGGATTGTGAAAGGGTTGATCCGAGGACGGAGGGATCCCCCAACGATGATCCAATCCGACTCGATGGAGAACAAACACAATTACGAGACTAAAAAAAGAGGAATGGAGATATCGATCAACATCAATCTATATCCAATCAGTCCACTGATTTTCTTGCGTCAACACAAGACGAAAAAGAGCATGTTTTATTTCCATAATAACCAGATAAGACTTTCATTATACTTTATACAATGGTCGATAATATTATACCACGATTTAACGGTAAACGTTGACCTTTTATAAGTCTTTATGGAGATTTTCGTTTCGGATTAAGTATTATTTTCAATATGAAAAAAGTTTTAAGCAGAAAAAGTTTTCAATCTCCTTCATCAACGGATGTATTCATTCACGAATGCGAATTCGATGAAGAAAACGTATTGGTAAGTAAGGCATGCATTACAGGGACGTCCCTTTTTGTATGGTTTTGGGGAAAATGGGAAATATACCTATCATGATTTAAACCTAATCTAACGTTTCAACCACTCCATTATAACCTAACAAGAATATGATGCAACCAATCCAATCCTCCCAGGAAGGAGAACTGGCCAGGTAGCAACTTTGAACTGTTCGTCACATATTATGTGCTAAAAATGTACCAAATTTTTAATTTTGGGTAATCACTATATACAGAAATATACGAGTATGTTTTGTGACTTGAATTTAATTCATTTTCCATTTGCAGTCACCACAGAACACAGAAAAGTTTTCTGTGTTCCGTGAGAGTAACCATTTCAGTTACTGGAGCGCGAAAAATTAAAAGAAAATTGTTCCCAAAAAATAAAAATTTCAATTGTTTTACTAGCCATTGCAAGAGCACTACTTATTCAAATGTCAAATTTGTATAGGTTTTTCGACGCAGATACTCGAATACTTCGATGTGTGGTTATGTTTATATCCTAATAACAAATATGGTGTGTCTGGGAAGACAAGAAATTAGTGACCTTCCTGTACTGTACTATACTTACTTTCATTACTTACAAATTGATATACCATCATTAAATACCTATTATGTCTGCTATTATGTAGCTGGAAATGCTGTCAGATTTAGTACATAATTTACAACACATCAGTCATTAGTTTACTGAGTTGTAAGTAACATTCTCTCACTTCGGAGGCAAATTCTGTGAAAAATATTTACGTTACAAATAAAATGTGTACAATATTTGTAGAGAATTCAAAAATGAACAATTTGAGGCGGACAGCGTTTTTTTAACCTAGTAGCAGCCGGGATACCACTGAAAGAAAAATTCAGTTCGCTTTGTGCTAGGGAAGCAACACAGATGATACCAACTTATCCCTTAATAATTCGCGTCACACCGGTAGTTTCTAAGGGCTAGTAACTAGGACAAACCCGGTGTAAATGGGCCAATTCTGTCACTGCCATGAATGAACAACAATCTTACTCAAAATGCAAAATAACATAAACTCCTTTTAACCTAATAGTAGCCGGGATACAACTGGTTAACTAGGGGCTAGGGAATTGAGCGCCACCGCGCCCTCCCTAGTACATAATGTGACCTTGCAATATCTACTCCTCTACCTTTGAGGTCCTCACAAACACCAATCAGAAAGTAAATTGCGGTGCACTATTTTCGCGTACACAATTCCACTCAGGTGCTCGACTAGTTGAGAAGCTTACTAAATTTTATTGTGAAGTCCACATCAGCTAAGAATAGCATTTCCAACATCTTTGATGACTTCGTGCCTTCCGATGTCACTATGTATTTTGGTACTCATACTAAATAGAAACGAAGTTTCTGTTATGTTGCATATTGATTAAGATTGTTGTTCATTCATGGCAATGACACAATTGGCCCATTTACCACGGGTTCGTCCTAGTTACTAGCCCTTAGAATGCAAAGTACCGGTGTGATGCGAATTATTAAGGGATAAGTTGGTATCTGAGTTGCTTCCCTGGCGCAAAGCGAACTGAGTTTGTCTCTTTAATCTAGTTGTATTGGAGACAGCTAACAGTTTTCGATTACTTATTTGTGATCTGTGAAACGGTAGAATTTCGATAATTCCCACTGTGTATCTACCTACTTACAGTTGTAGGAAAATCGGTGACAAAGTTCAGAGAAATGTTCTATTTCTGAGGAAAATTGATAAGCACTCTCAAAATTTGGCCTTTTGGTAGAGTATTTTATCATCTGACCGAGTGTCGTCTGGATTTATCTGGTCGATAATTCGACCCCAACGGATCTGGTTGATAGGAAACCCATCAGGAATGCCGTTGGAGAGGGGATAAAACTAATTGGTCGGCACTTGAGCGGACATAACTCTCCTTTTGTAATCGTAAAAAAAGAGAGAAAATGGAAGGTGGAACTGAGAGAGTGAAGGTTGGCAGGATGAAAAACTTGAAAAGATGTGGCCTACCCTCGTCTCAAGGAACCGTGGCATTTTTTTCTTGCGATCGCTCTCTTTTCTTTTCCAGCTAAATCCAACCCTTTTTAATTTTAATAATCCGCCTTTCCCGAACGTCGGAGATTTCACGATCCTCATGCGCCGTTTATTTTAAAGGTCCCCTGCATATTTTGATAATGAGAAGGATGAACAAGAAACTAGGAAGGGGCAAAATGAAAAATGACTGAAAAATAATTTTGAGGGAGTGGCTAATTTTTAAACCTGTTTTTAATTTCCCAATTTCTAAAAGCATTAACGTTTGTATTTTAATAAATGAGTCTGAACCGTAGATATTTATGTGGTGAGGGGTAAATATGATAATTGTTTTTTGAAACAAAAAAGCTGAGAAAATATTATTTAAAGTAGATTTATCGAAAAGTTGATTTCATCCAACATTTGAATTCGAAAATTACTATTTAAAATTCCCAAGACTGATGAAAGCTGTTTCGTTACTTTTCTGAGACTATCATTTGAATAAAAGTTCTCCACAGTCAAATTTATGTTTTTTTATCGTAGCTGAACACTCAATTCCACATCATGACCGACACAATAACGGCGAGGCTCAGGAAATTTATTAAAATAAATAAGCCCTTGGGTGCAAAAGCTTCTATTACTAAGCTTCTAAGACATTACTTTTCAAAGTAATGTCTTAGAAGTGCAAAGGAAGAAAAACATAGATGTCGGTATGTGAAAGATTTATAAACATAAACTTCCCCTTACTGGAAAAAGCATTAGATCATGGATATGACGATTTGAACTTGAAAGTACCAATTGTGGTAGCAATCATGTTTACAGAATTAATTGAGAAGGATCACCTGTATGTAAACAGATAGGTATTCACACAACCACTCTTATATTAGATTGTTGGACGAGACGTCATCGAACAATCAAGTCGAGTCACGAGACTCTAGACCCTGACATGTTCTTTAGTTCGACTACCCACCGCGTGGCATTTCAAGCGCTCCAGTCGCCATGAGATCTTACATAGATACGTTTTTTGCTTTGCTCAACGCTCGCATCTCAAAAACACATAACTTCAAGTAGTCAATCCCTCAGTAAAAATTCAGATTAATTGGTCAGGGTCAAGAGTCTCGTGAGTCGACTTGATTGTTCGAGACCGTCTCGTAATATTGTAGGCCACGCACTGCATAGTAATATGTACGATTCGGTAAATCGAGAGATTTCCAACGAATGGAGAACGATTTTTGTTTGATGAAAACTACAGGAGTTAAATTCCCCCCGAAATATGTTGGTTGTAAGTGAAAATCCTCAGAAAACGTGGTAACGTTTTGGGTAACAGATTTTTTAGAATAATCCATACTATACGACATATTCCTGTGAAAAAATCAGAATGGAAGGTAAAAAACAACGGTCGCACAAATTATTAATAATTCTTTGTTGTGATTTGAAGAGATAAGATTGTGCATGCGCGAACGAGTATCTACATTACTTGCAGATAAATCGGTACGTGGATTTGTCTTCACTGAACTTATTCCTAGGATGAACAAGAGAGAATTCGGCTCAATCAGCAGATTAGGAAAGAGCTAGGTAATCATTTAAATCGGCTCTCAGTATTCCAGAGTCTCCCTATCAAATTTCAACTTCCTAAGGGTAACGGGAGAGAAAATAACTGCCTTTCTTCCAATCGTTCTTAGGAGGTACCTACCTAACTTTATTGGTATTTTATTTTTTAATAAATATTTTCTTTATATACAGTTCGTAGTGTAAATTTCTATTTTTTCTAATTTTCATGTCTTCTTTTTTTCTCCAATGCGTCATTTAGTAAGTACTTACATTTCTAATTGCTTAGTAGCATTGTGTAAGGAAAGTAGTGTGTTGTTTTCAACAGCAAATGAGGAGTGCTGCTTCATTGTTGCTGTATAATTACCATATTTGTTTATTGGTATCGCGATACATTTTTTTAAATTTATTAGTTTTTAAATTTCATTTTATTTATTCATTAGCGAATTTTTGAAGAAAATTAAGCTATTGCTCTCGCCTCTAAATTTGTAGAATGTAAATTTTTGAAAAAATTTTATGCATAAATCCGTTTCAGGCTATTCTGAATCATATTCTGAAGTTTAACGCATTTTTTTATGTATGTATGTATGTATGTATGTATGTATGTATATATGTATGTATGTATGTATGTATGTGTCATTCCAGACGATAACTGTCCGTAGAATTGTGCTAGAAACTTCAAACAAATTTTAAAATGTTAAGGACACAAAACGAAAGTTCAAGTTCGTTGGCCAGCATGATCGGATTACATCTTCGGGTTGAAATTTTCAAAAATGTAGTCAAAAATTTCAAAATAGCCTGTTTTTTGCGATTTTTTGTGCGAAATAATTTTTTCAGCATACTAACATGTGGTATATTCGGAATCAGCGTAAAATTTCCTATAAGAATATGTATCAAGTTTTCAAAAATTTCAAAGTTGAAAAATCAGTCAAAAATCGAAACAACTGCCTTCAATACTGACCACATTGGACATCGAAATCTATGAATATTTACCTACATTTGTCTTTAAATCTACAAGATTAGTTTAATAATAATAAAGTATGAGTACCTCCTAATTATTTTTAATAGTTTGATTCCATGTTTGTCTACCAAAATCATAAACTAAAATTTCTCTACACGATCAATAGCGACTGAAATGTCGAAGATTTCTTCAAAAATTCGCTCATGGGGTCATGCTGCATGACTGGACTTTTTTATTATTATTTTTTTATGACTCCCGCGGTAAGACACATACCCATGTCAAAAATATTTATCTATGTAAAAAAATGGAGTTTTGAAGTTTGGGAAACTTCAGTTGCGATTTACTCAGTTAAGATGATTTCAGATTTTTGCCACTGTTGTTTTCACCTGACTGAGGGTTCGGTAATTTCCCTCGGACAGCAAAATTATAAGTACGCTTGTGTACTTAGTGGCTGCAATATCCAATCGAAATTAAATTCTTTGAGCTGAGGTGATGGGTTGATTGTATTAAATATAGATTTTCATAATATTCTCTCAATTGAATGGAACCCCTTAGTTACATCACACATCGATTTCTTTATAGTTTCACTTGATTTTAACTTACTAAAATACTGATGCTGGTTAGTGTTGATTGTGAAACTGATAATTATCGTTAACTTTTTACAGTTCGTCCGTATTCATCTCCTTATCAAACGACAACTGGATAACTATAAGATGCGAGTATTCCTTGCTGCGATCACGCCTGGATCATTGCTCAGCCTGTTCAGTCCAGATGAGCAAAGTTTCAG
The DNA here is from genome assembly GCA_030762985.1 of Adelphocoris suturalis. Classification (NCBI taxonomy): domain Eukaryota; kingdom Metazoa; phylum Arthropoda; class Insecta; order Hemiptera; family Miridae; genus Adelphocoris; species Adelphocoris suturalis. The sequence goes on along the minus strand of CM061047.1, from coordinate 32,505,637 downwards.
GTGTGTTTGCAGTCAAAGGTCATTTCTTCAACATCATTGATTTAACTGGAAGGAACGTAATTTTATATCAAGAAGATAAGCGAAAAGAATCCATTCCGGGCAGCGCCGACTTCGTTGTTTCCACGCATCGCCTGATCCTTGCTGTAACCTTTATAATGTTTTGATTAGGTGAGCAAAGTTTCAGGTGTGTGTGTGAGAAATTGTTTCTACGAAACCTCGATCCGAGAATCAACAATCTTTGGACATGTAATTGTTGTTCTTGTAGAACTGCCAATAATTGAGTTAAGTAAGTACCTACCTACACTTTAACATAAGTGGGTAAATATTACTACCCGGCATAATATTTTATGTCTACTACTCTGTGAAAATATAACGATATTGAATTATTGTATGAACCATGGGGCCTTCGACTTTTGACAGTGATGTCACCAAAACTTCTATATAAGTACTACTTTGGTTCATGTTGTATAGGTACTTAGTGTACTAATGTACCACGTGTGATTTCCACACTTTTTCTTGGAATTTCAACTCCAATTGTTCAACACTTTTGTTATCAATGTATAGAAAGCTACCTACCTACCTAGTCTATTACAGGAATTTTGAAATTTAAAAGCCATAGATCGAAATTCTTGACGATCTATGAAGTCGTTGATGGCCTAGCTGATTTTCGACGTGGGTAACTTGAAATTAATAAGTAGGTGTTGGGAAAATTGTGATAGAATTCAGTCCACTACACTTAATAAAAATGATTAATGTATGTTGTTACAGTAAGTTATTAAAATATCTTATGTCAAAGCTGTTGTAACATTGAAAACTTTTAAAAAGTGAATGTAAAGGAATATGTAGGTACGTGAAATGATAAATTATTTATGTTAGGATACTGTTTAATTCTGTATAAAATTTGTTATATTCTCTTGTTATATTGAACGATTTGAAAATTATACTTCCATTAAAAATGTAATGTCTCCTACTAAGAAAGCTCAGTTGTTATCGGCTTCAATAGGGTCTCAACATTATAACAACTTATCAGCTCTCTCAGGTCCCGACAAGGCCATCAAAGATTTGTCTTACGAAAACTTGGTCAAAGCTTTCAACTCCATGCTCACCCCTAGAACAAATGTAGTAGTCTCTCAACATTATTTCCTTTCTACTTATCAAGGAGAAAAGCAAACCATCTCCGAATTTGTGGCTACCCTTCGACGCAACTTGACCGAATGCGAATTTGTTGTTGCATGTACCTGTAATGAGAATGTTTCCACCGCGGATATTTTCCTCCGTGCCTAATTCTATCGCGGACTCCGAGATAACTGGATCCGAGAACAATTGTTACAATCAGATTCTTCTGAATTTGATGATATTTTGGCCAGAGCCGTAGCTCTCGAAGCCTCCCGCGTTCAAAGATTATCGTGCATTAGGTATCGATAACCTCTGTTTTCACTGCGGAAAACCTAATCATCTGTCAAATGAATGCCGAATCGATAGAAAAACCCTTAATTTCGAGGCTTGTGGGAAAGAGGGTCACGTTAAAAAAGTATGCATTTATACTCTGACTAAGGAACAAGCAAATACCAACCGTCTCATGAAACCTGCCACACTTCAAGTCATGAACCTTCTAGTCCTGATTATGGTTTAAAACACTTCGAAATTGACACAAACTCAAATACTGTTGACCTGTACGATTTTTGTAGTACCTCTGACAAATATATGGTGAATGTTTTTGTAAATGGAAAAGTGCTCAACATGGAAGTTGATTCAGGGGCTAAATTTTCTATAATACCTGAGGATAAATTCAATGCACTTAACCTTGACACCCCTCTTCAACCCTCAACAATAAGCTTCCGTGCCTATTCAAATAATGTTGTACCATGTAGAGGGAAAATTGAAGTCACTGTGAAATACCATGGCAAATCTATTAATGCCCAATTGTATGTTGTAAGTACTGGTCATGATTCTCTTCTAGGACGTGACTGGATTAGGAAACTTGACCTCGACCTAAAACAAATTGACTCAGAAATGGTTCAAGAATCTACTAGACACTCCAATATTTCAACCAAGCTTCACGTTTTCCCACTCGAAGATATTTTTGATGAATTTTCAACCATTTTTGAAGAGAAAATAGGGTGTATCCCGAACATAAAAGTTTCCCTGACTCAAAGATCTGACGCAAAACCATCATGCACACGAGAACGTGATGTACCTTACGCCCTGCGTGATCGTGTAGATGAAGAACTTGACTCACTAGAAAAAGCTGGTATCATCACTCCTGTGCCTCTGAGTGATTGGGGCTCACCCCGAGATGAAATGTTGGATAAAGAATTTATTTTATTTTTCTTGGAGGCACAAAAAGCTTACTATACATACTATTGAAGTTATTTCTCCAGTACAGACGCTATAATTTTAATGTTCATGATAGCCTGATTTTTCACTTTTTTTTAGTCCTCTAGCCGGTTTGAGTGTTCCTCGAGCAATTTCTGTTGAGGTTTTTAAGTCATAAAAACCAAAGATTCTAGTTTTAACATAAGTTTTAATGAAAATAATTTTAGCGACGAGCTCACATGGAAAACAATCAAACGGGAATGGCAATAGTACAACACAAGTCATCTGATTGGCCGACAGGCAAAACGGCGGACCAATAGGGAATCGGTATTGCGGGTAAACAGTTTAAATTTAAAGTTTTCCACCACATTCAATTCAAATTTAACATCCAACATTCCCCCTTAAATTTGAATCAGCTTTAGCAATTTTATGAAATTTTGAACATAAAACAAACGCATAATTTTCTAATTTCATTTTACATTATCAAATGCGTGTATCTGTTTCTCAATTTCTCGAAATCAATAGGAGTCAACGACTTCGTAAAAGCATCAGCTAATTGATCCTCTGAAGGACAATATTTTACAACAAAATTGTTTTGTTTTATGTTTTCAGCAATAAACTTATACTTGATGTCAATGTATTTTGACCTTTTGCCACTACATCCATTTTCAATCATTTTGATTGTACTCTGATTATCTATATGCAAATTTACATTCAAATTTTTACCAGTAAGCTCATAAAAAAACTGCTTAAGAAAAAACACTTCTTTCACACATTCACACGCGCTTATTAGTTCAGCTTCAGCGGTATTGGAGCGATATTAGACTGACGTTTTGTAGACCAAGATATGGCACCGCCAGAGCAAAGAATGATGTACCCTCCGGTGCTTCGTCGAGTTTTCTCATCATTAGCGAAGTCAGAATCGCAGTAGGCATCAATTTTCGTGCAGTCTTCGCCTTTCGAGTACTTGATGGAGATGTCTTTTGTACCTTGAATATATCTGAAGATACGTTTTACTTTTAAAATGTCTCCTTCTTCTTTTCCACCTTTTTCGATGCTTGATTAACCGAGAAGGTTAAGTCTGGTCTGGTACGGTTTGAAAGGTACAACAGAATTCCGACAGCTTCGCGATAAGGGTATTTCTTGTTTGGAGTCGGGTTTTCGATGGATCCTGGAGTTGAAGGAGTTTATAAAATCCGTGCAGATAATGGGGGTGAATTTGCAAATGAAAACTTAAAGAATTGAACGCCAAAGCAGAACGGCTGAACTGTTCTCTGTTGGATAAGACCAGGGCACTTCTCTACGATTCAGGTTTGCCTGCTGATATGTGGGGTGAATGTGCGAGAGTTGCATGCTACATATTGAACAGAAGCGTAACGCAAACTCTTCCAGACTCAAAAACACCATATGAGATGTGGTTTGGAAAGAAACCCGACTATAGTAAAATGCACATTTTTGGGTGCACTGCTTATGCTAAAATTCTTACAAAACTAAAGAAATTAGACAGTCGAAGCAAAAAGTATTGCCATGTAAGTTATTCGCTAAATGGATACCGTTCGTGGGTCAAAAATCATCTATGCTCGTGACGTAATTTTTGACGACCAGATCCCTGAAACAAAAATCAAAAACAACTATGTGACGTCACCATTGTACTCGAGATAGAAGAAAACTCCGAAGAAACTGAAAAATCTACTTCTGAGACCCAAGAACCAACCAGCGAGAACAACAGTGCATCAGGACCAATACAAGATCAGATCAGTACACCGAACTTCCAAACAGAACAAGAATCTCAAGAAAACATACAAGACTCCGAACAAGAAGAGACCATTTTTGAAGATGCTGAATCTCCTGACGATGAAGAAGAGGATGAACTGCTTGGTAGAGGACAGCGTACTAAACTAACTCCTAGTTATCTTCAAGATTATGTCTTACTTACATACAAGGAAGCTGTAAATGGTCCAGATTCAAGCGATTGGCAGGAGGCCTTCAACAGCGAAAAGATAGCGCTTAAGAAAAATGATGTTTTTAAATTTATACCTGCGAAAGATGTGGATATTTAGACAAAAAGACAATGGAAAATTCAAGGCAAGACTGGTTGTGAGAGGTTGTGAACAACGCGAAGGTGATTATTATGAAACCTTCAGCCCAGTTGTAAACACAAGTGTTCTAAGGTTTTTGCTTGTCTACGCAAAGGCTACTGATAAAACAATAATGACATTTGATGTCGCCAGTGCCTTTTTGCATGGAAATCTGTCGGAAGAACTCTACATGAAGCTTCCAGAAGGATTTGAAGAAGAAAAAGGAAAGGTTTGCCTTTTACAAAAATCATTATATGGTCTAAAACAAGCTCCTATCAACTGGAATAAAACTTTTGTTGTTTTTTTTTCAAAGATAAAGGGCTAAGTCACCTCATCTCAGATAAATCTGTTTTCAAGAACCGTGATAATTCTCTTATCTTGGCTATTCATGTAGACGACGGACTTGTTATTGGAAACAACTCAGATACCATCATGAGATTTTTGAAAGATTTAAAAGAAAAATTTGACATTACATTTGAGAAACAGCCTAAAGTCTACCTTGGAATGGAACTGAAAAATGAAAAAGAAAATTTACTGCTTCATCAACCAAAATACATAGATAAAATTTTCAATGAATTTAATATGGAAACTGCTAAAAGCGTGAGAACTTCTTCAACTCCAGGATCCATCGAAAACCCGACTCCAAACAAGAAATACCCTTATCGCGAAGCTGTCGGAAGTCTGTTGTACCTTTCAAACCGTACCAGACCAGACTTAACCTGCTCGGTTAATCAAGCATCGAGAAAGGTGGAAAACCCTACCGAAGGAGACATTTTAAAGGTAAAACGTATCTTCAGATATATTCAAGGTACAAAAGACATCTCCATCAAGTACTCGAAAGGCGAAGACTGCACGAAAATTGATGCCTACTGCGATTCTGACTTCGCTAATGATGAGAAAACTCGACGAAGCACCGGAGGGTACATCATTCTTTGCTCTGGCGGTGCCATATCTTGGTCTACAAAACGTCAGTCTAATATCGCTCCAATACCGCTGAAGCTGAACTAATAAGCGCGTGTGAATGTGTGAAAATAGTGTTTTTTCTTAAGCAGTTTTTTTATGAGCTTACTGGTAAAAATTTGAATGTAAATTTGCATATAGATAATCAGAGTACAATCAAAATGATTGAAAATGGATGTAGTGGCAAAAGGTCAAAATACATTGACATCAAGTATAAGTTTATTGCTGAAAACATAAAACAAAACAATTTTGTTGTAAAATATTGTCCTTTAGAGGATCAATTAGCTGATGCTTTTACGAAGTCGTTGACTCCTATTGATTTCGAGAAATTGAGAAACAGATACACGCATTTGATAATGTAAAATGAAATTAGAAAATTATGCGTTTGTTTTATGTTCAAAATTTTATAAAATTGCTAAAGCTGATTCAAATTTAAGGGGGAATGTTGGATGTTAAATTTGAATTGAATGTGGTGGAAAACTTTAAATTTAAACTGTTTACCCGCAATACCGATTCCCTATTGGTCCGCCGTTTTGCCTGTCGGCCAATCAGATGACTTGTGTTGTACTATCGCCATTCCCGTTTGATTGTTTTCCATGTGAGCTCGTCGCTAAAATTATTTTCATTAAAACTTATGTTAAAACTAGAATCTTTGGTTTTTATGACTTAAAAACCTCAACAGAAATTGCTCGAGGAACACTCAAACCGGCTAGAGGACTAAAAAAAAGTGAAAAATCAGGCTATCATGAACATTAAAATTATAGCGTCTGTACTGGAGAAATAACTTCAATAGTATGTATAGTAAGCTTTTTGTGCCTCCAAGAAAAATAAAATAAATTCTTTATCCAACATTTCATCGCCTATAGTCCGAAGTTAAAGGATTTGTTTACAACTCTCGAAGATAACCGTTATGAAATCCCCAATCAAAGACATATCCATGTAACATGGTATCTGCTTGTAAAGCAGATAGTGGAACTCGTTGACGAGTTTCTGAATAATTTCTTTCTTTCTTTTTTTCTTATACAATGTAGGTACATATGCTATCTTTCGACCTAAATAACATCGCGCTTCCCTACGCAGTTATCACCTTATTTCGAGTACGAATTTGACTCTTAACTCAAAGTACTTGCAAGTAATTATAATCCCCACCGTAGGATTGGCACCCCTGCTGCCTCGATCAAGCGTTGATTCTAGCTAGGTGAGAAAGCTAGATGCTGATCCAACATCCCCTCCATGTATATTCCTTTTTCAAATAAGGTCAGAATCTGTGCGATTACATTAAGAAATACTTATAGGTGATATCCCTCGTATGTGTTCTAGTCCGCTAAAAATGATACGAAGTGAAGATTAAAAAAGGTCCAGTCATGCAGCATCGTAAGAGCGAATTTTCTTGGACTATCTATCGTATAATGTTAAATTGTATTGAAATTGAAATTTTAGATTTTTTTGCAGTTTTTGTAGATTTTTTTAGCAAATATTAACGAAATTTAAGTACGTGTTTCAGCATAACTTTGAGCAAAATTTTTTAAATGTCCTACCTAGTTATTCGATGGCAATTTAGTTTTGACTAAAATTCTGCTCAAAATGATAAATTTGACGATTTTTGGCCGTTTTTAGCCATTCTTAGAGATTTTTTAGTACATTTTTCGAAATTTGACCAATTTAATGTGCTCAAAAATTGCTGGCGAACAAACTCATCCTTTCGTTTGGAATGCTCGATTTTTTGGCGTAAGAATGGGATTTTTATCTCAATCCTAAGGAGAGGTATCGTCTGGAATTATATATATATACACAGGGTGTCTACAGAAATTATGGGACAAACTCAAGGAATCGATTCTAAAGCTCATTTTTGATCGAAAGTTGCTCATAGAGATTTCTTTTTAAACGCTTTATTTTCGTTATTCAATTTTCAAGGTTTTTTTCGTGTTTTGTACCTTACGACATTAAAACGGATTGAGTAGTTCTAAGTCAACCTCATATTATGTACCAATATCTCTCTTCATGCCATAAATATAATATCAGCAGCCATCTCTGAGATACATTACTCTCAAATACGACCACCCATTAAAATGCGGATTTTTATGATGGTAGCATGAATATTTTTTTTGCTCCATTCTTTCATCTTCGCCGATTTCATCGTTTGCCTCATTTATAGCACTTTTTCTATTGATCCGTACGTGCATAAGGGGCTTTTCAGAAACGGAATAAAACCCAAAACCACCAGGTGTAGCAATTAAGTATCGTACCTTATACATTTTGAATGTGGAGACGTTATGATCTGGAAACCGGCAGTTTTCTCTACTTTTTTTTAGAGGGCTAGACGATTAATTTCTCGTTCAGCCTTCTATAGTTTGAAGCATCCATTTCGTCGGATCAACTGTCCCATGTGAGTTGCCCCAAATTATTCAAGTATATATTCAACAAAGTCATTTTTGGGCGTCATCAATACTCATTATCATTTTTCTCAAATATTGGTTTCACAAAAAAAACTGTACATCTTAGATTTTTTCATAAACTGTGTTAGGTATGTATTCGGTAATTGTGGCCTTCAAAAACGATCAGTGGAGTAGCTTCAAGGCCTGAAGAGGTCGCACGGTATACCCTCCACGTAAACCTTAACTTATCTACTAGTAATAATAAAGTAGAAGTAGCAAGAATAGAGTAGGATAATAAGTACTTAACGAAAAAAGTATGATAGGGTCGTTGGAAAACACGCGCCAACATAGGTCCTGCAACATGGTAGATAGGTCATGGTTCCTATTTCAGTTTTTATTTATAATGTCAGGTAAAAACTTGTATGTCAATTATGCTACGATCCTACTAGGCGATTACCTGATACAATACAAAGGTAATATTAGTTTGTGTGATCAAGATTCGTACTACGGTGTCTCAGGGAGTTCTCAAATAATGGAGGGTTAGAAGTTCCAGACATCAGCCACGAAGTTGTTTTGGATTATCTAGTTTTCAGAACAAGTATTTATCCCTCCACTGCAAACATGCCCCCTCCCTCCTCCCCTTATTCCCAAAAATGCGTGTTTTTTACGCAAACATAAGGAAAAACGTTAAAAAACAAATCCAAAGGGAGAAAAAATGAGTTCTGTGTTTGAATGGATCAATACAGTCAAAGCGAAATATTAATCCTAGAGGAATTATGTAGTTTTGAGAAACTCACCTTTTGGAAAGAGTGGAAAAAGAGAACATAGGTTCACAATATTCCAACCCTTATACTATAAGAACCGTGAGGTTTATTCAAGGAAGCTAACAGCAACTGAGAGTTTGTAATGAAACATAATAATATAAAGTTGATTTCAAGGAGAGCTACGACTGTACAGGTCGAATCAAGGAGCAGAAGAAGGAACTGCTGGCAATGCGGAGCGAGATGGGTTCAAACCCAGTTTAGCCACTTTGGTGAATAAAACTGTACGGAAGCATGATGCGCAACACGATAGCTTCCATGCTTGGGTGTTCCGTGCAAAATCAGGAGGTGGTATTGTACCTACTAACTATGAGTCCTGAGGGGCGTGGTGTCGACTGAAGATCTTATCAATTCAATACTCCCTTCTCTTCTGCCCATGAATCATAGAGTGAAGTACGATAGTGAACAGGTTCAATTATCTGCATGTTATCAGCAATAGTGATCATCTCTGTTTACAAAGACGGCAAAAACCTCGGAATCATAGTCATAGCAGCTAGTAGGTACAAGCATACAAGTAGGAATTCATTGCTGGCAATATAAATAAATGGACCAGAAATTCTTACTTGCAATATTCATGCTGACATGTGTTCACCATGGCTATTGAGAGATGGGATGAGAGAAAAGGTTGATGCAATATCTTCGGCTGTTTCTGAGGTCAGGTTCTCCACCCAGGCTGCATAAATCTGCACAAGTTGACAGCTGCATTCATCAAAGACGTCTCTGTTGTCTGTAGACGACCCCCATCATTCAGAAGCTAAGGGTTGGCACTAATCAGAGGTAGTCCATGTGGCTTTCAAACTGTCTACATGTAGGGTAGGAATATAAGGTGTAGGTAAATCGGATGTGTTGTGGGTTGATGATAAATGACAGCGGTAAATGCGATAAAATCTTAATTTGCCTAGTTGGAGCGGAGTACACAGCACACGCTAGTTAGGAGAGATTCTCCTCAAGATTTTATGTTCCAGCAAAGTATATTCAATTCGTTTACCAATTTCCATGGAGACGGCATTGGGAACCATGAAGCCGGATAGAAGAATATCCTCACTTTAATTAGGGGAGAGTGGGGTAATACCGCCATGTCGGGGAATACCGCCACCCTATATAATTATCCAACCACCTGAGTGGCAAATCTTGCAGCCAAATATCGTCATCTTTAGATCAGCAGTAATGTTGGAAAAGTTGGTTTGGGGTCATTAATTTGTTTTTATCAAAGATAAGCGAGTTTACAGTTTTTGAAGCTTGGCGTTCTAGTTTTACTGTTGTCGAATTTCCGTGGTAAGTAATAGTTTTTCATACGTTTATGTAAATTGTAGAACATGACGACGTAGAAAAATCATTTAGCTTTAATTTCCACCCATTACTCCATGTTTCTAACGAAAACTGTAGTTTTTAATGATTTTTTATCTCGTAAAGTTTACTGGGGCAATACCGCCACTCCAAATTCAGGCTAATTGCGCCATGGCGATATTGCCCTAATGCTCCATTCCTCAGTCTTGTTGGATTTTTTCAAAGTTTTTTGTAGTAATAATCACCTGTTTCTATTGATTCTGAGTAATTTAAATATAAATTAATATTTAAAAGACGAATTATATTGTGGTACCTTATCTCAATATGCACCTCTATATTTACCCAATCCTGGTTTATTAGATATTTACCTACCTATCTACTGAATAATTGTGCAGTACCTATCTACCTAACTTCTTTCCTATATTAACATAATCGTGGTAAGATTCCACTCTTCATGCTCCCATTTTGATTTTGACAATGGACGTTATTAGTCTTGTGAATTTTGCTGCGACCTGAAGAAGAGCACAAATTTAAAAACTTTATAAGCCGGGAAAATGGAATGCTATAAAATATTTCTTTTTTTAACGAGTTCCCCGTCGAACTTTTTCAATAATTCAGAACCAACATTATTTTAACAATATTTATTTTGTCCCAATTTTACTATTCAGGCGTGGAAATTGTTTTTAAACCTTTAGTGAATCCTTTTCTAGTCAACTAAGTTTCCAATATGGTGAGAAGCTAGCCAGGAAGAGTTTTTGAAATTCAATAAAACGTTATTCCGATGTTCTGATGAGACTGTTCATTTCCCCCCTTGTTTTAATATGGCGATATTACCCTAACCCGATGGCGGTATTTCCCCAGCTAGCTGGGGTAATACCGCCATTTACACTTCCGTCTGTGGGAAGAAGCACTTGGGGCCGGTCGGCTCCTTTCGTGAGCACTCGGGAACGATCGGCATTCGCTTCACAAGAGCAGCCAACGGTTGCCAGCACTACGGCATCGCTCCGACTGGTAAATCTACGGATTTATCCATATGCGGAAAAAAAAAAATATATATATATATATATAAATTTATTGGTGAGGAGATTGTGTACCAGTCAATCCCTTAGTAAAAATGAAGATTAGTTGGGCATGTAGATCAGAATGATGTGTATAGTTTGGTGGTCTGGATGCTCGCAAGCTCGCATCTCAAAAAGACATAACATCAAGTAGTCAATCCCTTAGTAAAAATGCAGATTAGTTTGGCATGTAGATCAGAATGATGTGTATAGTTTGGTGGTCTGGATGCTCGCAAGCTCGCATCTCAAAAAGACATAACATCAAGTAGTCAACCCCTTAGTAAAAATGCAGATTAGTGGACATGTAGGTCAGAATGACGTTTTAGAAGTATATTTCGGGAGTTGTACGATCAAAAGAAAAAAAAAGATCCTAGTAACAGGATTAAAACCCACGACCATCGTCTCACAAGACCGTCATCATAACCTATGATCTACGACTCATCTAGAGTTTGGAGTTGCAATCACAGTACTTAACCATTCCGAGCCCCAAGTACTTCATCCCCCAGACGGAAATGCCATTCACAAGGGTTTCGAAAATTGTTGTTTACTAATATAAAGTTGCTACACAACCAGCCGAAACGTTGTAATTCATAACTGGAGATGTTTCTTTATAATTTTCTTCAATTTGCTTGGGCTGTGATAGCTAAATATGCTTAAGGTGGCGATATTACCCCATTTTCCCCTATTCTCCTGAAACACGTCTTGCAGAAAAATAGTATCAGCTCTGTAGCTCTGACGAGACATTTTTGTAGATGGAATTTGTTCACCTGTAATCACACATAGAACAGTTAGATACTGAAGTGGTTTCCTACCACATGCAAGTATGCTAACAAGCAATAAATTCGTAAATGAGAAATAAAAATGTCAACAAGAAAATGAAATAAATCAAATGTTAATTAAAAATTATTTGCATACTCTAACCTAGTCAGGAGGGAAACAAGTGATAGGGTAAATTGCAAAAGTGTACATTTTCCCAGCACAATGTATCTAAAGTTGAAATCGATCAGCTGCATGAAGCAGGTATTATAAAACCGATAAAATTCAGTAAGTGGGCTGCTCCCATTGTTGTTGTTCCTAAGCCTAACGGAAAAATTCGCATGTGTGGCGATTTTAAGGTTTAACATTTCCAGTTGGATGTTGTGCATTATAATATTCTTCGATTTTAAGAGCTGCTCTACAAATTAAGGGATATTAAACAATTTTCAAAAATAGACCTTTCTGATGCATAACTTCAATTAGAGCTAGATGACGAGACAAATGAGAGAGCTGTAATTAACACACCATTTGGCCTTTATCAGTACTAATGTTTACCTTTTGGAATGGCAAGTGCTCCAACTATATTTCAATATTTTTTAGAGCAAGTCATAACAGGTGTTCCAGGCTGTGCTAATTATTTGGATGACATAATTGTGACAAGGTCCTCAGTGGAAGAGCATAAGTCAAACTTAGAAGCGATTTCCAAGCAGTTATTGGATGATGAAGGCCTTCATTGCAATTTGGATAAAATAATTTTTTTCCAGAAAGAAATAAGATATCTAGGAAATATTCTATTGGAACATGGAGTGCAGCTAAGCAAAGGGAAAGCTGATCCAATCAAGAAACTTCCTAGACCAACAAATCTCTACCATATTTGGAGTAAAAAAATTCCATCAGAATATCTATGGTAGGCCATTCGAGTTGCTTACTGACCATAAGCAACTGGTTTCTCTGTTTCATCCAAACAGTTACCTGTGTACATTTTAGCACGACTCCAACGTTGGGACATAATTCTTATGAGTTATCAATTTGATTGTAATTCATTATTGAGCTACAGAAAAGCATGGCTATGCTGATGCATTATCAAGACTTCCTGTGAGTCCAGATCCCGTTTTTGATTAAGAAAATTACGTGTTGCTGGATATTTGAGAACCATATGGAACAGCTGTTAGTATTTCCAATTAATGCCCAGCACATTGCTGAAGAAACAAGAAAAGATCCCCTTCTGAGCTAGGTATTGAACTTGAATGGCCACAGAATACACCAAAAGAACACAAACCATTTTCGAAAGGATTTTTCAGTTACTTCTCTCCATGGGGTTTTAGTTTGGGAAACTGAAAATCCCAGAGTTATTATTCCAGCATCAATACAGCCTCATGTCATCAAGCAACTGAATGATGGTCACTGGGGAGTAGTCCAGATGAAGCAGATGGCTAAAAAACACCGTTTTTAGTAAAACATTGACAAAGAAATTGAAAACCAAGCCCGAAGATGTCAACCTTGTCAAGCTGTTAAGCAATTCCAAAGTTGGCCTTCACCCCAAAATCCATGGGAAAGAGTCCATATTGATTTTGCAAGACCATTCTAGAATTCGATGTGGTTTATTGTGATGGATTCTTTCTCGAAGTATCCATTCTTAATTAGGATGGCCCCAACCACAACTGAGGCTGTCATTCAGGCGTTGAAACAAATTTTTCTTATAGAAGGAGATCCTGAAACGCTAGTTTCAGACAATGAGCCCTAATTTGTTTCCGAAAAATCTGAAGAGTTTTGTTCACTGGCCGGTATCACTCATCTCACTACAGCACAATTTCACCCAGCTTCTAATGGAGAAGCAGAGCGTTGGGTAAGGACATTCAAGGATGCCATTGTGAATAGACAGACCAACCATCTGCATTGGACAACTTACTTTTCACATATCGAACTACTGCTCTTTCCTCAGGGAAATCACTTGCTGAATGGTTGCATGGTCCTCAACCTAGAACAGCATTGTCTCTTCTACTTCCAAACCAGCATGCTATGTCAAAGCTGTCAGATTACAAGTTTGCAACAGGAGAAAAAGTGCAGGTCAAATTGTTTACATCAGCTCCCTGGGAATTTGGAACAGTAATTAAACACATAGGCCGCATGATGTACATTCGTGACACTTCAAGAGGTTTTCTGTGAGACCATCAAAACCACTTGCAGAAACATGGGAGCCCAATCATACCAAGCCAGCCCAGAAAATTATTCCATTCAGAATTCTCATGGTTGCCAAGACAACAAACAACCTGTTCAGGTCAAGTAGGTTCGTCAAGTTCAACTGCAGAGCAAGGAAGCAGTTATTTGAACAATGGTGAAACGTCTTGCAGCCAACCAATAACCACAAGAGATGATGAAGGGGACACGGAGCAAGCCAGTGATCAGCAAACATAAGTCTCCCAGTCTCCACAAGACGGGTGACGTTCCATCCTGAGGTCCTACGATGGTAGCAAACCAGTCCAGTGATATTCTCCTAAGACAAGGACTTGATGGGGAGGAATGATATGTTCACCACCATATACCTAGTTATTAGGAACGGTTTACATTTGTTTGTTGTTGTTTGAAGAACTCGTAACTAACAATAAGTCATTCTAATATATTTTGAAATACTGAATACACGCATTCTTAAAATGCAGTAGGGGCGATGTAAATAATTCATTGAAATGAGAGTCAAAGCTCTCGCAGGGTTTGGTCGTACGCATGGTAGAATTCGACTGGGAGACTGCACACCTGCAAGCTGGAAGACAGCTATGGCTTGAGATGGGCACCAGCTTCGGACGTTTCGTCGTAATGGTTGCTCAAATCTCTAACTGCTTGCTTATTCATCAAATCTAAGTAGCACAAAGAATACAAAAAAACAAAAACATTGCATGATCATGTTAGTCATAATGGGATTTTTTTTTTATAGAAAGATCACATGGGAGGTATAAGTGCTAGGCCTGGGGCTACGCCTTCGGTACTTTCTAAAAAATGTTATACCATCCGCACTCTCCTTCGTCGAGTAGTTTTCTTTCATGATTTTCAAAGCTTGCAATGGTGACGTCTTACTGGTAGGCAGGGGGGTTCCGCCCAGGCAGGAGGGGAGCATTGACGTCAACAGTGTGCTAAACTTTGAAAAATCATTGAGAGAAAACTACTCATTATAGGTGAGTGCGGTTGATGCCATACTTCTCAAGATGGAATCTTCTTCCATTTAAAATGGTTGAAATATATTTTTTGCACCCACGGGTAACGCTCATTGATTCAACAGTTGTGAAAATTCTGGTCTGGAATATTCTAGGTTTCGTGCCAAGGTTCTGTACAACAAAATAAGTTATGAAACCTGTTCGTTACGCTCAGCAATAAGTCTCTAATTGCTAACTCCGTACTACTACGAGAAAATACCACGCACGACCTACAGCAAGGAGCCTAACCCAAACTCAGACTTGTATTATACATGTCAGACTGATTCCTCTAATTATCAATTAGAGGATGATGACAAAAATTGGTACCGCCGGATTGACGTAGATTGATCAGCCTCCTCCGTATTATCACCGTATTGAAAGGGTGGGAAGTGAAATACTCTGGGCAGCAAGAGAGCAGAGTAGTTTTCAAAATCGGCGGACAACAGGCAAGATAGCAGACGAATAGAACTTTATTTAGTCTCCAGTTGTCTGGACTAGCGTCCGCTGCCAGCGACGGTTGACAGTTGCAATACTTCTTTCTTTAGTACGCTCCGAATTCTAGATGGAATCTAGTACAGCTGGATGGGAGAATGCTTTCCCGTCAATACCTTTAATTTCTGGTTTCATTATTATTTTTTGCGTCTCCATGTTTTTTTTTTTTTTTTTTTTTTTTTTTAATCTTATTTTTTTTTTCCAATTCAAATTTATTTTATCAGTAAAACTGTACCTTATTTTCATCTTTCGATTGTTTGTAGCCTCGGGATCGGCTATGAATATTTTATTGGCGACTCTCGCCATTCTTGGAGTAGTTTACTGTCGCCGTCATCATAGAAAGCACCACAAACACAAAACCGATGTTGACTACGACATGTGTGTACCCAAGGTAATATTACATTTATTCCATCAGTTTCATCCAAAACTCCAACTGTTGCAAAAAGTATACACAACTAAACAATTATTTTGCAAGAGATATTTTCTGGAGTGGGCATATTTCTGCGAAAAAAATTTTATACGTTGAAATTAATCCGTTTTAAGGCCTTCAGAAAAGAATCTTCTATCTATATCTATACTATTAATAAGAATGAAACTCCGTTTGTTTGTCTGTTTGTCTGTCGTGTCTATGCACGGCCAAACGGCTGAGTGGGGGGAGTGTACGAGTGGGGGGATCTTCTTGAGATTTTCCGATAGGGGGAGCGAGCGAATTTAAAATTTTCTAATCCCACCCGAACCATGGGCCGTAGGGCGGGAGGGGGGTCGAAGTAAGAATTAATGTGCGCTTTTTGGACTTCCCCGCATCCTCTACCCCTCTAAACGGCCGTCGACAATTCCGGAAAAATACCGGTTTCGTAGGTTTTTGAACGAGGAAGACGACGGCGCGATCGGATCGCGAAAAAAGTATCGGGAAATGCGTCAAAAAAATGCGAGAGTACGGACCCGTTTTCTCGAAAAGTCCGCCGAAAAACTTGGTTTTTTCCGATTAAAATATACCCCGTAAAGGTACGTTTTTCGGAACGGTTTTCGCGGGCGAAATACAGCTTTGGGTCCGCCGAATCTGAATCCGAAATCGGATATCGAAAAAAGTGACGTGAAGTTGGTCAAATCGCGAGCAGGAGCGAGGCGAATCGTTGAAATTACATTTTTAATCGACCCCGCCGCCCATTTCACAACGGAAGGGACTCGACTTCTACGCAATACCTTGCGAGCAAGCCAACGCACGCGCGCGTATAAGGATGGAACTTTCCCTTTCGAGCACCATTTCAACAGAATAAATAGGTACGGGTTTGTCCTACACATATACAGCAATGCCTTGCGAGCGAAGCGAGCAACATCCCCAAATAAACTTTTTTGTGGTTCCACGTAGTTTTATAAGATTTAATTTGTTTGTAAGAATTTCCAACAGAAAAAAACGTCTGCCAAGTTGGGTGGGCAGTATAACTTCCTCCAATATAACTTCCTCCTACAAATCGAGACCGCCGCCGTTTCACAATGTTGCTAACCAGAAGGGACTCGATGACTCATTTCAACAGAATAAATACGGGTTTTTTCCTACACATATACAGCAATACCTTGCGAGCGAAGCGAGCAACATTCTCTAATAAACCTTTCGTGGTTCCATGTAGTTTTATAAGATTTAATTTGTTTGTAAGAATTTCCAACAGAAAAAAACGTTTGCCAAGTTGGGTGGGCAGTATAACTTCCTCAAGCGAGCGAAGCGAGCAGCATACCCTACAGAAGTTAAACCTACCCTTAGAGATCTACCGTTTGCGAGCGAAGCGAGCAACATCCCCGAATAAACTTTTCGTGGTTCCACGTAGTTTCTAAGATTTAATTTGTTTGTAAGAATTCCCAACTGAAAAAAACGTCTGCCAAGTTGGGTGGGCAGTACAACATTCCCTAATAAACTTTTCGTGGTTCCACGTAGTTTTATAAGAATTAATTTGTTTGTAAGAATTTCCAACAGAAAAAAACGTCTGCCAAGTTGGGTGGGCAGTATAACTTCTTCAAGCGTGCGAAGCGAGCAGCATCCCCTACAGAATAAATACGGACTTGCGAGCGAAGCGAGCAACATCCCCTAATAAACTTTTCGTGGTTCCACGTAGTTTTATAAGATTTAATTTGTAAGTAAGAATTCCCCAACAGAAAAAAACGTCTGCCAAGTTGGGTGGGCAGTATAACTTCCTCAAGCGAGCGTAGCGAGCAGCATCCCCTACAGAAGTTAAACGAGCAACATTTTCTACATGCCAGACTTTGCGAGCGAAGCGAGCAACATATCCTACATGCCAGACTTTGCGAGCGAAGCGAGCAATATTCCCTACACGCCACACGTTGCGAGCGAAGCGAGCAACTTAATGGGGGGTCCGGGGGGCTTGCCCCCCGGCTGGACGTGGAGGCGAGCGTAGCGAGCCGGAGCGGCTAGTAAGTATATAACTTTGCATACGTGCAAACTAATTTGAATGGTTGGAAACGGTTCTAGAGGAACAATATACTTTGGCACAGATGTGCTGGAAAAAAGCATATATATATATATATATATATATATATATATATATATATATATATATATATTATATATATATATATATATAGAAGCTCCTTGACTGATCATCCTCACACTTCTTACAAATCAGCTGGTACACGCACATCCATGACTGGCACTTTGCTGATCCTTGGCACCTGTACGTGTGGGTGTTATTTGGGGACGTGAAATCCGAGTCCTCAATGACCAAATTACAGAGTTTGCATCTCGGTCTTTGACATGGGTGGAGACCACGTTGGTGCGGATTCTCACGCCGGACAGCTGGATGCCGATGCGACAGTATTTCACCAAGCTTCTTTCCCTGTCGATAGGTCATCCGAGGTGCCTCCCGAAATACCCCCTGGGTCTGTGGGCTGGAGTTCAAGATCAGCTGGAGTTCCCTGAGGATCCCATTGATCTTTTGAGCCCCATAAAAGAAAGTGGTCACCAGTGGAACTCGAACACTTGTTGGCTTAGGTCTTTGTTGGTAGTTGACGTGGGATGGAACCATTCTGTCTTCCAAAAAGTGCATGTTCTGTCTTCCATCAATTTGTTTTTAACCCCGGACAAGTAGCCTTCCGATTTCCCCCCGTTGTTGCATATTTGGTGGCCTCTAACAAACAATGATCGTTGGATAGACCGCTTTGTGTGTGGAGGAGCTTCCTTGAGTGAGTCCCAGCAACGACCGATAAAGCTGCATGCAAGAACGCACGGTCAAGCAGTCACCTTCGACGAATGTTTCGGTGTTAAGGTGTTGAAGAAGATGACTGAAAATACGAACGACCGGCTACTTCTACAGTCCGAACGGGCCCATAGGTGGGTACTGGGTTCAAATCGGCCTCCTGGACTCAACCTCAATGATTGAGTAACTCCAACATAACAACCATGAAACGTTGGATACAAGCTTGATTCCAGGAAATATTCAAAAAACACTCTTTTGACATTTTCATGTCTTTCATATGGCACATAACAAAAAAATCGTCGCGAAAAAAATTGTCCCAAGTGGCCACAACGATGATTATGACCATCAGAAATGACGTTGACCATTCATAGGTAAACACATGAAAATGTCCCAATGCGTTGCAGACTCGTATGCAAGCGTTTCACGTACAACCCAGCCGTTGCTAGGGGAATGGTTTCTCAAAAATTAGCTAAAGGTGGTTTTCTTCTTCTAATTTTGACAAAGACTAATTCGAAACATCAAAAACCTTTTCTTTATTTCTGTAGAATTTCTTTATCTTCAATTAGTATAATGCCTATATAGTGCAGTAGCACAGTGTCCACAATCAAGTGCATATATATATTATTAAAAAAGGGCAAACTTCAGGAGTCGTTCTAGAATGCCTCCAAACGGATTAAAATGAAGAAATTTTTCAAAAATGTTTATTTTAAAATTTTACAAGCCATTGCAATAGCTTCCTTTTCCACGAAAATTAGCTACAACGTAAAGTCCAACTTCATTCTCATTTCCTATATATATTTATAAATTTTTATATTTTGCAGCGTGATGAGCAAGAAAACTAAACGAGGTCAAGAGATTAATCACACAATTAGGAGTATTTTCTGTAATTTTCCCGGTAGGTATATCCTTAGATTAAAAAAAAGTTAACTGTTGCGATTCAGTGGTTCGAACTATTTACGAACGTACCTACCAACCTAGAGGCCTCCTTTTGGACCAGCGGGGGTTCCTTTAGTGCTGTATACCCACTATCCTTCCTTAATTAGTTATAGGTAATTTAAAAAAAGTATCGAGAAGAGAGGAGAAGAATGCAGACTAACGAATAAAAGTATGAGAATCCCGTTTAAAAAAGATCATCAAATTTCACCCCTTTGCTTTGTTCAAAGATGTTGGATGAGATCTTAACATTTTGGGCACATCCATGGTCGATATGGATTCGTAAATTTCGACCCAGCTGACCCAAGGACGGAGGAATTTTCGATTCATCCTATTCGCGGTAACTGTGTGCCTCAGGTTAACCAACAACTTTTGGTTGGTCGAATAGGCACTTTATAGTTAGCAACATTACGCACTATGTACCTGATAGTATTCGAATATGGGCCAATCGTTTATTAATAATGTCTACAATGTAGTATTAGAATCGCTGATATAATGATTTATTGGACGCATTTCCTAGGGAGACTATGCCACTAAAGCGGACTTGAAGAAAATCGTGAGAGATCTACTTGAAGGTCAGTATTGTAAATTTATTATAGAACCTATTTACGGTATTTTACGCTAAATAGTTTATTTTTATTTGTACGTATTTATATTATGTTTGACAAAGTATCTATGTACCTGATCAATTATTTTTTTAAGTAGGTACATACCTTATTCTGTCAATTAGGTTAAAAAGTGTTATAAAGTAAAAAAAAAACTAATCAAACCGTAGGAAGGTAAGTACCTTCTAACAAGTTTTGGTAGATTTACAGATCATGTTGAGGTTTGTATGGTAAAAGTTCAAATAACAATAGGCTCATATTTAAAACATTTATGGAGGCCCTCTTTAGGGAGAACCATAATATTTTCCTCCATTCCATATGTCTTCAGTTAGAATTGAAATAAAAATTTCACCATTAAACCAAGAGTTGTGAAAGATAGCGTATATGTGAGGTATAGCCCCGAGTACCAAGTGTAACGGCCCAAAAATATTTGTTACTTCGACAGGAGTTCGAACTCGCGTCGTCACAACTACCTACGAGAATTTGCCCGCAGTTGCGACACTCTAACGATCAGAGCTATGAGGCCATGGTAATCAAACCTCTTCGACTGTGAGAGTTATTTTCCTGGAGCGTAACACTAGGGCCGATGACGTCATTGGATGGAAGACGGTGGTATAAAAATCCTGTTTACATGGTGTTGAATTATCATGGAGTAGGTCTCACTCTCACTGAGTGAGTGGAGTATCAATCCAAATGTTATCAGCAAAGGAACGGGAGCCACCACAGTCTATGTAAGAAATTAATTTATGATTTTTCAATTGTAAATATTGTTCTTTAGGAACCTACCTAACTGGGAAATAGTTGTAATGGTTATTGCATCAATTATTCGTGTACATTTTTGATAAATCGATTTCTCATCTTAAGGGCAATTTTTTGAACCGAGGGTTTTTTTTGTATTGTATTGTACCTAGAGCTACTAAATAATGAAGTTATTACGACCTTCAACTAATTAATATTTAGGTATCAGATATATGAAGGTGTTTTTATTGTGCTAAGATTCCTCGAAGTACGATGGGGTCAATCAACAAAGCTGATGTCTCTTTAGTTGGCTGGTCACCTCTTCCATCGTCAACCGAGCAAGCTGGATTATCTATCACATAGTAGATCAGAAACCTGAATATAGAGCAGATGCAGGACCTTCTATCTACATTAGCCCCCATAAGTTGCATCCTCTACCAAAAGTTTCTTCAGAACCCACCTAATGAGGAGGCATCGCCTAGGTCAATCAAGAGTCGTCACAGACACACTAGAAAAAGATAACATAAGAATGAAAGGAAAATGGGTGAACATCTGAGAAGAGAACAGTAATAATTCATTAATCTTGGCATTGCTTTCAATCAACCCCCAAGGAAGATATTTGAGGTTTGAAATATTAAAAAACAAGGATCTTCATAACTTTCGGAATAGACCATCCAGAGCATTGTAGTTCCAATTGTGCACACTGCAGATGGGTTCAAATGATGAAGGGGAAAAAATCATGAACACGAATGTGAATTACAAATCGACTTTGGCAAGAAGGAGTTGGGTGAAGTTCTGTTGATTCAGCTCAATCTTCTTCTGTTTTTGGCATCCAGTCTTCGCGGCTAAACCCCTACTTTGGAAGAATTCCGGTTACTAACCATACAGGTGGAAGCGATATTGAATTCCAGACTCATAACCGCTCTCTCTTGTTCACCAGACGATATAGATGTTTAGACCCCCGGTCATTTCTTGATTTTCCGCCCTATAACTGGGCCACCAGAGGATCCAGAGCTGAGTGAGAGAATGGCCATTAGAACGCGGTGGGCACAAGTACAGCTATGGATACAGTCCTTTTGGAAACGTTGGAAGTCTGAATATCTTACCACGCTACAAACTCGGTATCGTTGGAGTACCGCAGATAATCCCCCTCCACAAGGAACGGTACGGTAGTACTAATGTTGGACGACAATTTACCACCCACACAATGGACTCTAGGTAGAATAATCAAAATATATTCTAATAATAAGCCTGCACATCGGATGTTCAGGCCTTAACGCTAACTGGCCATGAGGCTGTGGTCCGGAGATGGCTGGTTAACATAGAGTTTACTGCACAATAAATATTTGACAAAAAATAAATTTGATAGTTACACATTTGTGTGCTGATAATATACTCCAATTCAGTTAAAATTGACATCGATATATATGTATAATATATAATATATGATATATATGTATGACATCGATGTATGTTGCAAAATATTACGTATTTCCACTTTTAACGTCATGCTGCATGACTAGTGGGTACTTACTTTCATTATTCATAACAAAAATTATATATGACCATAATTTTTAAGAAAAAAATTGTACATGATTACTTATTTTTTGGGTCGCCAGTAAAGATATTGGAAAATCAGGCAGACTTGAAGGGTCCAGAAGGAAATCCAGGAAAGAGAGGACCAAATGGCAAATCAGGTACGTACTTACGAAAAAATAGAGAACATCCTTACAGAAAACGTTTTCTCCTTGTATGAACTGTGGGTATATATTGAAACAAAACAGCTGTTACTATGGGCTAGTACGTTGTTGATATCGATGTTGAAGTTACGTTTCGTTTCGTTATGTTAAGTTGTTAAGTTTTCTTCATTTCAGTACATTACCTATGTACCCTGACTCAGGAATTGTGAACTGGTGCTACTTTGTTTCTCCCGAAACGATCAAATCTGAGGTTCGGGGTGGCAAAATTTCAAAACAATTGAGGTTTGTAAGAACGGTACGGAGCCGATCCACTTGTTGGCAGGGAAGTTTGCAGTTTTCCCGGGCGTTTCTCATAAAATTGGAAATAACTATGTGCGGATAATACTGTTTAATTAGTAAGTAATACATTTTTCCCACACAAGAACTGGAAATTGTACAAAACAATTGTATCAGGTTGACACCTGACTAATAATAACACTAATAAATAATTAGACTCGCTTACAGTCCCCCTTAGGCTGGGTGTGGTCCTCTGATTGCTCTCATGCTTGCAGTTAGTCTAGTGTGTCGTGGTCCAGATAAAGGCTTCGTCAGAATATCGGCAATAATTTCGTCGGTGGGCTTGTGCTGCAGGTCAATCAGTCTGTCAGATATAGCTGCTCCAATTAAATTATGCATTATGTCAATGTGTTTCGTTGGTGAGTGATATACAGGCCCAGTGATATGCTGACTGATTGTCACCATAGAGCCTTAGTGGCCGATATTCATTGTCTACATTCAACTCGGTCAACTCTCTTCAGACAAATAGCCTCCTTTGCATATTACTAGGTAGATCAAAGACCCAATGGGGATCAGATTCGGATATGCATTCATTTCTCCTTGATTCGATGTTTCAGGTTTCACCAATATATTGCTGACATCAGCAGGTGTTATAACTGGATTCGCATTCTTCATCTCAAACTTTTCCAAGATTCTTTTGACGTAGATACTTGGTTTGTGACATCATGATTTTTTATTCTCTTTTCAATACCAAGTTTGTAATGTATGAAACCCCTTCTTTCATCTCGCCACTTTCTTTAACATTCTTTTAATTTAGTTTTATTTCGTTCATTGCTCTGTTTGAGGTCACATCCTGAATCATATCATTGACATACACACTAATTATAGCAAAATGTTCCCTGTCTCCGCCATATTCACACAAGAGTCAGCAACAGACAGTTTGAATCCATTTTTCTTCAGCTTTTAATCCTGATTTCGATTTCGTAATCATTCCTGATTGACAAAGTCAAAGAAGTGCATTCCATATTTTCCATATAAATTTGTTAACTTCTTTAAGTTTGTTTACTAGTAGATGTTTGATTGCTGTCTTCTTTATTTTACCATAGATACCTACCTATTCCTTTGTTCGTTCTTGATTATTCGTTTTAGAATTTCTTTGGGTGAATCAGGAATGTCCATCAAAATGTCTGCAACTATTTTTCCATTCAAGTAAGCCTTTGTCACATCCATTTGATTCACAATCATTTTCCTCATAGCTGCCACAGTAATTATAGTTCTCGGAGAGTTTATGTGTTGGTATCACTAGATTATGTGTCTTGTGAAAGTCGAAACCAGGCCTCCTATTAGACTTTTGCTATTATTCTTGCCTTGCGTCTATCTAATGCCTCGTCTTTCTTGAATTTGTTTACCAAAATTATTCGGCTTCCAACTGTATCTCTATTGGTACGCTTAGAAACTATATCCCACTCGTGGTTCTTCACCATGGCTTTCAATAGCTTTATATCCACTCTTCTGCTTGATGTGGTCCTGATTATGCGTCCTTCAACTCTAGTTTTTTGTCTCTCACAAGCCTGGTTAACTTTACAATCACAATAGTCCCAATTCCTCGGCTTTGGTATATTTCTTGATCTCCTGAGGGGTTCTTCTTGATGTAGGTAGGTACTATTCCATTTTCATGTACTGAACTTGCTTCAATCCAAATTTCTTCATCATCACAATGAATCTCATTATTTTAGACAATGTCTCGGTTATTGGGTTCCACAGAGTTGACTAGTTTTCTTGTTTCTGACACAGAGATAGCCTGAGATAGCCCCCCCCCCCCCTCCCATCTCCTTCTAGATCTTGGACAGAGGTTCCCTTCTGGAGCTGTGCTCAGTGATTCTTATTGTCAACATTGTGGGGTGTTGGGGGCCCTTTTGGCAGGACCCCATGGAATAGGGAGTGACTGAGATTGTCATATCGTCGTCAATTAAGGGCGACGAGACAGCGGGAAGAGACCCTCTACCGTTAGAGGCTCTGTAGGCGGATGCCTACAATCCATTTACCAATAGTACCTAGTTGCCAAACCTAATGTCCAGTGAAAGTATTTTCCGGCAGCCCCCTTTCAATAACCCTAAGAAAGTGGGAAGGGGCTCACTGTGAGAGAAAGGAAACTTTCGGTAATCCAACCCTTCTTGGCTGGCTAGATGCAGACCAGGTAAACTCTGGAGCTTTTATCGTCCTAGAAACTGAATTTAGTCATTGTCCCGTCAGTTATTGCTCGCGTTAATATCATAAATCCTTTCACTTCTTTTGATTCTCAGTTGCGTTTGAGTTTGTAAACAGGGTTGGTCAAGTTCAATAACGTGGATCTGTAAAGACGAGTGGTTATTTTAATAATATTTCGAACACCTCTTCATAATGCACGAGATACGCGTCCAACATCCAAGAAGATTTCTTAAAAGAAGGAATCCGCGATTCATCAATTGATCGATTGATTGTCACTCTAAAGCTGGTCACACACGAGCGTTCCAACAAGACAAATGGCTTGGTAGCGCGCCAATGGAATGACGTGTATGGCGAAACCCGATCATGATTGGAGCGACGGACGAGGCGTGATGGAATTCCAACAGATCCAAAAGCCATAGTGCCACGCCAAAACTCCATCGCGCCAACTTTTCGTTTGTGGAAAAACCCGATCAAGCGGGACGGACAGATGGCGCGATGGAGCGATCGTGTATGTCGAAGCGCGCGCGTTTTTGTCTCCGTTGATGATGAGCATTCGGCCACACTGGGTCTCGGTCTCCACTCTTTGACTGCTCCATTCATGATTTTACCCGAACTACATTGTCATCAAACGAAAATGAGTGCTTCAAACCGCGATTTCGTAATTTCGGTTATTGATATGTGTAGGGAGCACAGTTACTTGTGGAAAACCAGTGATCCGTATTACCATGCCAAGATGAAAAGGAGGAACCTGGTCCTTGAAAGCCTTGTCACTGTTCAAAACGGTTGATCCCACGGCCAGGAAGGATGTGGTTCTGAAAAACTTGAACTCTATGCGAGATTCATTTAGGAAGGAACTGAACAAGGTTCCACAGCACGGAACAATGTTCTACGGTGTGGGGAAATTCTAGTCATTTAAGTGGATCATTCAAATAGTGTTTTACACTTCTTTTTTCTTCTATACTCATTGCCACAAATGTGTTCTTGTAATGTTGGAGGAATAAATTTCATTTCATTTTTCTGGTAAGTTTCGATTATTTTTATTGATGCTAGCCGTAAATGCGGCAATGGAGTGGAGTGATCGTATGTGACCCCAACTTCCGACCCTTTCCTTCGTCGCTCCAATACCGCCCGGCTTCGCGCCACGCCACTCCATTTGGAACGCTCTTGTGTGACCAGCTCAAGAGAAGAGAGTAAAGGTGATACATTTGACAGCGAACTGGTTGGTGACGAGGAGGAGGATGGAGTGTTCTTATAATGTAATAAAATAAAGTACAGATTGTATATGTAATTATAATGTAAATAGCATGTAACTATGTAAATGTAGTATAAAGTCGATAATAAATAAGAGTAATGGTGAATTGTACAAGTAATCGTTTTATTAGATTAATAAAAAAAGTGTTTTTATTGAAATGAGTATTATTTCCGATTGTGAAAAGCTGGTTTCTATTGAATGTTGCTATTGAAATGAGTATTATTTCCTGTTGAATTATTCTTCACAACTGCAATGCATTTTGTTTTTCAATAATTTCATTAACACGTACAAGGTTGGGATTTAGAGAAGGGGAAGTTCAAGCAATAGTTAGGAGTGTTCAGGATGGAGAAGTTAGAAGGAGAAGCGAAGAGAGGTAGGGCATGTGCGAGCCGCAGTTCACTTTCACTGGACAATATTCCTGGCATCCACTATAGTCATTGACCCCTTGCTTTTGATTGATTTCAGTGTTCGCCAATAAAGTTGATTAATATTCACCCGTACAGACTGATTTGCCTGATTAATAACATCCAAACAGGTATTACATACACAATGAAAACCAGGTGCATTTCCACTGTCTGACTAGGCTTAACTTACTTGCTAGTGCTGATTGGTTTAAGCAACCCAAGGTTACGTTTTATTAATAACTAATGTATTTCCTCTCAACACATGCATTTGTTAACAATTATCTATCTTTTGAGTAGTTGGTACAGACTACCTCAGTGCTTACAACGAAATCAGTTCCTGAATTTTAACTGTTCCAGAGATTTGTTTCATTAGAATCTAAAGACCTTTTCTTTTCTCAGGTAGCTGCTGCGAGATTTACAAGAATTGTCGCCGCACAGTTCGAGATGTCAAACTTAGGGGCAAGAGGAAAAGCTATGTGGTGATCTCACAGGCAACAGTAGTGAGTTTATTTTTTAGAAGCATGCACATTATGGGGCTGCGAACTACCATGGTCTGCCTCCAGCAGTGCTAGAGATCAAAGTATCTAGGTAGGTACTGTAGAAATATGGTTCTTGGCATTTCTTTCTACTCATCATCCTTTTCGAGGAAAATTTTAGCTGCAGAAAATTAGCCGACAGGAGTAACTAAAAGCTAAAACTTTAGCTGTCGCTGAAAACTTTAGTCAAGATAGCTAACAGCTAACTTGAAAGAAAACAAAATTTGTCCGCATTAACAGATATAAGGTAATCATTTGTGCTCAAGCTGGCAGCTCTTCAAACAAGTTTTCAAACTAATTCAGCTGATCTAACCTTTTTAACATTTGCTGGCCCTGGGCTTCATTGGGCCGTTATTCAAAGATTTTCATTTCAATTTACAGGGTGTCAACCAAGTTCGTGTAACTTCAAGGATCGATTTTACAGCTCAAGGGCTACAAAAATTGTCTCCTAGAAATTCTTTTTAGGGGCTTTGTTTCCAATGAATTCACGATTTGTGATTTCTTCGTGTTTTCGACCATATATCACTAAAATAACCATAACTCCCTAAAATAACAGTGAAAACTATGAAATGAGTACACCGTTGAAAAGAGAGTTAAATTTCCTGCCTCCCTGATATCGATTTAAAGTTTTGTAAGCAGGTTTAAAGGGAGAGAAGTTCGGCTAAAACTTAAAATTTGACAGATCTTAGGAAACCTGTCGAAATTCGGAGCGCTATATAGATCGAAAGTCTAATTGAATTTTACCCCCGGAGACAAAAAAAAAAAACTACGCCGAGATCTCACCTTTCCAACAGTGCGGTAAATTTCAGTTTTACTTTGTTAATTAGGGTGTTTCAATGTTGAAAAACATTTTTTTCTTCAATGAAATCGAGGGTTTTTTCGAAAAATTACTTTCTATGAAAATACGAGTTTGTGGTCGGTTTCTACTCACTTTTTCACGTTGAATCGAATGGTAACACTTGCATATCACCCAAACCCCGTTATAACAAAAATTTTCACTTAAGCTAACTGGTTTCACCCCTAAAAACACATAAAATTCATCATATCAAATGAACTCAAATTTTTTAGTTAAAGTGTTGAACTTGGTTATAACGAAGTTTTGGAAATATACAAGTGTTACCATTAGATTCTGCTTATATAAATAGGTAGTAACAGATGAAATTAGTAATTGTTCGAAATTCTCACTAATACTGTTATTCATGGAAAAGAAAAAAAAAAACTGAAATCTATTATCGTATAAACTTTGTAAAAACAATAATAATGATATCCTGTTGTCGTAGTGACAGCAACAACACCTGAGAACCCGAAGCCTGATGAACGATCAAAATAATAGGTAAATCAGAGTTATAAATTAATGTTTGAATAATACTTCAACACTTTCCCTTATTCAAAAATTACAAATTTATAAAACTAAAGAGAGGCTTTACATATTTGAGTCCCGTTTTGTCACAAAGAACTGGAATGTGTGGAGCAGCTTAGGGTTTGGTTAGTCAATCTGCCAATTGATCTTCTGAAAGAACTTTCTTGACTACTAATTTGCCATCACTGACGAGCTCTCTATTGAAAAAATGTTTCCTTTGAACGTGTTTTGTGCGTCAATTATCCACCAATCGAATTGCGACTGCACTGTTAATTTCAACAATCGGAATCTGCCTCAACTTCGTGAATTCAACAAGAAGCCTGCTAAGCCAAATTACTTCCTTTGCAGCCTCGCTGTTGGCTGAAATCTCGGCTTCTGCAGTTCACTCCATTACTAATGCTCGTCGTTGGCTAAAGCATGAAATGGCACCATCTGTGTATTTGACTAAAACGCCTGACGTTGAGCGTCTAGTCTTTGCACACCCATCAAAATCTGAATCACTATAACAATCAAGGATGCCAATATCTGCATGCTGACGGCAAATTATGCCAAAATCCAAAGTTCTAGTAATGTAACGAAAAATTCTTTCAAGTTTCACTTCATTTTGAACTGTTGGGTTCCCCAATGATCTGGATAGAAAACCTACAGCACAAGCTAGGTCGGATCTACTCTCAAGCATAAGATACATTAGGGAACCAACTGCTTGTCTGTAAGGAAACGTATGCTCATTTCCAACTGCTTTCTCTGAATCTGAACCTGGAATCATGGGTGATGAAACGACTTGCACTCTGCAAAGTTGAACCTTTCTAAAATTTTCTGACCGTAGGCTATTTTACAGACTTAATACCGCAACTTTTCAACATCTTTATCTCAAGGCCCAAAATATAGTCAGTCCTTCGAAGCTATCTTGAACTCGGTCAATTCTGATCCTCCATTTGGAGGACAGCTGATTATGTCCACAAAACGCGAGGCAGTTGGACGAAAAGCGCCAACCTGCAATGGTTGTTTACTTTACTTTACTTTTTGAACTCGGTTCTAAGCTGGATGTTGAGCTACCGTTGAACTGGGTCGGCAACCCCCAATCAGCGTAGCGCTCTCTCAGGCTTAGACGAACGAGCGTCTCGCGTTCGAACAGTCTTAACTCATCTCGCATGACTGTGGGACACGAAATGACTCCTAGCCTTAGTTGCGTGGGGCTTACAGGGCTTTGACATGATCACGGTACTACACAACCTAACTGGGGGAGAGCTCTGAGATGACTGAGGAGTTGCATTCCAAGGCAGCTGGTCCTGGGGAAGATGGCCACCTCTCCCACTCCTCCTCCAGGGATGAATGGTGGGGATCTGTCAATGTCAAAGATGTGTGTTGGGTTCCGCTGGGGGGAAACTCATGGAGTTTTCAGTCATCTGTATGGCATTGGGACAATGGTTCCGTGTCTGGTTGGTGCCAGAGAGGGGGAACAAACCTTCGCCCATCTGGGGCACTGCATGTTCCTGCCTACAATATGTTCTTAGAAAAAAAATTTTCTGGTCACAATATTTTATGGTTAGGTAGGTACCATCTAGGTTGTCATTTCAGGTCTCCCAATGTTCCTTCCTCACTGTCGAGTCATCACTTGAGATACGCATCAATCATTTGGACACATTTAGATCTTGGATTCTTTTAAACATGTGAATGTCTTGCGACATGCTCTAAACGTTCCGTGCTCCCAAAATGGTGACAGCGGTGGTTTATGCTGTAAACGTTTTTGAGACACAGAGTTCCCATTGAGCACTCAATCTCCTCCACCTTACAGTTATCACAGAGGGAGTGATAAGTTGTCACTAGGTTGGAAACGATTCATTATTACTTGCATTAGGTACTTGCTAATTTTCACTTTTTTATCATGATGGCTTTGATTTATCGTACAATTTTATTTTCAGTATTGGCATGATGCTTATCTACAATGTCTTCAACAAAATATGACTTTACCGGAGTTACGTAGTGAAGCAGATTATGCTGAGATGACGCGATTTGTTAAAGATAATCATATCGGTAGCGACGCTGGTATGTACACCCTCTTATTTATAAATTGAAATGTACTCGACATAAATATTGGTATGTACGGTGATAGTTCAAAAACCATAACCATAATGAAAAGGACCACAGCATTTCCAGCACACCTGACGGAAGGCCCTGTCAATCTCGGTTTTTCCATTGGACCTGAGCCTCAGAAGGGGGAGGGGGGGATGCCGCTACCAATAGCTAGATTTTTATATTTTCAATGAACCGTCAACAGCTCCACTATGAGCTTCTTTGATCGGCTCATCTTCGGCATCTTCAATGGCGGCCACCCCTTCTTCAGTACCTAGTCTTTAGTCCTGTTTCAAGACCTTTTCTTCTTCTTTTTCGTCTTCAAAGTTTCTTCAGAGGCAGCTTTTGAACATTTTTATCCCAGTAACAACAAGTAGGATTGTGGGCACAGTTGCCAACCTGTATATCCTGTAAAGCTGGCACAAGAGAGTGAGCCATCTGTTTGCACTGCTCTTCTCTTGACAGTTAAACAACTTCGTAAGATTGCTTCAAATTGCTGATGATGAATATTTTCCATTTAAACTTTAAGAAACGCTGCAAATTATTACACAAAGGTTTATTATTTATGTATTAGACAGCCGTTCTACGTAGATCTCTGGTCCATAATTATTAAACTCCGCTTATAGTACCTATATTTAGTATCGGAACTCGGAGCTTCGGACCTCACAAATGGGTTCAATCCATTACAGCAGCGGAATCTCACAATTTTACGCTTTTTAATACAGTTGATAAACAAAACAATTTATTGCCAAGTCATCTTTCCAACACATAAAAGTGTTACCTATACTGTATATTGATATCATTTAATTGGTCAAATTTCAAAAAATGTGCTGACAAAATCACCGAAAATGGCTAAGAATCGTTAAATTGATATTTTGGTTTATTATTTCCAATAATAAGCCTATGTGATCGTATAGCAAAAAATTGTATAACCCCCCCTCAAACTGTGTCACTTTACGTTTCAAGGTGCGTAGAATCCAAATTTGAAATGTCCGTCCGCCGTCCGCCGTTCGCCGTCCGCCGTCCGGGCCATAAAAGGCCTTAGAATTGACTTAAAAAATCTGTTCTTTCGCACATAGACTCCACTTGGGGTCTAGTTGGTCCTAACTTCTCGCCAGCTCGATCGCTCCACACCCATGGGTGCTATGAGCCAAAAATACGTCAAAAAGTGTCTTTTTTTTTTGTATATTTCAAGTTGTATAGAAATTGGAGATTTATGAGTAAAAAGAAATTGTTAGCTATTAATTTTATGAAAAAAAGAGTATTCTAAATG
Organism: Adelphocoris suturalis; assembly: GCA_030762985.1. Classification (NCBI taxonomy): domain Eukaryota; kingdom Metazoa; phylum Arthropoda; class Insecta; order Hemiptera; family Miridae; genus Adelphocoris; species Adelphocoris suturalis. Next base: position 32,473,745 of record CM061047.1, on the reverse strand, counting down.
ATACTCTTCTATTCAAAAAGAGATTTTGGATTTTAGGCTGTTTTTTGCAATTTTATAGATTTTTTAAAACAAAATTGATGGAGTTCAAGTTTTTAGCATAATTTCGTACATAAATTGTTGAATGTTCTATTTCATAGTTGATAAACTGTATTTGACCAATCTTGTGCTAAGAAATATCAATTTGACGATTCTTAGCCATTTTCAGTGATTTTGTCAGCACATTTTTTGAAATTTGACCAATTAAATGATATCAATATACAGTATAGGTAACACTTTTATGTGTTGGAAAGATGACTTGGTAATAAATTGTTTTGTTTATCAACTGTATTAAAAAGCGTAAAATTGTGAGATTCCGCTGCTGTAATGGATTGAACCCATTTGTGAGGTCCGAAGCTCCGAGTTCCGATACTAAATATAGGTACTATAAGCGGCGTTTAATAACTATGGACCAGAGATCTACGTAGAAGGGCTGTCTAATACATAAATAATAAACCTTTGTGTAATAATTTGCAGCGTTTTTAGCATAAGATTGGTCAAATAAAGTTTATCAACTATGAAATAGAACATTCAACAATTTATGTACGAAATTATGCTAAAAACTTGAACTCCATTAATTTTGTTTTAAAAAATCTATAAAATTGCGAAAAATAGCCTAAAATCCAAAATCTCTTTTTGAATAGAATACTATCATTTAGAATACTTTTTTTTTTTTTCATTAAATTAATAGCTAACATTTTCTTTTCACTCATAAATCTCCAATTTCTATACAACTTGAAATATACAAAAAAAAGACACTTTTTTCACCTATTTTTGGCTCATAGTACCCATGGGTGTGGAGCGATCGAGCTGGCGAGAAGTTAGGACCAACTAGACCCCAAGTGGAGTCTATGTGCGAAAGAACAGATTTTTTAAGTCAATTATAAGGCCTTTTATGGCCCGGACGGCAGACGGACATTTCAAATTTGGATTCTACGCACCTTGAAACGTAATGTGACAAAGTTTGAGGGGGGGTTATAAAAATTTTTTGCTATACGATCACATAGGCTTATTATTGGAAATAATAAAAAAATGGCGTAAATATCATGATTGTTCAAAGCATATTTGAGTGCTTATAAACCATATGTGCATGATGGTAATTCCACAAAAAGTCGTATATTTCCCCAATACTGATATGGTACCCTATACATTTAGTTCAGATCGGATTAACAGTAGCGTGTGCGCATGCTATTCTATTTTGTGTGGTATTTGAGGCTCAGAATAGTGCTCTATAAATTTTATTTGGAATGGTTGACTAATGAAACTATTGCGCTTGCACCAAACTAGATTTTTTTTTTTTTTTTTTTTTTTGAATAATGAGAAATTGGAGACTAATACAGGTACTATTTTTCGTGCGATGTTCTAAGACTATAGGGACTGAAATTTTTCAAGATATACTTGTGTTCTCGTCTCGACGATCATTTATCAATTTCAACGTCGTCGGATGATTAGTGTGCATGCACTAACGTGAATTTCCCAAAGATGTCGATTTTTTCTCACTGTTCATAATAAAAATAATTCGGTTTGTTCAAATTTGGAACGTACCTATCTACATGAGTACCTACAAGTTTCAGGATGGTATCCCATTAATTTCATTGCCGATCGTTGTTACAGACAACACAGCTTGACTGATAGACCAATTTTGATCAGTCAGGGATTATGCCCGTTAGATCTATTTTCATTTTATCAATTTGACTCGTAGGTACATAGTTCTCAAACTAATTCTATACGCCCATATTACCATAAGAGAAGAAGCAATATAGGTTCCTACCTTCCATGACAATATTCACTTAGTGATGCCGCTGCAATAAGGCAATCCAACAATATGCTGGACACACTCTCCTTTTTACTGATGGCTCAAAACACCTAATGATGTTGGTCTTGCTCTATGGAACCCGAAATTCCCGGTCACTAGAGGCTTATCACCTGTGCAGAGCTGAGGCAGTGACACTGGCTATTTGTCACTGCCAGTTGTTGGGGGTTGGCAACTATGTGACTATCGAGGCGATAAGGAACACATATTCTGAGTGTTCCTTAGAGTGCCCCACTTGTACTGTTACGCCAAGTCACAGCGTTGGGTACAACCATAACTTTTATGTGAGTGCCGTGTCATGTGGGTATTCATGGAATTGAGTGTGCTGATGCTCTTTCAAGGAGAGTCATTTATGATCACTCCATTGCGATGTTGTCTATAAGCGTTGAGGATCAAATCACCTACATTCAACATAAAGCCAGTTCTATCTCGCATGAGCAATGGTAGGGTGAGGTTACTGGTCTGTATGGTGTCCTTCAAGACCTGAACCCGATAGGCCCTATCGTAACCCAGCATCCAAGACGGGACCAAGTAGTGGTAAATCGGGTTGCCACTGGCCATATTCGACTTGCCCAGACACCTGCTTAGTGCAGAAGCGTGAGATGCGGGTGACGAAGTTGTGGAAGTGATCTCTCCATCTACCACTCCCTAGAGAACTTCCTAGACCTTATAGACCTCCGAGTCGAGCATAGGGCCCCTCAAATGTTTAACAATTTGTATTTTCATTGTTTTTTTTTTTTTTTTTTTTTTTTTTTTTTTTTTTTTTTTTTTTAACAGGACAACCTGGTCTGTTTAAATCGCTTCGCGGCAAGTGAACAATTGACTATTTCGATGCGACCTCGCGTTCAATTATAATATTTTCTTTCAATAGGTATATACTCAATAATTGTCAATTTTTTTTCTGTCGCTATATTATCTTAATCTTATGTAATATTTTCATATTTTTCTATTTATTGTTCAATTAGTTTTTCCTATAATGATATTTTTGTATACTTATAAAATGTTTTCATACTCTTCTATAATATTTATCCTGTTTGTATTCCATATTCTGTATTGATATTTCCCATAATGTTTTATTAAATACTTTTAAGCTTTTCCACTACCTCACGTTGGTCCTGTAATCACACCTTTGTATATATTGTACTTCCGTCCTTGGTTTAAAACAATTCTCCACCATTATACGATGGCTTCCATCGTCAAATTGGGACATTTTCTTTTAGAAAGCTTGCTTTGTGTTGCACTACCAGTAGAGTTTTTTTTTTTTTTTTTTTACTTCTACCTGGGAGCTTGATCACCTTCACTCGTCTTCTCGTCGATTCTTTAGGGCACAATCGTTCAAGTTTATTCTCTACAAGTACAAGTTACATCATGGACACCCTCGCCAATAGGTTCCTTAATAATTCCCTAAAAGGGAACTAATTTCTCCCCTGGGCATCGATCGATGAGACTCGATCGTATTACCCCCCCCCCCCCCCCCCCCCCCCCCCCACCCCCACATCCCAATATTCTAACTCGCATTATTAATAACTTATCAAATAAACAGCTTGTAGAACTTTATTTGAGAATAGACTCAAGTTGGCAGAACGGAAGGCTAATGACGCAGTTAGGAGCGTCATCCCTTCCCTTCTCCACATTCCTCAAGCCCGATACCTCGAGGGTCCTAAGCAAGCTAGTTTAGTTCGTTTTCAAACATCCCTCTGACTAGAAGACCTAATAAACAATTATCTATTTCCAAAAATCTGAGTATTATTCAAAAACCCATTCTCTGATATCTATAGTTTTATTATAACTGATATATATATACACACACACACACATAATATATATATGTATATATATATTTATATATAAGTAGTTCCCGTAGCGTGTAGTTCGGTCTTTGCTCCAATTTCTTGTGTTCCAAAATAAATAAGTCTTTTTTAAAAAGTGGTTTTTACAAGATCAACCGTTGACTGGCTTAGTCGGTACTGGACGTTTTCCTGACATCGAAGCAACAGGAAGACCCGTTCACCGCACAAGAGCACACCGATTTCTATTGTGGTTTGGGATCGCAAGGGCATATTGTGATCACAGAAAATCACACAAACACACACATACACACACAGACACACACACACACACACAGACACACACGCACACGCACGCTGCAACTCCGCGAGGGCATTTCGCAACCGAGCGGGAACTATACGACTCCGGGAGGACCTACCTGTACCAGTTCCAGCTCGGATCACTCATGGTTTTGGTAGTATGAGTACCCCTCATCAGCCACTCGTGATTTAAGACCAGGCAACTCCTTAGGCCTGTAGCCGTAAGAAAAAAGAAAATCAAATTTCAATAACCAATTTACTGCAGAAGAAAAATTTATTATCATAAGTAATTAAACTTGAAACATAAGAATATTGAAACAAGAATTTTATCAAAAATGAGTAGGTATATTGAATAGAAGAAATACTAAATTAAAAGTTCGTAAAGAAGCCTCGAAAACTTCAGAAGAAAGATTTAATTTAAATCAAGTTTACTATCGTAAGTTTTTATTGTTGTATCTTTCTTAAAAATTCGTGAAGAAGCCTCGAAAACTTCATAAGAAAGATCCAACCTAAATTAAGTTTTCGATCGTAATTGAAATTCGAAAGCTCATTTTTTTTTACATTTTACTGTGCATACTAATTTTTGTGCATGTTAATATAAATCACGTTAGATTAAGCATTGTCGAACAAGTTCACATATTTTACAACACGCACTCCCCGACTTGACCCCAATTGTAAACGTTAAACTGTTGTAACCAAATCTCCAAAATTCCCAAATCAAAACCTACTAAATCACCGTCTTTAGGGATTATATTACGATATAACTTAAGACCTAGGATGGTGAACCGACACCCTGTGGCTGGAATGTTGCAGAGAGCCTTGGAAGCGGTACCAGAATGTGATGAGAATAACCAGGGGTACGGAAACCCGCAGTTTCCCCAAATTCCCGATCCTATTTACAATTACCACCTAAAATCCACAACAGCCGAGCCCGAATTCATTATTCCCTAATCCGCCAAATCCGAATCCACTTAACCCGAATCCAAATCCTGGACCGGAACGTAGAAGGGACAATGATTCCAATATTCTCCGGCCTGAGTATTTGAAGATGATACCGGATTTTCATGGCGAAAAACTACTGTTAAATACCTTTATTCGTAATTGTGACAGCATTTACGGTCAGTTTCACGACCAAAATAACCCCGATTGCTTTCAAAACACGTTCTTACTAAATTCAATAACGGCGAAAATCAAGGGTGAGGTCGCAAACCGGATTTTTGCAAAAAAAATGTCACCTCTTACCCGCAACTGAGGAGGGCTCTTCTGGCATCCTACTCGGATAAGAGAGACATTTTTCGGCTAGTTCAAGAACTCTGCTACATGACCCAAAAACTGGGAGAAGATTTTTTCAAATATTACGATCGCATAATAGAGATTCTAAATTGCCAGATTGCCTACATACAGAATCAAATGACAAATTTGTCCCCCTACTTAACACTCTTTGTACAAGCCCTGGCGCTTCGCACCTTCTTTTCAGGGTTGCATGAACCATCAGGTAGTCTATTGCGGACGAAATCTCCGCGAACGTTAGACTCGGCAATGGTGAAGATCACTAACGATTTTAATCTCCAACGTCATAATAATTCTGTAACGAGACAAGTTCAAAATCCCAACCAAAGATCGCCTCCGCGTTCGCAAGGACAAGCGTTCCACCCACGACCTCCTTATCACCATTTCCCGTACCGTCCTCCTTATGAAAATTATTCGCCACGACCAGGTCAGCAGGCGGCTACTGCACCTCGTCCGCCCACGCAAGGCCAGACGAGATACCAGAGCCCGAACCCTCATAGTTCAGTCAATGAATGCTCAAAAGGGGGGCGTAGAGTGCAATTGGGGTACGAGTTTTGTTTGCTTCAGGGATGCATTCAGAGTCGTTAGGAGGTAAACATACTAAAGTCCCCGCCAGTAGAGGGCGAGGCAAGGGGGGTAGGGAGGCGCAAAGTTGAAAAATTCGGACTTTTTTCGGTTTTTCGCTTCTAACTCGGAAAATAAACGTTCTACAGAAAAAATTATTCGTTCCAAAATGAAAGCTGAGTAAATTTCCCACAAAAATCACTCCTTGAAAAGTTCTATAGATTGAACCGTTCCCAAGATATCCGCTAATGAAAAACGGCTATGTCCGGAAATTTTCTTTTCGGGCCCCTTTTTTCATCAAATTTAATTCCTACACCCCTCGAATCTCAGTTTTAGAACATTAAAGGACATCAAAATATGTTTTACTACTTTCTAACTATATACACATAAATACATAACATGATCACATATGAATATTTGTAGATACATGTGTTTATATACGTAAGCTGTGTTCAGCTCAAATGTTGGTTTTTAAGATTTCGTTCTGTTCTACTTCCTACTTGAAATTAGTTATATCGCTACATTGCTCTTACAAAATCCTCATTTAAATTTTATATAAGCCACGTTTTTAAAATTAACCCTAGTGTAATATAAAGTCTTGAAGAGAAAAGTTCAGTAGGAGATATTTCAGTTATTTGATAGTATTCAAAGAAAAAATTGGCGTCGAGCAAGCGCCCTTCCGGGTTCGCCCAATAACTTTAACGGTAAAAAAAAAAGCTTTCCTCGATTTCTTCGATGGCTACAGTAACTCAGCGAAAAGTACAAAAGTATCAGAACAGAATCGCAGATATCGCCTCAAGAAGTATGTTGATATACAGTTTACTATGGAAACACCAATCAACGTCAAACCAGCTATCTTCCTCTCCAACGCCCACAACAAGAACCTTCTTATCCAGCTGCTGATGTCAAAACTTGAAGAGAATAGTATCGACACCATCCAAGCTGATGATGATGCAGACTTGACTATCATTTCAACGGCCATCGACATCATCTCAAGTGGCAGTGATTGGAGAGGATGTGGACTTGACCGTGTTGTTATTGGCAAAAGCCCCTCCCCAACAAGATATTTTTCTCATCAAGCCAGGCAGAGGGAAGGTGGCAGCCACATACTCTTCGCAGGAGCTTCAGAAGCTGGGCCTGCGCCATATTCTTTTTATACACGCATTCACAGGCTGCGACACTATCTCAGCGCCTTCCGTAGAAGCAAGGTTGGCTTTGCCAAACTGTACAAAAGAAACAGGGCTTTGCAAGAAGCAGCAGAAATTTTCACCAGCCCTTCGTCCACACCATCTGACGTTGAAAGAGCTGGCAATATAGCTATTCTGTTATGGTACGGGGCTCCAGCCAAACAAACATCCCTGAATGCGTATAGATATACGTCTTTCTTGAAGTCAGTTGCTGCAATCAAACCTGACATATCCACCCTCCCACCCACTGAGGGTGCAAATAAATATCATTGCCATCGGGTGTACAACCAGATCCATCTGTGGTTGAAAAACACTCTGTCCTCAGATGTGTGGGGGGAAGGAATCCCAGGATGGGAGACCAGAAATGGCCAGTTAGCACCGAAGCTAACTGATGAAGACCCAGCTCCTGAAGACCTCTTGAAAACAATATTCTGCCGCTGTCGGAAAAACTGCGACAGTGGCAGATGTACCTGCAAGAAGGCCTCGCTTAATTGCATTGGGGCGTGCTTTCACTGCCAGGGTAATTGCCTCAATGGCGTTCCATTGAACGAGGATGAAGAAGAAGAGGACACGGACCCCGAACGTGACGTTTCTTTTACGAGTACTTCTTCTAGTTGAATTGACTAAGGAACACCCGGAGCAATCAGTTTAAAAAAATCGTTTTAATAAAAGCAGTTCATTATACTTTGTATATGCAGATTTTTTTACTTTACCCTCATTCCGTAGGTGTGAGAATATATAGGTACTAATATAAATAATATTTACTTATATGCACATACATGCAGAAAGGTAACGGCCTAGCAGTTCAAAATATTTCGATGTCCTTTGATGTTCTAAAAAGGAGATTCGAGGGGTGTAGGGGTTGAACTCGATGAAAAAAGTAGCCCGACAAGAAAATTTCCGGGCACGGCCGTTTTTCATTAGCAAATATCTTGGGAACGGTTCAATCTAGAAAACTTTTTAAGGAATGTTTTTTGTGGGAAATTTACTCAGCTTTCATTTTGGAACGAATAATTTTTTCTGTAGAACGCTTAGTTTCCGAGTTATAAGCGAAAAACCGAAAAAAGTCCGAATTTTTCAACTTTGCGCCTCCCTCCCTCCCTTGCCTCGCCCTCTAGGGGCGGGGACTTTTAGTATGTTTACCTCCTAACTACCCTAAATGTATCCCCGAAGCAAACAAAACTCGTACCCCAATTGCACTCTATAATCATTCATTGACTGGACTATCAACAAAATTATAGGCCTAATCCCAACTATCGGCCCCAATATCAAAACAATTATCGACCAAATAATTTTCAGAATAACCAACGGCCCGCGCAAAATAACACCAATGTGACATGGAACTACCCAGTGCCGATGTCCATCAGCACCACTAAAACGAGCACTAACCTCTCTAACTTTAATTACGGAGAGTACGCCCCTGAGGAACCAATTGCATATGGTTACGATGACTATAATTACGGAGAAAATAATTATTTAGAGCCGGACTATTATGAAAATTGTCAAAACTTCCCCGAATATTATCCGGAAACTGATAATCATAACATAACAGACCGATTTCAAACTATGAATATGTACTCCGATCAACCCGCTGACAACCCGCAGGTCACGCCTCCAAACTTTGGTAATTGTGAAGAAAAGCCGTCAGCTCCTCAACCAGGTTCTTTTTTAGAGAACCCGAGCCTCCAACAAGATGCGACCTCATGAACACGTATGAAAGACTCAATGGACTCCCGTACATTTTAATGCCAAATTTAAACTTAAAGATCTTAATAGATACGGGAAGTACTTCTAGTTTTACCAACCCCAAAATTAATGACAAATATTTTAAATCAAAATTCCAAGTGGGCCCATTCCTCGTGCATACTGTTCATGGAAACTCTCGAATAGACTTTGTAGCCTTTATCCCCTGTGGAGACATTTTTCAGTCCCCCGATCTTCGGCTACCTAGGACACGTCCTTACAGATAAAGGCGTCAAACCAAATTTAAAAAAAATTAGAGCCATCTTAGAATACCCCCTCCCCGGGACGACTAAAGAGATTAAAGGGTTTTCAGGTCTCTTGGGATACTATTAAAAATTCATTAAGGACTTTGCGAAGATCACAAAACCTTTCACTCAATGCCTAAAAAAGGGTGCAACAATAAACAAACAAGACCCTAAATATCTGGAACGTTTCGAGACTTGTAAGCATTTTCTGACGAACGAGCCGATCCTAACATATCCCGACTTTTCTCAACCTTTCATAGCGACTTGTGATGATAGTGACGTAGCATTAGGTTTGGTCCTGAGTCAAAATAGAGACGGCCAAGAATTACCGGTGGCCTATTCATCAAGGACACTCTGCGAATCCGAAAAAAGGCTTGCGACTATTGAAAAGGAACTCCTAGCGATTTTTTTCGCCACTAAAACCTTTAGACCCTACTTATACGGTAAAAGGTTCACCATGTATACTGACCACAAACAGTTACAATGGCTATACGAGTACACTCTGAAAGAGCTAACATCAAAACTTTTCAGGTGGCGCCTCAAATTACAGGAATTCCAATTCGATATAAAATACTAACCCGGAAAAAGTAATCATGTCGCTGACGCGCTTCCCAGGATCGAACTTAACGCAAATGATACGTCGCCTCCATTAGCACAGGATGATTCGAATGAGATAGTTAACGATCTGTTTCAAGCAGCTTATAGACACCACGCATCCGCTTTAGATCCGGTAGCACCCCAAACTGAACCAACTGACGACGACAATTCCCTTAATGTCAACCCAGGGCAGTCTGCCAGACCAGAATTCCCTGAAAACGTATGTTTGACCATACCGATTAATGATGGCCCAGTCAACCATAGCACTAATCAAATAATAATAAAACAGGTAAATAATAATCCAAAACCAGTAAAAATAAAAAGTCTTTGACTCTAAAAAGAGATTCCATGTTGAATTATCAATTAATAATTTTGAAGGAGACATAATTAATTCCGTCAAAGAATTCATTCAACCCAATGTCAAATACCTGCTCTATTCTTCGAAGACAATAATTTCGACATTTACAAAAAATTCTCAGGCGCGATGATGAAAAATTTCAATGAATCCGAAATTAAATTTACGAAATATTCAAAATTACTAGAAGACGTCGAAGACGACGTTAGGATACGCGAAATCATCAGCGATTACTATTTGGGCAAATGCAACCATAGAGGAATTAACGAAACATATGACAAAAAAATATTCTACTTTTGGCCAAACCAGAAACAAACCATTCAAGAATTCATTAATCAGTGTGAGATATGCCTAACTTGTAAATATGATAGAGCACCAATTAAACCCACATACAACCTCACTCCTACTCCCACCAGACCTTTTGAATTGTTACATGTTGACAAAATTACTTTAGATGGAGGGAAATTTCTAACTATTATAGACATTTTCTCGAAGTATGCTCAAGCATACCTACTGTCTTCGGGAAATACCTTGGAAGTCGTTAAACCCTAGTTAAATTTTTCGCACATCACGTCACGCCTAAAATGATCAGATTTGACAATGCCGCGGAATTTAATTCAAGCCTAGTCAAGGAATGGCTAGCCTTACATAAAATTAACATTCACTTTATTAGTTCTCAACATCCGGATTCTAATGTACCAATCGAAAAGTTCCATTCCACACTTGTGGAACATCTTAGACTGCTCAATAACCGAGAGGAATTGTCCACAGATTCCGTAAAGACCAGAGTTAATTACGCCCTAATCGACTACAATAATTCCATTCATTCTGTAACGAAGTTTACCCCTTTTGAAATTGTGTACGGCCACATCGATAGCGGAACTCTCCTTAAACTCAATCTTGAAGAGAGAGTAATTAACGATTATGTCGAACGACACAAGGAAAAGATGAATGTTCTATACTCGGAAATTCATGATAGGAGTTCGCGCGTTAAAGAAAATTTCTTCAGAAGTTTATGTCAAAAACAAACAATTTCAGAGGAAAACAAAAAAATAAATATAATGAAGAGGAAATAGCCACTATTGACATAGACCGAAAGACCGCTAAAATAATCCCCAGACATCATAACGCCAAGGATAAGATCCACGTGTCGAATATTAAACGCCCGCGTAAAAAGTCTAAAGCAACTGACAAAGATAACGACGAGACTGATAAAACCCGACAACCAACGGACATTTCTCCTGTTCCAGGACCCTCATCGTCCTCCTGACGGTCGGAACGGATGCGCTTGAAATACGAAACTTGACGTCGAACCCTGGACTGCTCCCGATTAAACTAAAACCCGCCAAGCTATTTGAAGGCTACTATACATTGACCCACTATTACGAACTGTCTAATATTGTTAACCATGTAAGAAAAATACAAACTGATTATGAAACGACTATTAAAACATTACGAAACTCGACAGAATCAGTACTGTACGGACGAACAGAGATGCTCACCAGATCCATTAAATACACCCTTGAACTGATCAATCGAAATCTAAACAACATTATTATTAGAAACCCCCAATCTCGAACCAAAAGAGGTTTAGTGAATGGCTTAGGCTCAATAATAAAATTCATAACAGGTAATCTGGATTCCGAGGACCAAGCAAAGTACGATAGGATAACGCATCATTTGCAAAGCAATCAGGAAGAGCTACAACTCCATATAAAATCCCAATATTCCATCACCCGTGCCATAATGGAGAATTTTAATAAAACCATAGAGACAATTGCATTCAACAATAAACAAATTATGAGAGAATTTGCCCAGTATAAGTCAATAAAATATAGTCAAGCACAAGTTGGCCCAGCAAATGATATCCTCGAATACTATCAAATCCTTCTGAACTTAGTTATTCACATTCTGTAAGAGAGGTGAACTTCATCCCAGTATAATCGATTCCCCGTCATTGGTAGAAGAACTGAGTAAACTGACAGTCTTTTATCAAAATAGATTTTTAAATTTTCAAGGTGAAAATATTTTTGAAATCCAATCATTTATCAGGGTACAATGTTTCATTAGCACCGAAGAAATTATTTATTTCTTAGACATACCTTTAGTAAATAGGAAGGATTACGCTTCTGTCATTTAGAACCAGTACCTACCCAGGTAGATTCCGAATACGTCACGATCATCCCCTCAGTTAAATATTTTTTGAAATCCAAACAAGCCTCAGAAATAATTCCGCTTAGAGAAACATGTAAATTAAATCATATTTATCTTTGTCCTAATCACCTAAGAGCAGAAGCTGTCTTGAAACTGATTGTAAGGCAGTTTTGTGGTCTTCTTTTTGATATTTACCTTGTACCTAATTCAGTTTATTTTTCTTTTTGTTACGTACTTAATAATTGAAGACACAATTATTTTTCGTTTTATCTTTTCGTTTGTATTTTTTGAAGTGATCAATATATAAATTAAACATTTGGGGTTTTAAAATAACATCTGGGAAATTGGGATAAAATTGTAGTAACTAAATAACATAAATTAACGTCCAAAATTGAAATTAATAGAAATCAAAATCAATAAATAAATTATATAAATAAATTCGCGTTCGCGACAGAAGCCAAAACACAATGTGAAATCGGTATTCTATCTACCGGTAATGTTCAATTTTGCAAATGTCTTAAATTAAATATCCCGGAAAACTAAGTGTCCCTCTTGACTGAATTAAATCAGTACCTTCTTGTTTTACCTGAAGGAGATCAAATAGAAATAATTGATTCAACCGGAACGGAGATTGAAAGACATTTACTTAATAAGCCCTAGTAAAAGCCACATAAAGTTCACAAACCATACCTTATTCGCGGCGCAGAAAGAAAGTGTTGGTCAACCTTTAATCATGGAAAATCTAAATTTCAAATTAGACCCTAACCAAAAACCTGATTTCGAAATCCAACTCCAGGATCTGTACCTTCACCTTATCCAACCCCATGCAACCATACCAATACCTCATATCGAATTAGGAACTATCGCAACCCCCAGCCGATGGACCGTGTTGCTATACGCTCTCATAATAACTTGCATTGGTTACAATGTTTATCGTATACTCAAAATTAGAAGAAGTGTAAGACTTCATCCAGGTATTCAGAACGCCTGAATTTAGCCCACTTTCACTGCATAGGAAATATGTAGCATGCCTCCTTATCTATCTCTATCTCTATTATTTATAAGAATGAAACTCCGTCTGTTTGTCTGTTTGTTTGTTTGTCTGTTTGTCTTGTCTATGCACGGCCAAACGGCTGAGTGGGGGGAGTCTACGAGTGGGGGGATCTTCTTGGGATTTTCCGATAGGCGAATTTAAAATTGTATAAGCGAATTTAAAATTTTCTAATCCCACCCGAACCATGGGCCGTAGGGTGGGAGGGGGGTCGAAGTTCCGTTTAATGTGCGCTTTTTCCACTTCCCCGCTTCCTCTACCCCTCTAAACGGCTGTCGAAAATTCCGGAAAAATACCGGTTTCGTAGGTTTTTGTACGAGGAAGACGCAATCGGATCGCAGGAAAAGTATTGGGAAATGCGTAAAAAAAATGCGAGAGTACGGACCCGTTTTCTCGAAGAGTCCGACGAAAAACTTGGTTTTTTCCAATTAAAATATACCACATTAACGTACGTTTTTTGAGACGGTTTTTGCGGGCGATATAAAGGTTTGATTTTGCCGAATCTGAATCCAAAATCGGATATCAAAAAAAGTGACGGGAAGTCGGTCAAAATGCGAGGGGAAGCGAGGCGAAGCGATTAAAATGAGAAGTTAATTGTGCCGTGGACGCGAGAAGGCTCAAGAAAGACGTGAAGGGGTTCGATGACTCAGGTGTTTCACAATGTTGCTAGCAGGCCTATTTCAACAACATAAATACGGGTTTTTTCCTACACATATACAGCAATACCTCTAATTAACTTTTCATGGTTCCACGTAGTTTTATAAGATTTAGTTTGTTTGTGAGATTTTCCAACAGAAAAACACGTCTGCCAAGTTGGGTGGGCAGTATAACTTCCTCAAGCGCGTGAAGCGAGCAACATTCCCTACAGAGGTTAAACCTACCCTTAGGGACCTACCGTTTGCGAGCAAAGCGAGCAACATCCCTTACATGTTTCAAAATTGTAATACATCGCATGAATACAGCCACACCTTGCGAGCGAAGCGAGCAACCTAACGAGGGGGTCCAGGGTTTTTCCTACACATATACAGCCGTACCGAGAAAGCGAAGCAAGCAACATACCCTACACACGTTAAACCTACCCTTAGGGATCTACCGTTTGCGAGCGAAGCAAGCAACATCCCCTACACACGTTAAACCTACCCTTAGTGATCTACCGTTTGCGAGTGAAGTGAGCAACATTCCCTACATGCGGCTAGTTATTTATAAGAATGAAACTACGTCTGTTTGTCGTGTCTATGAACGGCCAAACGGCTGAGTGGGGAGAGTCTACGAGCGGAGGGATCTTCATGGGATTTTCCGATAGGGTGTATAAGCGAATTTAAAATTTTTTAATCCCACCCGAACCATGGGCCGTATGGTGAGAGGGGGGTCGAAGTAAGGGTTAATGCGCGCTTTTTCCACTTCCACGCTTCCTCTACCACTCTAAACGGCCGTCGAAAATTCCGGAAAAATACCGGTTCCGTAGGTTTTTGAAGGAAGAAGAGGACGGCGCGATCGAATCACGAAAAAAGTATCGGGAAATGCGTCAAAAAAATTAAAGAGTATGGACCCGCTTTCTCGAAAATTCCGACGAAAAACCTATATCAACGATTAACTAGAACATTAAATAATTTATTCTCAGAAATATGGTAAAGAAGTTACCTGAATTTCATTAATAATTTCTGAAAAGTCGATTTAAAAAACTGAAAAATTGCTAAACATTCAAAATATATTCTGAATCGTAGAATATAATTTAGGACGAGTTAATTTACCATAAAAGTTGTGGATAAAAATTTCGTTGTACTCATTGAGCTCACATTTTAAAAAAGAAACCATGATCACCATGATCAGTCAGTGATGTCGGTGATGGTGAGTGGGTTTCCTCATGATTAGTCATGATCATGCTGCATGACTAATTTCAACAGTTTTCATCCAGTTTTAATGAAATTTCAGAGAATGTGTGGGTTAAGCTGTAATTGGGCCCCAATTAATTTCATACTCTTCTCAAATCATTACCTTCTTCATTCAGCGGATGCGTAAACGTGAATTACTGCAAGCATCATTTCTTTACGCCCTGTGCATGGTTGGGGGACGGTGGTTTAAATATTCCATGTTATTTTTAACATTATTGTATCATTAGTAGCTCCTGCGCATGCGCGAAAGTGTACTCCCAGGAACAAGGTTAATTTCTAGTTTTCATCAGATTTTGATAACATTTTCTGGGACCTTGCGGGTAAGGCTGTAGATTGTTCCCTACACATTTCATTTTTCTCCAGACATTACTCCATTCTGCGCATGCGCTAACGTACATTACTTCGAGCATCATTTTCCCGTTTCCCAAATGACCGATGTTGATGGTGTACCTACATCTTGCGTGACTATATTCCGCTATGGAGTTTCTAATGATTATTAAAACCATTTCAATGATCTATACATTTTTATGTTATTTTAAATTGGTAGTAACCTACTTAAATATCGCTATACTGAGAACAGGAAGACTAGTAAACTGTAGATGTTTTGATTAATTTGCATTATTTTTCCTTCTGCTGGTGACTATATCTACGAAGACATATTGATGTTCCTTCGGATCTGCAATTTGAAATGGACTTGCTTTGAAATATCGAAAATTCAATACCAGTGCACACCAATCATCTATGGGTCTCTAAACCTATATTATTTCTTTACCTACCGATATTACATTGAAGTGTAAAATAGTGGGGTCTTGGAACTGTAGAAGTGTGAACCCTTCTCGGAGGCACGATGCGCCATGTTCTGTACATTACATAAGGGGTTTAACAATAGGTAATTGTATATCAATGATCTGCGTAGAAGGGCTATCTAACACAGAAATAAAAAAAACCTTTGTGTACTAATAATTTGCAGCTTTTTCTAAATTTATTTATTTATTTTTTATCAGGTTTACTTAGGGGTCTCATAATCGTTTTTTAAGAGGTGATTATCGTTCTACCCTGACCACTGGTTTTTCCCCTCCGATTTCTCAGTGGAATCCATGGTGGCCCTGTGTTTGGTTACGGAGGGCAACATTGCTCCCCCCAGAATCGTGTCACTTGCAGTGTCGTTTTAGGCTGCACCTGCATTAGGTCCGGAAGTTTCTCGATCCAAACCGATCCGGCGACTCCCGACAACGGGACCCGACGACGTCCGTCGGAGGTGTCGACATTGAACCGAACCGAACCGAACCGAACTGCGGTGACACCCGGCCCGGTTGGTATTGGGACAGTTTCATGGCAGAAAGAATCCATCTAGCACTATTTTGTAGTGTTACCATCGCTACTAATCATTAGATGTCGTAATAATACTGATAAGTAGGTACTTATATACTCGATACTTCCATTGTCATGAAAATTCAAATTATAGAGAATAAATTGCTAAGGATAATACATTCAAAAAGTACCGTATATATGCTTTTCTATTGCACTGTTATATAGGGAATTTGATTGTAAAAATGTTATCCAAATTTTCAATTTTCCATTATGTATCCGCATTTATTTTTGGCATTGGTGCTAAAAATTTGTCGCCTTATACAAGTCCGATGCGTAATTACAATTACAGTACCTCGTTCACGAATTATTCATCCAAAAGTAAACTGCGAGTTTTTTAAATTAATTTTTTTTATTAAGACAGCCCTTAGATCACTATTCCAGAAATAGATCAATATTTTTTCATATATACTTACTAAATTATCCAATTTCATGAATTTACAGAGGAGTATATTATAATTTATTTTTAGCGAATTTTGAAGAAAATGAAGCTATTGCAATGGCTACAAAACTTTTCAAAATTATCTTTTTCATGGTCCGTTCTGAGGAATTCCGAAACGATTCTGCATTATAACATTATATCATGATGATTCATCCTGGATATAATGATGTAATCCAGAATCGTTTTAGAATCCCTCAAAACGTAGCATGACAAAGATAATTTTGAAAATGTTTGATTTTGATTTATTTTTGATATATATATGTCCGTTATAATAAAAATATGGATATCAGAGAATGGGTTTTAGAATAATACTCAGAATTTTGGAAATAGATATATGTTTATAAGGTCTTCTAGTCAGAAGGATATTTGAAAACGAACCAAACCAGCTTGGTTGGGACCCTCGTGGTGTCGGCTTGAGGAATGTAGAGAAAGGACCTGACTATTCTGAAAAAAAAAAAAAAAAAAAAAAATTATTTACTAGAACGTTAGAATATTTATGCATAAAGTTATGCAGGAAAAATTACTTTGGACCGCCATAAATTATTCAGAACGACTTTTTTTTTCTCCTGGAAAATGGTAGTTAACAATTTATTTCCACTGAAAGTTCTCAAATTTCAAAACAATCGAGCATGATACGACAAAATGCGACAACAACGGAAAAATACGACAATTTACGAAAATTCGCTCATACGACCATACTGCATGACTGGATTTTTTTAATGATATAATTTTGTATTGAATTGCTTGTTATTTAAAAAGAGTAGTGATGAGTTCTTGACCGCAGACGACGAAATTTCAAGTGGTTTGTTCTTGAGAGTCGGTCGGGTCAATGAAACTAAACTTCAGGCCAACGTTTCGCTATATTTATACAGCATCATCAGGGCTATACAAAAAGGACCATCACGTTACACACATATGGACACAACTACACACTAGCTAGCTTATATTCAACTTTGAATTATGAAAATTATTGCACTAAACTAAATAGGAACTCTTAGGAACTCAGGTATTTGAAGGTAGGTAGCTACTTACAATATATTACATGGTTTGGGTGGGCTGAATGAATAAGTTGGTAACAAAAATTTTGAATGATATTTTACCTTGGAGTTTGCTGTTAGGTACTCAGTGAGTCATCCTGAGACTGAGAGAGCATATGGAGTTGTTGACATTTGGTGAAATTGTGAAAAGTTATGTGGTGAAACAAGTTGTTGAAACTCAGAAATGAGTTTCAACAACTTGTTTCACCACATAACTCAGAACCTGAGTTGAAACTCAGAAATGAGTTTCAACAATTTGTTTCAACACATAACTTTTCACAATTTCACCTCATGTCAACAACTCCATATGCTCTCTCAGTCTCAGGATGACTCACTGAGTACCTAACAGCAAACTCCAAGGTAAAATATCATTCAAAATTTTTGTTACCAACTTATTCATTCAGCCCACCCAAACCATGTAATATATTGTAAGTAGCTACCTACCTTCAAAAACCTGAGTTCCTAAGAGTTCCTATTTAGTTTAGTGCAATAATTTTCATAATTCAAAGTTGAATATAAGCTAGCTAGTGTGTAGTTGTGTCCATATGTGTGTAACGTGATGGTTCTTTTTGTATAGCCCTGATGATGCTGTGTAAATATAGCGAAACGTTGGCCTGAAGTTTAGTTTCATTGACCCGACCGACTCTCAAGAACAAACCATTTGAAATTTAAAAAGAGTGAAGAAGAGAAAAGTTTTGGGCGTGACAAGGATTTACCACAGACAGTCAGACATCAGACTGACAGACACGGAACCAAAGTTGATCAGTACGTTCTGAAACGAAAAAGCAAGTGGAAATTTTAATTTTGGAGAACAAAAATTGTTTCGACTTCAATCACGAACACAAAGCTTTGTTAGTGAGGAAGCAAAATATGAAGGTCTTTTTGGAGATCTTGACAATCCGTTTGAGACTCAATAATTCTATAAATTTTGAGATCTTCGGCGAACAACAGGCACATGCTTAATGAAATTGATGATGAAGTAATTTTTCCATTACCTCAATTAGAAAATTGAATTACAGAAAAGCGCAGGTAATGAAATAATTATGTAATACGATAAGTGTCGATAAAAGTTCCTGCATCATGATCGTATGAGAGAATTTTCGTATATTATGTTGTTATCATTATAGTAGGTAAGTACACACAAAAGACGAACTTACCACATATGCGGTTTTACCTCACTTGACCCCTTGCACGCCTCTTTGTAAAAATAGATCGTATCTTTTTACGATTTAATGTATTATTATTGCATTCATTCGTGATCTGATCTTAAAAAGATTTCCGACAATTGTTATTATTTTTTTAAATTTGTTTCATTATTTAGCCTGGACTGGAATAACATCCTTTGAGCACGGTTTATTTTTTACCTATGTCAGTGATGGAGAACCAATGATTGTTGGGAAGTGGAGCGCGGGACCTTATCATCCCACTCCGTGAGTAATATTGTATCATTAAAGTATATTATTATTTTTTGTAAAATTTAATAATATTTTCGTGGTCCCACATAGAAAATGCAGTAAATTATTACACAGCAATTTATTTTTTTCCGTTTAGTCCCTTTTATAAGATTAATTAGTTGATTAATTAATTCATTTATTTTTTGGTCATACCCTTGGGCCTTGGGATTGTCAGTAAAAAGAAATCGTAAGCAGTTTTAAATTTTCCACAAATTAATGTTTGTGGTTGCCATAAGACTACTATAAATCCAACGGCAATACATATTAGATATTACATAAATTACCTACCTTTTAAAAGTTTTTTAAAAAAATTTTCTTCTCCTTGGGATAGTGAAGCAAAGGAATGGAAAGGGATTGTGAGTATTTTTCAAATTTTCCTCCCCCACACGAACCATGGGCTGTAGGTCTCGATGGTATCCCACTGTATCTCATCGCATCTATACATCCCACCCGATCCATCGAGAAAAACCACCCCTAGCGAGAGAAGCGAGCAACATCCCCTACACGTTTCAAATCACCCTTAGATATCTGAAATTTCCAATCATTCTACGTGTCCCACTCTACAGTGAAGACCATTGGATCTATACAGCGATACCGTGTGAGGGAAGCGAGCGAAAGAACTAGGCTAGTTATATTATATGTGAATGAAACTCCGTCTGACTGTTTGCCAATGATGTGCACGGCCAAACGGCTGAGTGGGGGGAGTCTACGAATGGTGGGAACTTCTTGAATTTTTCCAAA
Source organism: Adelphocoris suturalis (assembly GCA_030762985.1). Taxonomy (NCBI): domain Eukaryota; kingdom Metazoa; phylum Arthropoda; class Insecta; order Hemiptera; family Miridae; genus Adelphocoris; species Adelphocoris suturalis. The sequence continues at coordinate 32,453,689 of CM061047.1, read as the reverse complement.
GGGAGGCATAAGCGATTTTAAAATTTTCTACTACCACCTGAACCATGGGCTGGATGGCGGGAGGTGGGTGGGAGCCTCTCTTAAAACTAAACTTTTCGTGGTTCTTCATAAAGTACCGCGTTTATAGTAATTTCCAACAGAAAATAACATCTGCAGAATGTTTGCCATTCCCTTGGGATTGACTATAGAAAGTGATTGTAAGCAATTTTCAAATTTTCCACCACCACCGGAACCAAGGACTGTAGGTCACAATGGTATGGGGACTATATCCAGTCCATCTATTCATCCCACACTGAGTGAGCGAGAAAACCCACCCCTAGCGAAAGAAGCGAGAAACATCCCCAACACAAGACGGATTTCAAGGGGTTTTTTTCCTACGAACTCAGGATGGACTATTTATATCTCATCGCATATACCTATACATCCCACAGAGAGCAAGTGAAGGGAGCAACATCCCCTACACCTCCTTGGTGATCCACCGTTTCCATCATTCTACATGTCCCACTCAATAGTAACGACCATCGGATCTATACAGCAATACCGAGCAAGCGAAACGAGCGAGAAAAATGGGCTAGTACCTTAAATATCTTCAGAAGTCTATAGGGATTCCAGCACTTAGAGGGCGCAAAAGCAATGAAACCTTCCCTCTCTGATAGAGTTTGGCTAGAGAAAGACCTCTGCTTCCTTAGCCTTGTTCCTTGTTGTTGATAAGCAGGTTGGTGAATTTATCCTTCCCTTGGCCAAACGGTGCGGAGGACATATTGCATCAGGTGAATGAATAAGTGAACTTTTCTTTCCCAAACCACTTTGTGCAGCAGGCAGAATGTACTGATACTGTCATGGGAGTTCGCTTCTAAGAGGGAATGGTTCGAGAGAGAAGTAAATGCAATGTACAGAGTGGACCTGGTTATATCTGAATGGTTTGGGTGCGTATTAAGTCAGTACAACGTACATTTATCCGTTATATTGCCTTTAAAAAACGTGTTCGGCAGGACGATGTTGTGTATGATTCTCTGATGACCGAGTGTGGTATTTTATCACTTCATGATAGACGAGTCGTGGGTGATCTTTATTTTAGTTCAATCTACACAGCTACAAAACTGACTGCCCCTTGTTATTATCTTAATTTGATTTTCATGCGCCGATCCATACCACAAGTTTAATTATTTGTTCAATAACCCCCTTTATAACATGGCTAGATGTTAAAACCTATTAGCAGCAGATAATCATTGCCTTGATTTTTTTTTGTTCAATAGTATTACCGTTTTCAAAAATCATGTCGTTTCCTCCTTTTTTTTTTTTTTTTTTTTTTTTTTTTTTTTTTTTTTTTTTTTTTTTTTTTTTTAAATATTAAGCTACTGAGGCCGTAATGGCCTATTGTAGCTGGAGAAGGAGGCCGTGCCTCCTCCCCATCCCAGACACTAGGTCTGCCCGATACCGACAGCCCTGCCAAACCAAGCACTATCTGCCTGGTTCCGGCACTCCTACCAGCCATCAGGCACTGTCTGGGCCCGAGTGCTCCACACTCGGTAAGTGTCTGGGTCGCAGCCCCAGTCTGGCTTGGCGCCATATCGCCAATGCCAGCCACAGCTGGGAAGTCGATCATTCCCCACAACGTTTTGGCCAAAGGCGAGGAGAGTCTTAATCTCCCCCATCTTAATGTCTTGGGGATCGATGGAGGTTCTGCCCCAATTCAAGAAGCGATTTCTTGCCCACAACACAGGGCAATGGCAGACCACATGACTCGCCGTCTCGTCTTCCGCCCCACAGAAGCGGCAGAGAGTGGAGTCTGATTTGCCCATTTTATGGAGATGATATCTAAGTGGGCAGTGCCCAGTTAAGAGCCCCACAACCATACCAGGCTGAGCAGCTCCTTAGCTCTCTTCCTAGAGAAGTGAATAAATTGTTTCGCCGGCCTCAGACCCTTGACGTGAAGCCAGTGGGCAGTCCTCTTCTTACTCTCCCATTTGGTGAGCTCTCCGACGAGAAAGCTCTCCGTAGTGGCCAGAAAAGGTTCTGGGCCCACAGGGAGAGAAGCAGCACCCTTCCTAGCAAGAGCGTCAGCTTGTTCATTCCCCTCCACCCACTGGTGCCCTGGGCACCACACCAAGGTAACCTTATTGTTCCTGGCAAGGGTCTTGAGGTTAGTCAAGCATTCCAACACCAGCTTCGACGAAATGGTGAAAGAAGCTAGTGCCTTCAAGGCTGCTCGACTATCTGATAAAATGTAGATTTTTGCTCCATTCACTTGACGACTCACCAGTCTGTCAGCGCAGGAGATTATGGCATATATTTCTGCATAGAAAATGGTGGCGACTGTTCCCAGAGATTCTGAAATCTCCGTTCGTGGGCCAAAAATACCCTATCCAGCCCTACCATTCATGACGGAGCCATCTGTATAGAACACTATAGCCCCACGTTAGAATTGGGGCCTGCCTTCTGACCAAATTGATCTATCGTGAATGTAGACCTTGAAGGGGAGATCAAAGTTCCGTGTCTCCGCCATGTGATCGGAAACACTGAGCGCTGACTCATCCACTGCAACCTCCTTCAAGATGGCATGGTGAGTACGCCCAGATTCCCGCTTTAAAAAGCCGTTCCTCCACAACCTAACTCCCTGCAGGAAGGCAACCTTCCTCACATGGATGTGCAGAGGAGGAAGGTCCAGAAGGACCTCCAGTGCAGCTTTAGGACTGGTGTGAATGGAGCGTGTAACCACAATGCACGCCGTCCTTTGCAGCCTTGCTAGCTGACTCACAGCCGTTGCCTGGCTGACCTCCATCCACCAGACAAGGGCCCCGTAGGTCAGCATCGGTCTGACCACTGTGGTATATATAAAATCATGTCGTTTCCTATTGTTCAACACATCCAACCTAGTAAAAGGTATTATTATCATTATTAATTGTTGTATTGATTTGTTCTCATACTGACACATACAATATCTGAATATTTATATTTCCATTCATATTTTGTGTTTCTCATGTATTATTATTCATTTCTGTATATTGGGCCATTTAGCCCGTAAATAAATGAATAAAATAAAATAGGTAGCGGAAGCATTGTTTTCGCTTTTGAGAGATGGGAAAGTTTAAGTCTAAAAAAAAAAAGAAACTTTTTTTTTACAGTTGAGAAATTTCTACTCGCAATTTACGTTTTAGACTATTCTGAACAGATTTCTTTTCGTTTCTTTCTGTGTGTGTGTGTGTGTGTGTGTCTGTCGTGTATCCGCCAATCCTTGCAGCAAGATTAATTACCACAATTTTCAATCGATTTTCATGAAATTAATGTTCATGAAATGTGCGAGTTAGGGTGTAGATGGTCCCCTATCAGTTTCGTTCTTCCCAAATCAATACTTCACTCAGCGCATGCGCAAACGTTAATTCCATTATGCATTATTTCCTCACCCCCCCGTCGTCCAATCTCGCTCAAATTAGGAGGATAGGTGGGTGGGAGATATCAATTGGATTATTCAGGTTGCAGTTTCAACATAATCCTATCATTAGTAGCTACTGCGTATGCCCGGATGTGTATTCCTTTTAACGAGTCTAATTTCAACAGTTTTCATCCAATTTTGATCAAATATCAGGGGATGTGCGGGTTATGCTGTAAGCGGTCCCCTATTAATTCCATATCTCAAATCATTATTACTTCATTCTGTGGATGCGGAAACGTGAATTACTTCAAGCATCATTTTATCACGTCCTACTTGTCCAATCTCGCTCAAATTTAGAGCATATTTTGGAGACGATGGTTTGATTATTCCATATCAATTTCAACGAAATTGGATTATTAGTAGCTCCTGCGAATGCGCGAAAGTGTAATTAAAAAAAAAAAACAACGTTAAGTTCTAGTTTTCATCAGATTTTTTTTTTTTTTTTTTTTTTTTTTTTTTTGGCATGGTTTATTTACATACAGCCATATTCATTTAATGTAGTAAAATAAAGTAATTCAAACTTTGAGCATTTTCACAATTCCATAACTTATGTAAACTTAAAAACACTTATATTTTAATATGATTGTCTTCTATAAATTGGTAAATTAATTTGAATACTTCCACATCTTTTTCTAACATACATTTATAGTTGAAAGGAGCCTCAATAATTGAGTAAAGCTGTAGAAACATGATGTTCCTCGAAGCTGTATAGTTGTCACAATCCATAAGTATATGCTCCACACTACCTTCCCCTCCACAACACTGACAAACCTCATTAATCCTTTCACTGTTGTTCGATATTCTGGCCAAATAAGCAGGGCACAAAGCATGATTTGATCTCATTCTGCTGATTATCCTTATTAATTTCCGGCTTCCCGGTTCCACATTTGAAAACCAAGGAGAGGATTTAATTCGTGGATTAATATCCTTGAAAAAAGGCCTTTCTCACCAAGTGTGTACCTCCTTTGCCATTCATGCATTGAGCCTTTTTTAATCGAGGAGAAAAGGTCCTCTTTCAGCAACAAATAATGCTCCACCACCCCTGTAGCCGCTGCAGCTTTGGCAGCCTCATCGACTCTCTCGTTATGGAGTAAACCGTTGTAAGCTTTTACCCATATAAACTGTACAACCATATCCCGCTGCTTCAATCTTCCTATTATTTCAATAATTTCAGCGATAATATGATTATTGAATTTATTAAGCCGGTTGCCGGATACTGCTCTAATGACACTCTCTGAGTCAGTACAAACTAGGGTGGTAGGATAAAAGTTTGGGTCATTTCTCACATATTGTAGGGCAAGTGATACTGCAGTGGCTTCGGCGGTATAACTGCTTGATTCTTTCGGAAGTTTGTACAACTTCGTTATATTGTTGTGCACATCAATGAAGGCGCATCCCACTGATTGTCTCGCCTTAGACCCATCTGTGAATATGAGACGGTAGTTGTTTTGCCACTTCCTGCTCACAAACTCCTTGAATTGGTCTGTAACCGCCACGCCACAACAGACCGGACGAAAGTAGTGCACCGCCACCCGAGTGTATAGGAGCTTGTACTCCAAATTGAAACTGATACCCCTGGGACTTGTATGAATGTCTAAGTACAACGAGTAGCTGGTAATTAGCCCCGTAACCAACGGAGGAACAACTTTGTTAATCCATTTCGGATTGAAAATAATGTGATCAGCTAATTCTTCAATATTACTCAGCACTATACTCTGATTGGCTCTTATCCGTATCACATAATTATCTGCTAGCATCTTTCTTCTCAAATCCAAAGGCATTTCAACAGCTTCAGCAAGCATCACATCTATTGGTGTTGATTTTAGATATCCTATACATTGACGCACACATTTATATTGTATTCTGTCTAATGCTTGTAATGTTGTAACACAACATTGACCATAAAAGATTGATCCGTAATCCAATATGGCTCTAATTGTCGCTCGATAAAACATTAGTGCAATGTCAGGATCAGCTCCCCAATCAAGGCTCGTCACACTTCTCAGGATATTGAACTACTTTTCGCATTTTCCGACCAACTATTGAACATGAGACTGCCATGTCAATGTCTTGTCCAGCCAGATACCTAGGAACTTGAATTTTTTCCTAATCGGTATTTCTCTCCCATCAATCGGTATTGATTGGTCTACTCTCAAATTTCTTTTGCTTGTGTAAAGTACGATGATTGATTTGTTATATGATATGGTAAGGCCTTTCGAATCGCACCACGACTTGAATGCGATCATAAATTCGTTTAAAAGTTCTATGCCTGATTCTATGTTCTTGCATTCCACAAATACACAAATATCATCGGCGTACTGTAGAATATGTAAACCTTCTGGCACATTATCTACAAGATCCGCTACATACAAAGCGTACAGTAGGGGGCTTAAAATCCCACCTTGAGCAAGTCCACGATTAGAGTAACAAGGACCAACAAGATCATCGTCTACCCTGAGAAATAGTTTTCTATTACTCATCAAAGCGATGGTATTGCTCACAAATTGTAGTGTAAATCCTAGTCTCAACATCGTGTTCCTCAAGTTGTTAAGTAATACTGAATCGTAGGCAGCAGAAATGTCAATGTACAAACATAAAGTTATACCTCGGGTAGATAACGCTCTATGGATACTGCTCACCACCGTAGCTATACAATCGTATGTCGATTTATTTTTACGAAAACCATACTGTGAATCAGGCAATTTATCATTTCGTTCGATCCCCCACTCCATTCTATTCTTGATTTCTCTCAAAAGTTTTCCTCATGCAAGATGACAACGATATTAGCCTAAATGCAGAGCTATCGTTGGGGTTCTTACCCGGTTTGAAAAGAGGGATCATCACATATTCGCTCCATTCATCTGGAAATTTTCCTGTTCGCCAAAATGTGTTGAAAAAATTGAGTAATATTCTCTTATATGAATTTGGTAAGTGAGATATTATCAGGTAATCTATGTGATCCATTCCCGGAGCTGTGTTCCCCTTATTTTTAAGTGCAGCGTCTAATTCACTAATTGAAAAAGGTTCATCCAGCTACTCCGAGTCGTTTTGGATGTTTTGTTCTCCTCCCGACATGTCTTCAGACACGTAAGGGGGCGCATAGCTATCAAACAATTGATCACTCCATTCACTCACCGACGGGATATTCGCCTTCTCCTTTTTCCTATTTCTAATTTTTTTGATTTGTGACCAAATTTCTTTCACAGGGGTTGTTCGGTTGAGTTTTTCACAGTTTTGACGCCATGACTTCTTTTTACTTTCTTCGACTGTTTTCTTGAAGTCTTCGTCTGCTGCTTCGTAATTTAGAAAGTTATTTCTTATACTCGCTTGCTTATATCTGTCCAATGCTTCTTTTCGCCTACTGAATGCCAACCTACAATCCTCATTCCACCATACCGCCGATTTAAGAAATGAAGCCGATGTTGATATTTTTGGTATGCATAGATCACTGGCTTGCGAAACTGCATCCCGAAATTGTGCGTAATTTTCCGGTGTTGGAATAGTGTTTAGTAGCGACTCAAATTTACTCCACTCCACATCATTCGTTCTCCATTTTCTTGTAGAAAATTGCTTCTTGGGAACCACTTCCAACTGCTCGGATTCAAAGAAAATAGGGTAATGATTGGAACCTAAGGGATCCCCATCTACTCGCCATACGAAATTACTCGATAAAGTGGGGGATACCAGAGTGAGGTCAACAGCTGAGTCATTAACACTCCGTAAATTTTTAACTAGGGTTGGAGTACAATCATTTAAATACACCAGGTTTGAGATGTCCATCGCAGCCACCAAATCCCGTCCTTTACCATCTGTCCACGATGATCCAAAACATAAATGATGTACATTGAAATCCCCTCCTATAATTTTAGGGTTTGGTATCGAGTCGAAAAAACGTCTCCATTGTTCCTCCGATATACGTATTGAGTCATCATTGTAAATCGTCACGAAATTGATCGGTGTAGCGCTGTTTATAAATTTTATCTCCGCTCCTACACTTTGAACTCCATCAATTTTAAATATCGTTCGTTTTAAATTATCGTTCGTGATATCCTTATAGTTAAGAACATATTTAATTAGTAGTCCAACGCCTCCAAATCTGTCGCTTCTATCAGTTCTCAGTACCCTATATTCACAAAAATCCACCAAGTTTCCGATAGTAACGCTATTGATACATTTTCTGACAGCAAAATTTGTTGTAGTATATCTTTTTTTTAATAAAACAGACCTCGCGTTCCATTGCAAACATTTCAAATTTACCATTATTTTGAGTTTGATTTAATACCTACATCATATATTTGTACAAATCAAGTTTTCAACCTTTCACGAACAATTTCACGCAATAAAGATTCATCAATGTCATTCGAGAGCATACCTTTTACTTTTTGGATTACCGATACAATAATATCGGTCACAGCCTCCATATCACGCGTTTCAGTCCTTGATGAACTACTGCCGGTTCCTTGTGAAGTTGAGTACGGGTTTGCGGGTATTCTTCCACCTGCTCAGTTCTTCAGCACTGGTTCACTTATGAGAGCGTTCTTCATTTCTGCTGCTATCGTCTGAGCCGATGAACTGGGTTCTTGTACCCTATCCCTTTTCCTGCTACTACGTATTCCTGAGTTATATGGTCTAGATAGTACGGAGTCTGTGGAGAGTGGTGGGAAAGAGGTCATATCACTCAAAACTGGAATTGCGTTGAAACTGGATATGTTTCACCAGAAATCATGCATTTGGCATCAAAGTAGGAGACGTTGCTGGTTCCCATTAATTGTTTAATTGCCTGTTCCTTCTGATATTGAGGGCAAATAGCTCGATTCGACGCAAAGTGCTTCATGCCGCAATGCATACAACGCGGTTCTGTTACAGAACACGAATTGGTCGCGTGCTCACCACCACACATATCGCACCTTACCTTTCCTTTGCACTGGTCCTTGTAATGACCATATCGCCAACATTGATCGCATTGAATAACCCTTTGAATATACGGTTTCACTTCACATTTCACATAGAGTATGGTGACATAATTCGGTGTACTTTGTCCACGTATAGTAATAGTAACCGATTGGGTAGATACATACTTAGTAGCAATAGTTTCGGGGTCTATTACCTTCCGGTTAATACGTTTTATTCCAAGTATGTCTAGTGGATTGCCTCGAAAATCTTCCATAAAGTTTTTCACATCATCATCCGACAATGAAGTATCCACTCCCCTGACAATAAATTTCCTTTTCACTAGATATACTGGGATATAAGTTTTGAATCCTCTGTCTTTCAGCACTGACGAACGAATAAGCTTATTTGCTGTCATAAAATTCGTGAGCTCTACTCGAATTTTGTTTCCTCCAATTTTATTTATACTTATGATATGTTCTGAGACTTCTGGATGCTGTGAATGCAGCAATTTACCCAATGACATTGGATGTATGCGAGAAATTCCTGCAAGATCCGCGTTCTCGTTCTCAATTATTACTTGAAAGGGTCCACTATCATCGAATCGGTATGCAGTTTCTAATATTATCCTTTGATTGGTGTCAGTTTGTACTTTACTTGTGTCAGGATTGTTGTCAACAGGATTATCCACGCTATCTTCATCCATGGCAATGTCAGGAGGCTTGTCTTTATCTAGATCGAGATTATCCATTATAATTGTTCCGTAGGGATTATATCAGCGTATACTGGTAGCTCCGTTTTGAAGATCTGGAATACGATTACTAAACGGTGATTTTATTTAGATGGGACACATTGGAAACAAGAACGAGGTACAGAGGCGCCCTGATCAGCTGAAGGCCCTCTGAACCTATATTCTTTCCTAACCTATCGATCTGTTTTGGTTTATAATTTTCAATAATAAACCTTTGTAATCAACTAAGTAAAAAAAAAAAAAGTTTAACCACACCCCTGAAATTTTTTTGGTTTACGTTTCAAGATGCGTAGAATCCAAAAATTAAATTAAAAAAAAAAAACTGTCGTTCCACTGCCCGCGGCTTTTATCCAAAATCGATAGATCAAACTTCATAAAACTTGCGTTAAATTTCGCATTTGGGGTCTGGATGGTTCTAGAAGCTCAGCATCAATTTGTATCAACCCTTAAGGGTAGCATTAAAGGGTTAAACATTTAAAAATCGAGATCTCAAATACTTTCAAGGTAACATAAATGATTTTTTGCCTATCAATGATAAATATGATCCCAAAGAATCGAATAAAACCACCTGCAACTCTGTACCTACTCTGAACGGTTCATTTTCCCCAAGGGCTCGAAGCTCGAACATTGAAAAACATCTTCGAATTCCTTAGCGCAATTTCTAATGCGCTACTGGCAGATCTATTGGTTATCAGATCAAGCTCTAAATTCCATCAATGATCGCTAGATTTTGATACCGGAATACATAAATATTGCCTTGTAAATATCAGCTGATAGAATGCTAATATTGGAATTATCAGGTTATACCTATTACAGTTCCAATGGAATTTATTCTAACGTGGCGAAATTGAGTTAATTAACTGTTGTCCTTGCGAATGTACCTACTAGTAAAGTATTGGTACCTAAATGCTAAATTTAAAATCTTAAATTGCTCCAAGTCTACCTATAGGTAGCGGAAGCATTGTTTTCACTTCCGAGAGATTTAAAATGTTAGATCACCACTAAAATCAAACGGCAGTGGTTTTTTGCATTGGGTGAAATTTCCACTCGAATTTTCCGTTTTGGACTATTCTGAACAAATTTCGTTGCGGGTCTTTCTCCCTCTTTCTCTGTATGTGTATCTGCGTGTGGGTGTCCGCAAATCCTTGTAGCAAGCTTAATCTACGCAATATTCAACCGATTCTTATGAAATTTTCATCGAATGTGCGGGTTAGCGTGAAGATGGTCCCCTATGAGTTTCGTTGTTCCAAAATCAATACTTCACCCGGTGCATGCGCAAACGTAAAATCCATCAAGCATCATTTTCTCACGCCCCTGTTGGCCGATCTCGCTCAAATTTCTAGGATGGGCGGAAGAGGTTAATTTGAGCATTCAATATAAAATTTCAACATCATCCTATCATTAGTACATAGCTTCTGCGCATGAGCAAATATGTATTCTTTTTTAAACGAGCCTAATTTCAACAGTTTTCATCTGATTTCGATGACATTTCTAGGGAATATGCGGGTCAGGCTGTGAATTGCCCACTATCAATTCCATAATTCTCGAATCATTACTTCATTTTGCGCACGGGCAAACTTAAATTCCTTCAAGCATCATTTTTTTACGCCCTATTCGTCCGATTCCGCTCAAATTTGGTGCATAGCTGGGTGACATTGGTTTAATTATTCCTTGCTCATTTCAACATGATTGCATCATCATTAGCTTCTTCGTATGCGCGGAAGTGTACTCCCAGGAACAAGGTCTAGTTTTCATTTCATTTTCTTGGAATTTGTGGGTTTCGCCTATGTAGATTGTACCCCTCAAATTTCATTTTTCTCAAATCATTACTGCATTCTGCGCATGAGCTAACGTAAATTACTTCAAGCGTAATTTTCCTGTTTTTTTTTTTTTAAACATTTTTACTGTAAAGCGTAAGATTGCGGGGTCTTGCAACTGTAAAAGTGTGAACCCTTCTCGGAGGTACAATGCACCATGTTCTTTTCATATTGTTACCAGCCGCTCCGACTCGCTTCGCTCGCCTCCACGTCCAGCCGGGAGGCAACCCCCCGGGCCCCTCGTTAAATTGCTCGCTTCGCTCCCAAGGTTTGGCTGTGTACATGCAATGTATTACAATTGAAACATGGAGGGGATGTTGCTCCCTAAGGGTAGGTTTAACATGTGTTGGGGATGTTGCTCGCTTCGCTTGCAAACGGTAGATCCCTAAGGGTAGGTTAAACATGTGTAGGGGATGTTGCTCGCTTCGTTCGCTCGTTATGGCTGTATATGTGTAGGAAAAACCCTCGACCCTCCCACCCATAAGTTGCTCGCTTCGCTCGCAAGGTGTGGCTGTATAGATGCGATGGTATTTTACTGTCAAGTGGGACTTGTTGAATGATTGGAAACGGTAGATCCCTAAGGGTAGGTTTAACGTCTGTGGGGGATGTTGCTCGCTTCGCTCGCTTGAGGAAGTTATACTGCCCACCCAACTTGGCAGACGTTTTTTTCTGTTGGAAATTCTTACAAACAAATGAAATTTTATAAAACTACGTGGAAACACAAAAAGTTTATTGGGGGATGTGGCTCGCTTCGCTCGCAAGGTATAGCTGTATATATGTGTAGGAAAAAACCCGTATTTATTCCGTTGAAATGTGTCTCGAACGGAAAAGTTCCATCCTTCAACGCGCGCGTGCCTAGGCCTGCTCGCAACATTGTGAAACGGCGGCCGGCTCGATTAACTTGTCATTTTAATTGCTTCGCCTCCCTTCTCCTCACTTTTTGACCGACTTCCCGTCACTTTTTTCGACATCCGATTTTGGATTCAGATTCGGCAGGCACGAACCTGTATTTCGCCCGCAAAAAACGTCCCGAAAAACGCACCTTTATGGGGTATATTTTAATCAGAAAAAACCATGTTTTTTGGGAGACTTTTTGGGAAAACGGGTCCCCACTCTTTAATTTTTTTGACGCATTTCCCGATACTTTTTTCGCGATCCTATGGCCCCGTCTTCTTCCTCAAAGAAAAACCTACGAAACCGTTAATTTTCCGGAATTTTTGACAGCCGTTTAGAGGGGTAGACGAAGCGGGGAAGTGGAAAAAGCGCACATAAAACCGGACTTCGACCCCCCTCCCGCTCTACAACCCATGGTTCGGGTGGGATTAGAAAATTTTAAATTCGCTTATACACCCTTTCGGAAAATTCCAAGAAGATCCCTACACTCGTTGACTCCCCTCACTCAGCCGTTTGGCCGTGCTTAGACACGACAAACAAACAGACAAATAAACAAACAGACAGACGGAGTTTCATTCTTATAAATAACTAGCCGCTCCGGCTTGCCTTGCTCGCCTCCAGGTCCAGCCGGGGGGCAAGCCCCCGGGCCCCCATAAAGTTGCTCGCTTCGCTCGCAAGGTGTGATATTAGATGCTTTGCATTTAGATAGATGCAATGGTATTTTACTGTCGAGTGGGACTTGTTGAATGATTGGAAACGGTAGATCCCTAAGGGTAGGTTTAACACCTGTAGGGGATGTTGCTCGCTTCGCTCGATTGGGGAAGTCATACTGCCCACCCAACTTGACAGACGTTTTTTCCGTTAGAAATTCTTACAAACAAATGAAATCTTATAAAACTACGTGGAACCACAAAAAGTTTATTAGGGGATGTTGCTCGCTTCGCTTGCAAGGTATTGCCGTATATGTGTAGGAAAAAACCCATAGGTATTTATTCTGTTGAAATGTCTCTCGAACGGAAAAGTTCCATCCTCCAATGCGCGCCTGCGTAGGCCTGCTCGCAACATTGTGAAATGGCAGCGTGCTCGATTAACTTGTCATTTTAAACGCTTCGCCTCCCTTCCCCTAGCATTTTGACCAACTCCCTGTCCCTATTTTTGATATCCGATTTCGGATTCAGATTCGGCAAAATCAAACCTGTATTACGCCTGCAAAAACCGCCCCAAAAAACGTACGTTTATGGGGTATATTTTATTCAGAAAAAACGAAGTTGTTCATCGGAATTTTCGAGAAAACGGGTCGGTACTCTTTAATTCTTTTTACGTATTTCCCGATACTTTTTTTTGCGATCTGATTGCGCCGTCGTCTTCCTCGTAGAAAAACCTACGAAACCTGTATTTTTCCGGAATTTTCGACGGCCGTTTAGAGGGGTACAGGAAGCGGGGAAGTCGAAAAAGCACGCATTAACCCGGACTTCTACCCTCCTCCCGCCCTACAGCCCATGGTTTGGGTGGGATTAGAAAATTTCAAATTCGCTTATACACCTTATCGAAAAATCCCAAGAAGATGTCATAACTCGTAGAGTCCCAACACTCAGCCGTTTGGCCGTGCGTAGACACGACAAACAGACAGACGGAGTTTCATTCCTATAAATAGTATAGATTCTTATAAATATAATAGAGATAGAGATATGCGGGTTTTTATAATTATAGACCGATGATCTGCGTAGAAGGAATATCCAACACAGACATAATAAACGTATTCGTGATGATTTGAAGGGTTTTTTTCAATTGCTACAAACAACTAACAGAATGCAATAATCAGAATTACTCTTTTGTTTCAGTCCCCCGGCAGTGTTATTTTCAACTTATTCCTATAAGTTATACACTCAAGGTACTCGCGAATCCCACCGTAGATTCTTCTGTGAAAGATGGTCATGAAGGAAGAATTGCAGATTTTTATGTGTAGCTTACTGCTATTACTACTAATAAATTATACTGTATTATTATTACCTACCTAGGGTAGGTGGAGAAAAAATATACTGTTTTCAGTTTTCTGTCATATTGGTCTATTAACCGTGATGACAATAATGAAAAAATTACTTCAAGCTTCATTTTCTCCTCTCCTAATTTACCGATTTCGACGTTTTACGTTCCCTACATCTTGATTTACTATATTCCGCTTTGGTATTTTTGTATTATAATTAAAAACATTTCAACGATCTATGATTTCATGGTACCTATTTTCGATTAGTAGGTTACAAATTAAATTACTTACTTAAATATCGTATTACTTATCATGGGGACTAGTAAAGTGTAGGTGTTTTAATTATGTGCATTAATCGTCCCTCCGCATGTGACTTTTTCTACGCAGGCATATTGATGGCAACCTGTGGACCTAAAATTTGAAATGGAGATCCTTTGTGATATTTAGAATTCAATATCAGTGCACACTGTTCAGCTGAGGGGCCTCTGAGCCTAATTAGTTTCTTAATCGACATATGGCGCTGAAACCTGAAATGCAGCTCTTTTTTGACATCTAGAATACAATTGCAAATTATGGAGAGACTCTGATCAGCTTCGGAACCTCTGAGGCTAATTTCTCTCCTGATGACTCACGGTGCTGAAGTTTAGATTCCGAAGTATTTATCTACGCCTTCGAAGATACACAGTTACTTTTGTTTTAAACCCAGGATATTCATGTCCTACCTTGCCTGGAGTCAATGGTCATTAATGGGTGAAATCATTGTATAAATTGACGAAAAACTTGCAAAATATGTATATGTTAGCTGTGCCCCTTCGCTTCGCTCGCTCGCCCAAGAGATGAATGTAGCACTGAATATCACCACTTCAATTTCAAATGAATTGTGTCAGTACTGGTTGGGATATACACCCAGAGAGGCGACCTACCCAGAGAGCGAGAAAATTTCAAAAATTCAGTATAGTTACATCTCAAAAGTTGATTAGGCACAAAATAAGCTCAAGAGCCCACTCAGCTGATTATAATGGTTTCTTCTGATTAGAAGTTGTAATATTTATACTCTACCACAACCAAGGACGTAACGTTCCAATTTTTAGCATCTCAAGTTCGATTGGAACACAATCAGGTGTAGAGTTTGTAATGATTCACAGCTTTGTAATGATTTGTTTGTTAGTTAGTAATGATTCACAGCTGTAATGATTCAGCTATGGTACCATGTAATGAGCAGAGTGGGAGGTAATGTTGGAATCTCACGCTCTGTCCACTATGTAACAAGCAGAGTCTCTGCTACCAGTACTCAATTGAGTACAAATATAGGAAAATAAAACACCTTACAACAAGACAAACGGAAATCAAGGTAGTAAAATGAAAAAGATAGTAGTAAGGGAAAAATGAACTGTACTTGTTGAAATGAATAATCCAGAATACGCAGTGAAACTAAATAAAGGAAAAATCAGAACCTCGAATAAAAGAAGGGGAAATGAAATGAACCTAAAAATGGAAAATAGAGAAAATGAATAAAGAGGTGGAAAATATATAGAAACAAACTACTCACGGCAACCTGGTTGATGAGGAAAACTCAGGTGTCAACCACACAGTGAAAAAATTAAACACTTGAACTAAATATAAAAAGGGAAAATAAAGATAGCACGTGGCTGAATGAAAATGAATGGAACAAAGGAAATCGAAAAAATGGCGGCTGGCTTATTAGGCACAGTAAATTGAAATATAGAGAGAGATGGTACTTAAAAGAATGCAGGAAGCTAATTACATACTGACAGCTAGTGGCAGTGATCCCTTGAAGAGGGTAGGGATGGACGACAGTCTAGCCAACTCTAGGTGAACAAAATTTATATTGGCGGCACTGAGTTAAGAGAAGAGAAGAAAAGAAGAAGTTTGAGGAGGAGGCATGGAGCCTGGAACAGGAGATCCATGACAAGTTCACTCTGCTGATTAGGGTTATTCTTCAAGTTTTAATTAATTGTACTCTTCCACACCAAGAGAGATCCCGTTCCAATGTTCAGCATCTCAAGTTGAATAGGATCCAAATCAGCTCCAGAGTTCACTTTGCTGATTGGTGTGATTCTTCAAATTGAAATTACACATCACCGCACCCAGAGCGGAGGACCCCCTCCTGAAGTTTTGCGTCTAAGTTGAATAGGAACAGAGTCAGTTATTTACGTAGGTATAGAACGAGCTGTACCCGCTCGCTTCTCATGCCCGTCCAAAATTGCATACCCACCAACATCAATGTTAGAATTTTTTTTTTTTTTTTTCTTCAATACTTCCAGAAAAATGAACAGTTTAGAATTATTTTATAGTACCCAGTAGTCCCCAAACGGTTTAAATTCTAATTTCAGCAATCAAGTTTCAACCTGACCTAATTAATTTACCAACCAAGATGTAACTAACTCAATGTAACTAAGTCAATATGACCTTAGTTAGGTACCCTACGTTAAAACTATTCCGACCAACATTGCTGCAGTGAATAAGGAGTTTGGATTCATCACAAACTCTCATCCCAAAATTCTTGAAAAACTCGCAAGTAAAAGTCGATTGAATGAACTCACCAGAGCAATCTAAATAAATCACACAGAAAAAAAATCCGCCAAGTCACACTCATCGTTTCAAAAGAAAAGCAAGTGATGGGAATTAAATTTAGGCAAGGTAAAAACGAGCCTATTTTTAAAATTCGAAGACAAATCGAATGCAGTGCTTAAGGACTCTCTCAATTCTCGCGAATAGAATATTGTCAAAATCTTTTACAGCAAGACAGGCTTCTGGCATTTTTGGCCCTCCTCGCCCGATTCTCGTTCCGTCTTATCAACGGTGCTTCCACTTCGCGGGAAATTTTCCTTTTGCGGGAAAATTAATACCTACCTGTTATGTTAAGTACCTCAACTGTTGAATAAATTCTATGAATATAAGGCCTAACAATTGTCCATCATTCCGTCCAGATCTACTGTCGCGTTTTTGACATGTTTCGAATCTTTAGGATGGCCCGTGATTTGAATTTTCGGAGGATCGCGAGACGAGCAAACGTAGTTTTGGTAGATAATAACATGTGGAGGAGAGGCTATCAAATAATTATCTAATTTGAAATAATTGAAGTTTCTATTATCATCTGAGTGAACTCCGGAAGGAATTTCTTTGCTATTCAACCTATGAATCACAAATTCTAATCCTTTGATTTCAGTATCATTCTCTGCTTTTTGCTTCCTCACTACCGGATATTGAGAAGCTTTGTGTTCGTGATTGAAGTAAAAAAATTATTGTCCGCCAAAATCAATATTTCCACTTGCTTTTTGCGTTTCAGAGCTTTCTGATCAATTTCGGTTCCGTGTATGTCTGTCTGATGTCTGTGGTAAATCCTTTTCACGCACGAAACTATACAAAGTTTCAGTCCGATTTCGATGAAATTTTCAGGGATTGTGCGGGTTAGCTCCTGACAGTGGCCTATAAATTTCAGTACCATCGAATCAACAGTAGTCTGTGCGCATGAACAAAGGATTTCTCATAGCTTCAATTTCTCATAATCTATGGGTCCGATTCCAATCAAACTCGGTTGGTAATTTGGTATAACTACCTACTAGAAAAATGTTCTATAAATTATATTGCAATTGATAGAGTAATAAACATTCGCGAAACTAATATCGATTTAGACAGGCAAAACTGCGAGTCTAATGGAGCGATTTTGATGAAATTTTCAGGGACTGTGCAGTTTAGCTCCTAGACGATCCCCTATAAATTTCAGATCTCAATTCAGGCTAAAATCTGTCGTTGCCTGAATTTGTGATTAATTTTGCTTCTGAGTCTACCTATAGATAGCGGAAGCATTGTTTTCAGTTTCGAGAGATGAAAAATTGTTTGTCTCTTAAATTAAAATTTCCTCTCACAATTTACGTTTTAGTCCATTTCGAGTTTGGTGACAACGAACTTCTTCGCCAAAGGGTTTAATCTGTTTATCCTACAATTCCCATATTACATGGTAACTCATTTCCCCAGCATCGAGATCAATTAGTAACTAAACCTTAGTAGGTACCGTGACGAGTTATTTCCACATTGAATGAATAAAAGGATACGAGGATACTCGTAGATTTGATAGTTTGTCGAAGTAAACAAGACAAATTGTTGCTACACCAAGAAACGAAATTACTTCCAGTTAGGTAGGTACGTACAGCCTACCAGATTCGCTGTTGGTTACAAGTAAACAAAGTAGGGACTAGGTTATTGTTCTGCCGACGTATACAACTGCTGATCAGAAAGTTTGTCGAATATCGAAATGTGCAACATGAATTGAAAACCAGCTGTAAGGAAAAAATCCTGGAAATTCATTCTTCTGAAGGTTACACTTCATAAAGACGGTAGTTTTACAGTTAAGCAAATTTTTGTGACAAAAAAAGTTAATAAGTTACCTACTTCGGTTTCGTCAATGAAAGTAGGCAACAAGAGCAACAAGTAGTAATATAAGGAAAGTAGGTTGGTAAACCACGGAGATAGGTATGTGCTTACCATTCCAAAGGTATGGTCCTAATATTCCCATCTGGCAGAGCTCTCATGGCACGGAATTTCACAAAACCACATTCACAGAACTCTAATGATTTTTAGTTTCAGAATTGGTTCAAAGAACAATTCTGAAACTGGATATTCAACAACATCTTCGCGGCTTATGTCAGGAACTTCTTACACTTCAATGTTTGTCAACTCCCGAACACACTTATCATTGGGATCTCGACTGCACAAACTAATCTTGTGTTCAAAACGTTTCAGGTAATTGCCGGACAATTACTTAATATAATTTGCACAACATTTTGACATGGATACGTCTTTGCTCTGGGGGGTCAACCAAAAATTTCCGTGACGCAAAATTTACGTCACAATTTCAGTGTTTTTCACGTACAACCCATCCGTTGCTAGGGGAATGGAACTTCCGCAGTTCTCATCGCACAGAAATCGTTCGCCACTCGTTAGAAACCGCTTGATTCATGTGATAAATGTTCACATCTCAAGCTACCAATTTCCCCTTCCTTACGTACCTGGCTACATTCCTAAACTAAGTTGATTGGACTACAAACAATTTTCGTTTGGCGGAAACTAAATAGCGTCTGTATGGGAGAAATAACTTTAACAGTATGTATATATGCTTTTTGTGTCTCCAAGAATAATAAAATGAATTCGTTATCCCATATTTCGTCGCCTACAGTCCAAAGTTAAAGGATTTGTTTACAATTCTCCAGGACAACCGTTATGAAATCCCCAATCGAAGACATATCCATGTAACATGGTATCTGCTTGTAAAGCAGATAGTGGAACTCGTTTACGAGTTTAAGACATTCTGATTTACGGTTTTTTACCTGGCATAATAAAAAATACTGAACTAGGTACTAGGTAAATCATGAACCATACGATTAAGATGACAAGGGTAACAAGCGATGGCGCCTATTCGCATAGTTTACTGGCAACAAGGTGCAATATTCTCGACAGTAAGGATTTTAGCCTTACCTCGATGTAAGGATGCGCTAGTGTCGGAATCTCAAGTTCTCATTGACTCTTTTTGGTGCGCCTGGCTGCTCTTTTGCACAGACCTCATGCCTGGCATTGATTTTCTTCATCTCAGGTTACAATTATTTAATTTTGGTTCTCTACCATGAAATGGTTCTGCACCAGGTACAGACTGTCAGACGATCGATTTCGTTAACAGTAAGTAAAATAAATATATTTGAAGACATTCGAGACTCCTACACCCTTCCAGTCAAGTTGTAAAAAATGACTATGTTACAGTTCCTATGACAAATCGAATATTATTTCATGCCAAAACCTTGGCAAGGTTGAATAATTATTTTTCGGTTTGAGTGAAAGTTAAAATAAAAGCCGTCGTAAACAGGATCACCGGATGCGAATATTTTTATGACGACACCATTAAAATGTTTTGCAACACTTCTTCATCTTCACCGCTCTTATTGTTTGGCTCATCACATAGATATACTTAACGCACCTTATATTGATTCGTAAATATATATCTTTTTCAAAATGGGGAGAAAAAAAAAAATCAAAATTGATCAGATGGTAGCAGTAAAGTATCGCAGGTAGGTACCATACACATTTTTATTTGGGAGACGTTGTGACCTGGGAAAGCGGCCACTTTTTCTTTAGAGGAGTGGAAGATTTAATTTATCGTCCAGCCATTTGTAGTAGAAGCATCCGTTGTGGCAGATTAACTATTTCAAGTGAGTCGCTCTGTACGAACTAAATCACTCGCGACGAAGTTGTGGAAACCCATTATAAAACGGAAGTTAGTGAAAAACGTTGTCTATTTCCAAGAAAAATAAAGAGTTACAATGTTAAATCGATTTCGACGGTTAGGCCATCATCAGTAACAAACAATAACTATAATAGTTATTGTTTGTTACTGATGATGGCCTAACCGTCGAAATCGATTTAACATTGTAACTCTTTATTTTTCGTGGAAATAGACAACGTTTTTCACTAACTTCCGTTTTTTGAGTCGCTCTGTATTCACAAAGTCATAGGGCGAATAATAGATACATAATCATTATCATTTTCCCCTAACTATTTCTCATGCAAAAACTTGCATTCATTTATACGGCTGTATGTGAAAATATTTATACCGTGAACTGGGGTCATATAGACAGAGATACTGCGTGCTGCCATCTGTGGTAGTCAGAATGAGGAAAGTAGGTCAAGGTTAGTTAGTGTTCAGTAGAATCATTCCTCAATGTTCAACTTGGTTCCGCTCGATTGATCAGGTTATAGGTATGTGTGGTTATCAAGACTTTTATGAACATAGAGGAAAATTGAGATGTAAGTACGTCTTTAAAACGTTTAATGCAGCTAACTACTATTTTGATTCTTGTAACTTTGTATATCATTTTGTGCTTTTAAAAAATGCAAGGATGAGAATTCCGAAAAATTTTCTTTTTACGATGTTATCACCCCTTGTTATCGCTAATTGACTTTAATGCTGAAATTACCGGGTGAATTATGTCATTTTAAAGTTGTTTTTCAGTTAACCAACTTACCAAAAATACGTGGATACTCTTCTACGAAATTTGTAGCCAATACGTAAGAGGTGAAATACTTCCCAAAAGGTGAAATACCGTATTAGCACACTTCAAGATGCACATATATTTTTCTAGAAAGAAGTGAACAAAAAACAACGAAGTAAATTCACCAAATGTCAGTGACGTCATTCTGGGGGTCGCAATCTTCACTAGTCACAAATCTGGCAGCGCACGATTTACTACTCACCGTGGGGATTCACGGGTTCTTACATACGTGCGGGTAGATGATGCTTTCACACACTTACTTTTACTTCAAGTAGAGTTCAACAAGCATCTACCAACGGTGAAAGTTAACATGGGGTCCCAGAATGGAAGATCCAGTGCTCAGTGGAATTTCCTATACCAGATTTTATGGTTTCTGGATAGCTGCTTTACCCAAGCTCCTCCAGCTGTAGCAAGCTGAGTGAGTGTGGCTCAGTGCTGATCAGCTTGCTTACTGACCCCGAGTTCCCTAGAGTAGAGCGCTGGACTGCCGGCACGGACCCAACCGGCCACAGACTGCACCCCACCCCCAGAGTCGACTCGTTGGGGGAGTAGCATCCAACTTGGGCCGACTTCCTTACTGTCGTCGCACACAGTGTTTTGACATCGCTGGGTGACAGAGTCGGAACTGGCACTAAGACCTGGCACAACACTTGATGTCTTGTACCTAAGCAAGAGCCTGTAGCCTGAGCTTGTTGTTTGTTTCCAGCTAAAACCCTCCTTACGGTACGAATGGTAAAATGGTAATGAAGCAAAATGAGGCTCCTGGTAACTAATATGGTACCCTAGTTTCCTAATACTACCTCATGTGCCTAAAGTGGACTGTATTTTTAAATATTATTGCACTATAATAACCAATGACTAGATGTGATAATTTGACTAGGATAATTAAATAAATATATGGATATAAGTAGCTTCTGAAGATTTATTATACAGTAGGTATGTACCTACGTGAGGTAACTTGTTGAGATGAAGTTTCCTACCTATACAGTGGCCACAGAAGAAAGAAGATATAGGTAACAGAAATATTATAGATAGTAGATAAATTCAGAAAAGTTCATTCCCATAACTGAAAGAGTAGGTAGATGAAGAATGAAGGCCCAACTCCGAGTAAGGTAGGTAGAAGATAGGTAGATGTAGAAGATAGGTAGAAGAAGAATTTATACAGCCAAAACAGACCTTGAGGTGAAATGAAGATAGAGATGAAAATAAAGAAAGATCTCACCACAATTATCTCTTAATCCTGAGCTGGAGATCGGTCAGCATGCAGGTGGCACTGATTAGAAATGATGAACCAACCAAGTACAACAGATAAAGTGGCAGTATCCACACCGGCAGCAATTCCCAGTGATATTTCGGGAAACAAGAACGTCGGAAAGTTGTATGTGCAAAGAGCCGAAGATGGTTCTTACTCAAGTGTCGTTCAAACAGCTTATATCCAAAGCACATAGTGCAGAATTTTAATTGTATATACAATTCGTTGGGTACTTCCAGCCAGTATGTTGGTGAACTGTCCAAATTAGTTAGCAACTTTAAGCGTGGTTTACTGAATGTAGAGATTAAGATCTCTATTTCTAACTTGAATAGGCTACAGAATGAATCTGATATTTTGACAAGATGGGTAATGGACAATATACCTGCTGAGACTTCTGTTGGTTTTTTTGCGTACCAAAGGAGATTTTGTGAGAGGTTGTTCGAATCCAAGAATGCATCGCTTAACCGCAAGTTTGCTAGGTTGATGGATGAACAGGGTCGTACAGCTCCTGCAGTTGATGGTGGTTTTCTAATTAACTTGACTGGTGTACAGGTGCCAGCTTGTGTGCAAGATGTTTTAGGCCTGAGTCCTACAGTTAATTTACCGTATGAACTGAAGGATCTACCTATACTTGATATCACAACAGATATGGAGATGGTTATTGGTGCTGTTGAAGATTCACGAAGGAGACGTGTTATGAGAGCCGAGGCTGCCAACATTATCCGAAATGGAATCACACGATATAAGCGGTCGTCTACCAGTTTGATCAGCCAGTCCGTTAAGATAGCTCAGGGTTTCTTGCGTGACCATCCTGAACTAGTACTTGTAAGAAGCGACAAGAGTAATGCATCTGTTATCATGTACAGGGAGGATTACTATGATAAAATGGACTCTCTACTTGAAGATAGTAACGTTTACAAGATAGGTAAAAGAAACCCAACCAGTGGCATTCAGGATAGATGTAATGGAATGGTGGATAGGCTGGTGGATCTGGGTTGCATTGAGGAAAAAGAGAGAAAATCATACAAGACCCATAATGCAGTGGCTCCAAAAATATATGGACTCCCTAAATGCCACAAGGATGGTGTACCTCTGAGACCAGTGGTGAGCTGCATCGATTCACCGGGACTTAAGCTCTCCCGATTTGTGAAAGATTTGCTGACACCTTTGAAGAGATTGGGTGATTTTGATGTTCAGAACTCATACTCCTTCCAGCAAGAGATCGTGCAAGTAAGAGCTTCTAAGGATGAAATCCTTGTGTCATATGATGTGGTGAGTTTGTTCACAAATGTGCCACTGGGTGTGGTTATATATCTAGTTATGCGGCACTGGGACCTGATTGCAGAGCATACATCAATGCCCATGGAAGTTTTTCTGGATCTACTGGAACTCACCTGTATGAATGGGTATTTTAGGTACAAGGACAGCTTTGTGAAGCAGCTATCAGGCTGTGCAATGGGTGGCATTTTTCGTCTGACCTTCGTGATCCCAGAGTTATTATTCCAGCATCAATACAGCCTCATGTCATCAAGCAACTGAATGATGGTCACTGGGGAGTAGTCCAGATGAAGCAGATGGCTAAAAAACACCGTTTTTAGTAAAACATTGACAAAGAAATTGAAAACCAAGCCCGAAGATGTCAACCTTGTCAAGCTGTTAAGCAATTCCAAAGTTGGCCTTCACCCCAAAATCCATGGGAAAGAGTCCATATTGATTTTGCAAGACCATTCTAGAATTCGATGTGGTTTATTGTGATGGATTCTTTCTCGAAGTATCCATTCTTAATTAGGATGGCCCCAACCACAACTGAGGCTGTCATTCAGGCGTTGAAACAAATTTTTCTTATAGAAGGAGATCCTGAAACGCTAGTTTCAGACAATGAGCCCCAATTTGTTTCCGAAAAATCTGAAGAGTTTTGTTCACTGGCCGGTATCACTCATCTCACTACAACACAATTTCACCCAGCTTCTAATGGAGAAGCAGAGCGTTGGGTAAGGACATTCAAGGATGCCATTGTGAATAGACAGACCAACCATCTGTATTGGACAACTTACTTTTCACATATCGAACTACTGCTCTTTCCTCAGGGAAATCACTTGCTGAATGGTTGCATGGTCCTCAACCTAGAACAGCATTGTCTCTTCTACTTCCAAACCAGCATGCTATGTCAAAGCTGTCAGATTACAAGTTTGCAACAGAAGAAAAAGTGCAGGTCAATTGTTTACATCAGCTCCCTGGGAATTTGGAACAGTAATTAAACACATAGGCCGCATGATGTACATTCGTGACACTTCAAAACCAACATTTGTGAGACCATCAAAACCACTTGCAGAAACATGGGAGCCCAAACATACCAAGCCAGCCCAGAAAATTATTCCATTCAGAATTCTCATGGTTGCCAAGACAACAAACAACCTGTTCAGGTCAAGTAGGTTCGTCAAGTTCAACTGCAGAGCAAGGGAGCAGTTATTTGAACAATGGTGAAACGTCTTGCAGCCAACCAATAACCACAAGAGATGATGAAGGGGACACGGAGCAAGCCAGTGATCAGCAAACATCAGTCTCCCAGTCTCCACAAGACGGGTGACGTTCCATCCTGAGGTCCTACGATGGTAGCAAACCAGTCCAGTGATATTCCCCTTAGACAAGGACTTGATGGGGAGGAATGATATGTTCACCACCATATAGTTATTAGGAACTGTTTACATTTGTTTGTTGTCGTTTGAAAAACTCGTAACTAACAATAAGTCATTCTAATATATTCTGAAATACTGAATACACGCATTCTTGAAATGCAGTAGGGGCGATGTAAATAATTCATTGAAATGAGAGCCAAAGCTCTCACAGGGTTTGGTCGTACGCATAGTAGAACTCGACTGGGAGGCCCACATGGGACACTGCACACCTGCAAGCTGGAAGACAGTCCTCAGTTCTGCAGAAATCCTTAATGTGCAATCACATTTTTGGGAAGATAGTGCCTATAACCCCTTGATAAGACGGGGAGCTAATGTCGAATAAGGATGGGAACAAGCTGTAAACAACTTCCCAGAGCCACTGGTCAAGATAGCACCAGTCGCCCTCAATTTCAATAGGCGTTCCTCCTGTTAACAAAGCCCTATAAGACATAGCTTCAATGAGATGTCCTACAAAGGGAAATTCAGGATCTCATCTTAGAGTGTGAGGTCCTGTGGGATGAGAGGAGATTGAATGATGAATGCTTACTCACCCAGATTACAGAGTCCCGCGAACTGACAGCAAGGAATTTTGAGTAAGAATGGTGCTCCTAGATTCCAGTTCCAGTACAGCTTATTTACAGTCGGTCAACATGGGGTGGGAGAGACTGCTATGGCTTGAGATGGGCACCAGCTTCGGACGTTTCGTCGTCATGGTTGCTCAAATCTCTAACTGCTGGTTTATTCATCAAATCTAAGTAGCACAAAGAATACAAAAAAACATTGCTTGATCATGTTAGTCATAATGGGATTTTTTTTATAGAAAGATCACATGGGAGGTATAAGTGCTAGGCCTGGGGCTACGCCTTCGGTACTTTCTAAAAAATGTTATACCATCCGCACTCTCCTTCGTCGAGTAGTTTTCTTTCATGATTTTTAAAGCTTGCAATGGTGACGTCTTACTGGTAGGCAGGGGGGTTCCGCCCAGGCAGGAGGGGAGCATTGACGTCAACAGTGTGCTAAACTTTGAAAAATCGTTGAGAGAAAACTACTCATTATAGATGAGTGCGGTTGATGCCATACTTCTCAAGATGGAATCTTCTTCCATTTAAAATGGTTGAAATATATTTTTTGCAACCACGGGTAACGCTCATTGATTCAACAGTTGTGAAAATTCTGGTCTGGAATATTCTAGGTTTCGTGCCAAGGTTCTGTACAACAAAATAAGTTATGAAACCTGTTCGTTACGCTCAGCAATAAGTCTCTAATTGCTAACTCCGTACTACTACGAGAAAATAACACGCACGACCTACAGCAAGGAGCCTAACCCAAACTCAGACTTGTATACATGTCAGACTGATTCCTCTAATTATCAATTAGAGGATGATGACAAAAATTGGTACCTCCGGATTGACGTAGATTGATCAGCCTCCTCCGTATTATCACCGTATTGAAAGGGTGGGAAGTGAAATACTCTGGGCAGCAAGAGAGCAGAGTAGTTTTCAAAATCGGCGGACAACAGGCAAGATAGCAGACGAATAGAACTTGATTTAGTCTCCAGTTGTCTGGACTAGCGTCCGCTGCCAGCGACGGTTGACAGTTGCAATACTTCTTTCTTTAGTACGCTCCGAATTCTAGATGGAATCTAGTACAGCTGGGTGGGAGAATGCTTTCCCGTCAATACCTTTAATTTCTGGTTTCATTATTATTTTTTGCGTCTCCATGTATTTTTTTTTTTTAAATCTTATTTTATTTTTTTCCAATTCAAATTTATTTTGTCTGTAAAACTGTACCTTATTTTCATTTTTCGATTGTTTGTAGCCTCGGGATCGGCTATGAATATTTTATTGGCGACTCTCGCCATTCTTGGAGTAGTTTACTGTCGCCGTCATCATAAAAAGCACCACAAACACAAAACCGATGTTGACTACGACATGTGTGTACCCAAGGTAATATTACATTTATTCCATCAGTTTCATTCAAAACTAGGTAGCTGTTGCTAAAAGTATACACAACTAAACAATTATTCTGCAAGAGATATTTTCTGGAGTGGGCATATTTCTGCGAAAAAAAGTTTATAGGTTGAAATCCATTTGAAGGCCTTCAGAAAAGAATCTTCTATCTATATAAGTACCGTAGAACGGGTTACTATACTAGGTACATACTAGGGTTACTATGGTACATTTTTCATGGTTTTTTATAGGTGTTTGATTGAAGGAATGAAGATTCCCCATTGAAATTCATACAGGAGAAACTAAAAAACATGTGTGAAGTGCTTTCGAAGTTACAGGTCCCTATCATTACCCATAAGGCCGCGGTGAACCGTTAAAGTTGTACTACTTTTACCCCATCAAACGGGGTAACTGTGGTACACCAGCTCTATTCTGTTTCTAGTACCTAAAAGTACGCTCTGTACTAATGTTACCCTGTTCAGATTGTATCCCGGATTTTTAAAAATATAAATTAAAAATTTCGAACAATTTTTGGCCAATTTGTGTTTAATATAAACACAAGTGAAAATTCGTTATTCAAAACTGACAATAGACTACAAGGCACATAAAGGAACTTTTTATAGATAAAAAATAATAATAATAATTACTGTTTTATAAACTGGCAGTGAATGATATTGCGGTCAGGTGATCGGGGTCACGTGTTCATGGGATCGTGGTCACCTAATCGCGGTCACGTGTTCATGGGATCGTGGTCACCTGATCGCGGTCACCTGATCACTGTCACCTGATCGTGGTCACGTGATCGTGGTCACCTGATCGCGGTCACGTGATCGGGGTCACGTTATTGCGGTCACATTATCGCGGTCACGTTATCGCGGTCACGTTATAGTTCTCTTCGGTGAAATTGGCATAAGGCCGTGATCCCAATTTTCTTTTGTACTTTCTCATGATCGAAAACTGAAACAATAGAGAAAAAAAATCCTGCATGACCGAAAATTGACGAAAACCCCAGCTTTTAGGTGTACCACTGTTGCCCCATTTACCTTCCCACTTTTCATATAACCCTACCCTCTGGAACCTGATAACACCTGATCAAATTAATTCATACATGAATATCACTGTTATCCAATGCTAAAACCACACTTAAGCCAGAAATTGAAGTCAAGAAGCCTGGAAAGCCGTGAAAAACACAGTTCGCAGCACACCTCCCAATTGTTGTCAAAATACAGAACTGATAAGCCTTATCAAACAAAAAGAAGAAATATGGTTGTTTTGCTGTCATTACTAAAATCCATTAGGCAATAATCAAGTATCAAGTGCCACCCTTGGCTGTTTTCCTAAATTCAGTAGTTAATGCAAACATTTGAAAAATATGAAAAATGACGTCAAGTAGGTACCACTTATACCCCGCAAAAGTAAAGTAACCCCGTTCTACGGTATATAAGTTTGCATACATGCAAACTAATTTGAATGGTTGGAAACGGTTTTAGAGGAACAATAGACTTTGGCACAGATGTGCTGGAAAAAAGCATATATATATATATATATATATATATATATATATATATATAAAATAGATTAATAAATTTAGAATAGAAATTTCACAAATAAAAGATGAAAAGTAAGTAAATCTGATATTTCGAATTGTATTCTTGATCACAGTAAAGTAGTTAGAGAAAGAAATGATTTAACTTGCGTTCTTCGGGACAGTCGTATCCATGGCCGAGATAATAATAATTATTTTGATATTTTCAATTAATCATTTAAGTTGAGGCCAGGTGGTCGATTAGCTCCGAGTACTCATCTATGCGCTCTTTCTGATTGCTGCAGCATTCTGTCATTGGCAGTATCAGGTAGCTTCTTTAAGACTTTCACCCCAAAACACTGGTCAAATGTTGCGTCATGGGATGATGCGTGAACCTTCACTGGGAGTGGCCGAGATTGGTTTACAGACGCCCTATGATTGTTCATTCTTAAATTTAGGGTCGTTGCTTTACCAGCATAGAACGCAGTTGACTCTGTGCACTTTTTACAAACAAGCTGGTATACACACATTTTGGACTGGCACTCTGCCACACCTCGACACTTGTATGTGTAATTGGTATTGGCAGAGGAGAAGTCTGACCCTTCAATAACCAAATTGCACAGCTTACATCTTGCTCGTTGACATGGATGTTGCTGTGGCTC
This sequence comes from Adelphocoris suturalis, assembly GCA_030762985.1. Classification (NCBI taxonomy): domain Eukaryota; kingdom Metazoa; phylum Arthropoda; class Insecta; order Hemiptera; family Miridae; genus Adelphocoris; species Adelphocoris suturalis. Next base: position 32,424,796 of record CM061047.1, on the reverse strand, counting down.
TAAGGGCTGCGATCGTGGATGGCGATGAGACAAGATCTCCCCAATATTTTTTCCTTGTCGGAAGCTCACTCGAGGTTTCTCAGCAAAGATATCACGGGTTAGTGAGCTAGATGACAAGATAGGCTGTAACTCAGGGAGAATAGAATTCAGCTTTTGAGCCCCAAAGAAAAATGTTGTGACCAATGGAACCTGGTTCGTGAATACTTTTGGTCTCTGCTGGTAGGTAACACTTGCTGGGACTATTCTGTCTGTTACAAACTTTCTTGGGTAACCCCTCTCCATCAGCTTATCTCGCACCGTGGAAATATACCCTTCTAGCTTTTCCCGGTTGTTGCATATTCGGTGACCTCTAATTGACAGAGATCTTGGGATCGCACGTTTCGTGTGAGGGGGGTGGCAACTATCATAGTACAGGTATAGTTGCTTGTTGGTAAGTTTCACGTGCACTGCTGTTGTGATCACCCCATGCTCCAGCGTAATGTCGACGTCAAGAAAGGTTGCGTGAAATGAAGAGAAAGGCCAGGTAAATGTCACTGAATATTGGGAGTTGAGTTCTCCTAGAAACAATTGTAGTTCTTCTTCACCATGCGTCCATATCAGAAAAATATCGTCTATGAAACGCTTCCATATGAGTGGCGTCTTCTCCCTGTTTGACAGAAAATGATTTTCCAAGTTGGCCATGAATAGATTCGCGTAATACGGCGCCATTCGAGTCCCCATAGCAGTTCCTCTCTTTTGTAGGTATGTTTGGTTGCCGAATTTGAATACATTCATGGTCAAGACATGCTCTGCTAACTTCACCACAAAGTTTGTGGATGGTGTTTGTGGTTCTGGACGTTCCTGGAGAAATTCCGTTAGAGCATGTAATCCCTCATTATGTGGGATTTCTGTGTAGAGCGAGTTTACATCAATGGTGGCCAGAATAACATTAGCAGGAATTCTTATTTCTCGAAGTACACTGAGAACGTGTTCGGTATCCTTGACGAAGGAAGGTTGGCTCTGCACGATGGGCTGAAGGTATGAATCAACATAAGCCGATATTCTTCCTGTCACACATCCAAAACTTGCCACAATTGGACGTCCTGGCGGAGGATGGTCAGGAAGAGAATAATGCTTATGGATTTTGGGGGGTAGGTAAAAGTCATGACATTTAGGGTCTTCAGGGACCAATATCTCCATGTCTTTGGAGCTCAGTCCTTCCCCTCTACCATTTCGTTTGATGTACCTTTTAAGTTCCATTGCCAAATCGTGAGTTGGGTCCCTGTCCAAAATTTCATAAAACCTTGTGTCCCTCAATTGTCTCAGTGCCTCACGTTCATAATCAGTGCTATTCATTACTACAACTGTTGAGCCTTTATCCGCTGGCAGGATCTTGATACTTTCATCAGATTTCAACGACTTCAATGCATGGCGTTCAGTTGGAATCAAGTTATTTCTTGGAGTGAGAGACCTAAGAAAAGATGCACTTGACGTGCGTTGCAGGAGTTGTACTATATACCGCTCTTGAGTGTGAGAGGTTGGTAGTCTTGTTTCGGGAGAATTTTTTGGATCAACGTTTGAGGGAGGTTTGAACTTTTGAAGAGAGGAATGCAACACTTCACCGGTACCTACTATCATCTGGATTGTTGGACCAATAGTACTTCATTCGAAGACGCCAGCAGTACTCTTGTATATCCTCATGAAGCTTTATATGGTCTGGATGAGGTGTTGGAGTGAATTTTAGCCCCTTTCCTAGTAAATTCGTTTCCTCAAGACTGAGCGTGCGAGATGATAGGTTGCAAACACTGTCATTGCTGTTGCTGTTGGAATGATCTCCTGAATTCGTCTCTCCATTCCTTGCAGGAGAATCACATGGTCGCATGTTAGGTCCATTGGTTTGCTCAGTCATTGATTGACCTGCATTCAGGTTTCTTCGATCAAGTTGTTGTTCGAATCGAGCCCGAGGATGTTGTCTCAAATGTCCTTGTGTGCGTCTAGGTTGAGGGAGATTGTCCTGAAATCTATTATTGTTGATCAACTGCAATGGTTGTCCTTTCCGCGGATGCTTGACATAAAGCGCTGAGAGTTTCCTCAAATGATTCGCCCGAATACCGTTCAACATGGCATTTGCTTGATCAATTATATGGTTGGCTTCATTGGCCAATTCCCTGCTTACCATTTTCACTATATTTAGCAAGGGAATCAGCCCCTCATGAAGGTATTTCCAGTGTAGACGCTGGTATTGTTGAAGAACCAGATTCGTATAACTAAGAGAGCATGCTTGAGAAAGCGAAGTGATAGAGTCCCTCATGGCTGGAGGAGCAGCGTGAATAGGAAATTTTAGTGTCATACCTCGAGGGTTTACCCAACTCTCAAACAGCATCCAATAAATTCAATATGTCCCATACACCGAGCCACTTTAACTGAAAAATAGCGAATCTGCTGGAGCCAATAACGACGGGGATCCATTGAAGTATTACGAAGAGCAAGAATGAAGAAGAATCATTTGAGGAAACTCTCAGCTCTTTATGTCCAGCATCTGCGGAAAGGACAACCATTGCAGTTGATCAACAATAATAGATTTCAGGACAATCTCCCTCAACCTAGGCGCACACAAGGACATTTGAGACAACATCCTCGGGCTCGATTCGAACAACAACTTGATCGAAGAAACCTGAATGCAGGTCAATCAATGACTGAGCAAACCAATGGACCTAACATGCGACCATGTGATTCTCCTGCAAATAATGGAGAGACGAATTCAGGAGATCATTCCAACAGCAACAGCAATGACAGTGTTTGCAACCTATCATCTCGCACGCTCAGTCTTGAGGAAACGAATTTACTAGGAAAGGGGCTAAAATTCACTCCAACACCTCATCCAGACCATATAAAGCTTCATGAGGATATACAAGAGTACTGCTGGCGTCTTCGAATGAAGTACTATTGGTCCAACAATCCAGATGATAGTAGGTACCGGTGAAGTGTTGCATTCCTCTCTTCAAAAGTTCAAACCTCCCTCAAACGTTGATCCAAAAAATTCTCCCGAAACAAGACTACCAACCTCTCACACTCAAGAGCGGTATATAGTACAACTCCTGCAACGCACGTCAAGTGCATCTTTTCTTAGGTCTCTCACTCCAAGAAATAACTTGATTCCAACTGAACGCCATGCATTGAAGTCGTTGAAATCTGATGAAAGTATCAAGATCCTGCCGGCGGATAAAGGCTCAACAGTTGTAGTAATGAATAGCACTGATTATGAACGTGAGGCACTGAGACAAGACGCCACTCATATGGAAGCGTTTCATAGACGATATTTTTCTGATATGGACGCATGGTGAAGAAGAACTACAATTGTTTCTAGGCCAATCGTTTATTAATAATGTCTACAATGTAGTATTAGAATCGCTGATGATGATTTGATTAGAATGATTTAATGGACGTATTTCCTAGGGAGACTATGCCACTAAATCGGATATGAAGAAAATCGTGAGAGATCTACTTGAAGGTCAGTATTGTCAATTTATTATATAACTTATTTATGGTATTTTACTCAAAATAGTTTATTTTTATTTGAACGTATTTTTGTTATGTTTGACGACGTATGTATGTACGTAATCAACTATTTTGTTATGTAGGTAGGTACATACCTTATTCTGTCAATTAGGTTAACAAATGTTATTACGTAAACAAAAACTAATCAAACCGTAGGTAGGTAGATACCTACTAACCAGTTTAGGTAGATTTACAGATCATGTTAAAATTTTTATAGTAAAAGTTCAAATAATAATAGGCTCATTTTTAAAACATTCATGGAGGCCCTCTTTCGGGAGAAGCATAATATTTTCCTCCATCCCATATATCTTCCCTTAGAACTGAAATAAAAATTTCACCATTAAACCAAGAATTCTGAAAGATAGCGTAAATGTGAGGTAAAGCCTCGAGTACCAAGTTTAACGGCCCAAAATTATTTGTTACCTCGATAGGAGTTGCGACACTCTAACGATCAGAGCTATGAGGCCATGGTAATCAAACCTCTTCGACTGTGAGAGTTATTTTCCTGGTAGGGATGGGCATCGATTAATCGAAATAATCAGTAAACTGTCAAAATAATTGATTATTATTTAATCCATTACTTGTAGAATAATTGATTATTATTTAATTGATTACTTGTAGAATAATTGATTATTATTTAATCGATTACTGGTAGAATAATTAATCGGATAATCGATTAGCTTGTAACGATTATTCAATTGAGATTTCAGAATCAAGTCTATCGCGGAACAATACCCAGGGCAAGAAAGTGGACAACTCCTCGTTCGTTTGTTGACGCGGAACTTGTTGAGCCTCGATCAAGATGCCACCAAAAAGTGCGGTTTGGGAACATTTTGAGAAAGTGGAAAGTCATGCAAAGTGCTGGCGTGAGAATTTAAATATGTGGGAAGTTATTTTCTTCCATTCAGGTGTACTATCTTCGTCTTTGTTTAAAAAACACAACAAGAGTATCCACAAGATCTGGTCCAAAAGTCGTGTGGAACCCCGTGGCCGAGAGGCTCTAGGCATGAATGAAGAGTTCAGCCTGTATTTGAGATCTCCACCAGAAAGAATCCAACAAAACCCTATCATACTCGTATATTGGAAGCAGATGGCCGAGACGTTCACAGCAGTTTCCGAAATCGCCTTGAGATAGGTGCCAGCAGTAGCAACTTCGGTCACTTCAGAAAAACTTTTTTCTGAAGCTGGCCGAATTCTGAGGGAACAGAGAAGCCGGCTGACACCAGACATGGCCAATAAACCTATATTCCTAAAAGATATATGTAGATGATTCATTCTGGAACTAACTTTTTTTTTACATCAAAGTTTTTTTTTCTTTTAACTTGTTTTCAACTGTTCTAAATTGTGAATTAATTTTTTCTTGTACACAATGACATTATTATATTAAAAATTCGATGTTTTTAATGTACCCTCTCTTTCCTCAGCCTTTTCCAAATTAATCGATTATTCAGGCCCCGATTAATCGGTTAATCGATTAATCTGGTTGAAATAATCGTCGATTCCAATAATCGATTAATTGATAGCCGATGCCCATCCCTATTTCCTGGAGCTTAACACTAGGGCCGATGACGTCATTGGATGGAAGACGGTGGTATAAAAAAACCTCATGGTGTTGAATTATCATGGAGTAGGTCTCACTCACTCACTCACTCACTGAGTGAGTGAGTGAGTGGAGTATCAATCCAAATGTTATCAGCAAAGGAACGGGGGCCACCACGTTCTATGTAAGAAATTAATTTATGATTTTCCAAATGTAAATATTGTTCTTTAGGAACCTTCCTAACTGGGAAATAGTTGTAATGGTTTTTGCATCAATTTTTTGTGTACAGTTTTGATAAATCGATTTCTCGTGGTAAGGGCAATTTTTTGAACCGAGGGCTTTGTTTTTTGTATTGTACCTACAGCTACTAAATAATGAAGTTATTACGACCTTCTACTAATTAATATTTATCAGATATATGAAGGTGTTTTTATTGTTCTAAGATTCCTAGAAGTGCGATGGGGTCAATCAACAGAGCTGATGTCTCTTTAGTTGGCTGGTCACCTCTTCCATCGTCAACCGAGCAAGCTGGATTATCTATCACATAGTAGATCAGAAACCTGAATATAGAGCAGATGCAGGACCTTCTATCTACATTAGCCCCCATAAGTTGCATCCTCTACCAAAAGTTTCTTCAGAACCCACCAAATGAGGAGGCATCGCCTAGGTCAATCAAGAGTCATCACAGACACACTAGAAAAAGATAACATAAGAATGAAAGGAAAATGGGTGAACATCTGAGAAGAGAACAGTAATAATTCATTAATCTTGGCATTGCTTTCTATCAACCCCCAAGGAAAATATTTGAGGTTTGAAATATTAAAAAACAAGGATCTTGATAACTTTCGGAATAGACCACCTAGAGCATTGTAATTCCAACTGTGCACACTGCAGATGGGTTCAAATGATGAAGGGGAAACAAATCATGAACACGAATGTGAATTACAAATCGACTTTGTCAAGCAGGAGTTGGCTGAAGTTCTGTTGATTCAGCTCAATCTTCTTCTGTTTTTTTTTTTTTTTTTTTTTAGAAATTTAAAGCCGCGTATATAATTGTGACGCCTGATTTATATAAGGACTACCTCCAAGGGCTCCACATTTTGGTAAAGGCAATGAAAAAACCTTTGGCAGCCAGTCTTCGCAGCTACACCCCCTACTTCCGGTTACTAACCATACAGGTGGAAGCGATATTGAATTCCAGACTCATAACCGCGCTCTCTTGTTCACCAGACTACATAGATGTTTAGACCCCCGGTCATTTCTTGATTTTCCGCCCTATAACTGCGCCACCAGAGGATCCAGAGCTGAGTGAGAGAACGGCCATTGGAACGCTGTGGGCCCAAGTACAGCTATGGATACAGTCCTTTTGGAAACGTTGGAAGTCTGAATATCTTACCACGCTACAATTTCGATATCGTTGGAGTACCGCAGATAATCCCCCTACACAAGGAACGGTACGGTAGTACTAATGTTGGACGACAATTTACCACCCACACAATAGACTTTAGGTAGGATAATAAGAATGTATCCTAATAATAAGCCTGAACATCGGATGTTCAGGCCAAGACGCTGTGGTCCGGAGATGGCTGGTTAAGATAGAGTTTACTGCACAATAAATATTTGACAAAAAATAAATTTGATAGTTACACATTTCTGTGCTGATAATGCACTCAAATTCAGTTAAAATTGACATCGATTAACTCTATATTGCAAAATATTACGTATTTCCACTTTTAAAGTCAAGCTGCATGACTAGTGGGTACTTACTTTCATTATTCATAACAAAAATTATATATGACCATAATTTTTAAGAAAAAAATTGTAAATGATTACTTATTTTTTGGGTCGCCAGTAAAGATATTGGAAAATCAGGCAGACTTGAAGGGTCCAGAAGGAAATCCAGGAAAAAGAGGACCAAATGGCGAATCAGGTACGTACTTACGAATAAATAGAGGACATCCTCACAGAAAACGTTTTCTCCTTGTATGAACTGTGGGTATATATTGAAACAAAACATCTGTTATTATGGGCTAGTACGTTGTTGATATCGATGTTGAAGTTACGTTTCGTTTCGTTATGTTAAGTTCGTTAAGTTTTACTTCATTTTAGTATATTACCTATGTACCCTGACTCAGGAATTGTGAACTGGTGCTACTTTATTTCTCCCGAAACGATCAAATTTGAGGTTTGGGGTGGCAAAACTTCAAAACAATTGAGGTTTGTAAGAACGGTACGGAGCCGATCCACTTGTTGGCAGGGAAGTTTGCAGTTTTCCCGGGCGTTTCTCATAAAATTGGAAATAACTACGTGCGGATAATACTGTTTAATTAGTAAGTAATATATTTTTCCCACACAAGAACTGGAAATTGTACAAAACAATTGTATCAGGTTGACACCTGACTAATAAATAACTAGACTCGCTTACAGTCCCCCTTAGGCTGGGTGTGGTCCTCTGATTGTTCTCATGCTTGCAGTTAGTCTAGTGTGTCGTGGTCCAGATAAAGGCTTCGTCAGAATATCGGCAATAATTTCGTCGGTGGGCTTGTGCTGCAGGTCAATCAGTCTGTCAGATATAGCTGCTCCAATTAAATTATGCCTTATGTCAATGTGTTTCGTTGGTGAGTGATATACAGGCCCAGTGATATGCTGACTGATTGTCACCATAGAGCCTTAGTGGCCGATATTCATTGTCTACATTCAACTCGGTCAACTCTCTTCAGACAAATAGCCTCCTTTGCATATTACTAGGTAGATCAAAGACCCAATTGGGATCAGATTCGGATATGCATTCATTTCTCCTTGATTCGATGTTTCAGGTTTCACCAATATATTGCTGACATCAGCAGGTGTTATAACTGGATTCGCATTCTTCATCTCAAACTTTTACAAGATTCTTTTGACGTAGATACTTGGTTTGTGACATCATGATTTTTTCTTCTTATTTCAATACCAAGTGTGTAATGTATGAAACCCCTTCTTTCATCTCGCCACTTTCTTTAATTTTCTTTTAATTCAGTTTTATTTCGTTCATTGCTCTGTTTGAGGTCACAGCCTGAATCATATCATTGACATACACACTAATTATAGCAAAATGTTCCCTGTCTCCGCCATATTCACACAAGAGTCAGCAACAGACGGTTTGAATCCATTTTTCTTCAGCTTTTAATCCTGATTTCGATTCCGTAATCATTCCTGATTGACAAAGTCAAAGAAGTGCATTCCATATTTTCCATATAAATTTGTTAACTTCTTTCAGTTTGTTTACTAGTAGATGTTTGATTGCTGTCTTCTTTATTTTACCATAGAATTTTACCTATTCCTTTGTTCGTTCTTGATTATTCGTTCTAGAATTTCTTTGGGTGAATCAGGAATGTCCATCAAAATGTCTGCAACTATTTTTCCATTCAAGTAAGCGATTGTCACATCCATTTGATTCACAACCATTTTCCTCATAGCTGCTACTGTAATTATGGTTCTCGGAGAGTTTATGTGTTGGTATCACTAGATTATGTGTCTTGTGAAAGTCGAAACCAGGCCTCCTATTAGACTTTTGCTATTAATCTTGCCTTGAGTCTAATCTCTCGTCTTTCTTGAATTTACCAAAATTATTCCCACTCGTGGTTCTTCAGCATGGCCTTCAATAGCATTTATATCCACTCTTCTGCATGATGTGGTCCTGATAATGCGTCCTCCAACTTACCTTCACCGACATGTTCTGGTCTAGTTTGTTGTCTCTCACAAGCCTGGTTAACTTCACAATCACAATAGTCCCAATTCCTCTGCTTTGGTAGGTATATTTCTTGATCTCCTGAGTGGTTTTTCTTGATGTACTATTCCATTTTCATGTACTGAACTTGCTTCAATCCAAATTTCTACATCATCACAATGAATCTCATTATTTTAGACAATGTTTCAGTTATTGAGTTCCACAGAGTTGACTAGTTTTCTTGTTTCAGACACAGAGATAGCCTGAGATAGCCCCCCCCCCCCCCCATATCCTTCTAGATCTTGGACAGAGGTTCCCTTCTGGGGCTGTGCTCAGTGATTCTTATTGTCAACATTGTGGGGTGTTGGGGGCCCTTTTGGCAGGACCCCATGGAATAGGGAGTGACTGAGATTGTCATATCGTCGTCAATTAGGGGCGACGAGACAGCGGGAAGAGACCCTCAACCGTTAGAGGCTCTGTAGGCGGATGCCTACAATCCATTTACCAATAGTACCTAGTTGCCAAACATAATGTCCAGTGAAAGTATTTTCCGGCAGCCCCCTTTCAATTACCCTAAGAAAGTGGGAAGGGGCTCACTGTGAGAGAAAAGAAATTTTCGGTAATCCAACCCTTCTTGGCTGGCTAGATGCAGACCAGGTAAACTCTGGAGCTTTTATCGTCCTAGAAACTGAATTTAGTCATTGTCCCGTCAGTTATTGCTCGCGTTAATATCATAAATCCTTTCACTTCTTTTGATTCTCAGTTGCGTTTGAGTTTGTAAACAGGGTTGGTCAAGTTCAATAACGTGGATCTGTAAAGACGAGTGGTTATTTTAATAATATTTCGAACATCTCTTCATAATACACGAGATACGCGTCCAATATCCAAGAAGAAGATTTCTTAAAAGAAGGAATCCGCGATTCATCAATGGATCGATTGATTGTCACTCTAAAGCTGGTCACACACGAGCGTTCCAACAAGACAAATGGCTTGGTAGCGCGCCAATGGAATGACGTGTATGGCGAAACCCGATCATGATTGGAGCGACGGACGAGGCGTGATGGAATTCCAACAGATCCAAAAGCCATAGTGCCACGCCAAAACTCCATCACGCCAACTTCTCGTGTGTGGAAAAACCCGATCAAGCGGGATGGAGCGATCGTGTATGTCGAAGCGCACGCGTTTTTGTTTCAGTTGATGATGAGCATTCGGCAACACTCGGTCTCGGTCTCTGCTCTTTGGCTGCTCCATTCATGATTTTTACCCGAACTACATTGTCATCAAACGAAAACGAGTGCTTCAAACCGCGATTTCGTAATTTCGGTTATTGATATGTATAGGGAGCACAGTTGCTTGTTGAAAACCAGTGATCCGTATTACCATGACAAGGTGGAAAGGAGGAACCTGGCCCTTGAAAGTCTTGTCACTGTTCAAAACGGTTGATCCCACGGCCACGAAGGATGTGGTTCTGAAAAAGTTGAACTCTATGCGAGGTTCATTTAGGAAGGAACTGAACAAGGTTCCACAGCACGGAACAATGTTCTACGGTGTGGGGAAATTCTAGTCATTTAAGTGGATCATTCAAATAGTGTTTTACACTTCTTTTTTCTTCTATACTCATTGCCACAAATGTGTTCTTGTAATGTTGGAGGAATAAATTTCATTTTCATTTCATTTCATTTTTCTGGTAAGTTTCGATTATTTTTATTGATGCTAGCCGTGAATGCAACAATGGAGTGGAGTGATCGTATGTGACCCCAACTTCCTACCCTTTCCTTCGTCGCTCCAATACCGCCCGGCTTCGCGCCACGCCACTCCATTTGGAACGCTCGTGTGTGACCAGCTTAAGAGAAGAGAGTAAAGGTGATACATTTGACGGCGAACTGGTTGGTGACGAGGAGGAGGATGGAGTGTTTTTATAATGTAATAAAATAATGTACAGATTGTACATATAATTATAATGTAAATAGCATGTAACTATGTAAATGTAGTATAAAGTCGATAATAAGAGTAATGGTGAATTGAACAAGTAATCGTTTTATTAGATTAATAACAAAAGTGTTTCTATTGAAATGAGTATTATTTCAGATTGTGAAAAGCTGGTTTCTATTGAAATGAGTATTATTTCAGATTGTGAATAGTTTCTATTGAATGTTGCTATTGAAATGAGTATTATTTCCTGTTGAATTATTCTTCACAACTGCAATGCATTTTGTTTTTCAATAATTTCATTAAGTAACACGTACAAGGTTGGGATTTAGAGAAGGGGAAGTTCAAGCAATAGTCAGGAGTGTTCAGGATGGAGAAGTTAGAAGGAGAAGCGAAGAGAGGTAGGGCATGTGCGAGCCGCAGTTCACTTTCACTGGACAATATTCTTGGCATCTACTATAGTCATTGACCCCTTGCTTTTGATTGATTTCAGTGTTCGCCAATAAAGTTGACTAATATTCACCCCTACAGACTGATTTGCCTGATTAATAACATCCAAACAGGTAGTTACATACACAATGAAAACAAGGTGCATTTCCACTGTCTGACTAGGTTTAACTTACTTGCTAGTGCTGATTGGTTTAAGCAACCCAATGTTACGTTTTATTAGTAACTAATGTAGTTCCTCTCAACACATGCATTTGTTAACAATTATCTATCTTTTGAGTAGTTGGTACAGACTACCTCAGTGCTTACAACGAAATCAGTTCCTGAATTTTAACTGTTCCTGAGATTTGTATCATTAGAATCTAAAGACCTTTTCTTTTCTCAGGTAGCTGCTGCGAGATTTACAACAATTGTCGCCGCACAGTTCGAGATGCCAAACTTAGGGGCAAGAGGAAAAGCTATGTGGTGATCTCACAGACAAAAGTAGTGAGTTTATTTTTTAGAAGCATGCACATTATGGGGCTGAGAACTACCATGGTCTGCCTCCAGCAGTGCTAGAGATCAAAGTACCTAGGTAGGTACTGTAGAAATATGGTTCTTGGCATTTCTTTCTACTTGTCACCCTTTTCGAGGAAAATTTTAGCTGCAGAAAATTAGCCGTCAGGAGTAATTAAAAGCTAAAACTTTAGCTGTCGCTGACAACTTATAGTCAAGATAGCTAACAGCTAACTTGAAAGAAAACAAAATTTGTCCGCACTAACAGATATAAGCTAATCATTTGTGTTCAAGCTGACAGCTCTTCAAACAAGTTTTCAAACAAATTCAGCTGATCTAACCTTTTTAACATTTGCTGGCCCTGGGCTTCATTGGGCCGTTATTCAAAGATTTTCATTTCAATTTACAGGGTGTCAACCAAGTTCGTGTAACTTCAAGGATCGATTTTACAGCTCAAGGGCTACAAAAAGTGTCTCCTAGAAATTCTTTTTAGGGGCTTCGTTTCCAATGTATTCACGATTTGTGATTTTTTCGTGTTTTCGACCATATATCACTAAAATAACCATAACTCCCTAAAATAACAGTGAAAACTATAAAATGAGTACACCGTTGAAAAGAGAGTTAAATTTCCTGCCTACCTGATATCGATTTAAAGTTTTGTAAGCAGGTTTAAAGGGAGAGAAGTTCGGCTGAAAGTTAAAATTTGACAGATCATAGGAAACCTGTCAAAATTCGGAGCGCTACATAGATCAAAAGTCGAATTGAATTTTACCCCCGGAGACAAAAAAAAAAAAAAACTACGCCGAAATCTCACCTTTCCAACAGTGCGGTCAATTTCAGTTTTAGTTTGCTAATTAGAATGTTTCAATGTTGAAAAACATTGTTTTCTTCAATTAAATCGAGGGTTTTCTTGAAAAATTACTTTCTATGAAAATACGAGTTTGTGGTCGGTTTCTACGCACTTTTTTACGTTGAATCGAATGGTAACGCTTGCATATCACCCAATCCCCGATATAACCAAATTTTTCACTTAAGCTAACTGGTTTCACCCCTAAAAACACATAAAATTCATCAGATCAAATGAACTCACATTTTTTAGTTATAACTTGGTTATAACGGGGTTTGGGAAATATACAAGTGTTACCGTTAGATTCAGCTTAAATAAATAGGTAGTAACAGTTGAAATTAGTAATTGTTCGAAATTCTCACTAATAGGGTGGAGGGATCAGTGTTTGACACCTTAAGAGAAATTTCGACTTTGACAAGCAACTAAGTTATGTTTTTTCATTTGTTCAAACTTGAGACTTACATCTATTGCTGCATCAGAATGTCCTTAAACTGCTCAGAATTGGAAAAATCACTAATTCAAGCCACAAAGCATTACAAACTCGTTTTTTCGAAATCAATTTTTTGACCCAGTGTTTGACAGCCAAATTTTTGGTTGCACCTGTGATTGACACCCTATGATTGACATATCAGTTCTTCTGCAATAAATGATTCCGTGTATTAACAAAACGTTTATTTAAACAGTTTATAAATGAATTGAGCATTTTAACTCAGTTTTGTACAAATATAATTGAATTTTATATAAATATTAACAATAAATAAATGAAAAGAACGAATAGAGATACATTTAAATCTATCTATCTATCTATCTATCAACACATTTAAAATCAGTCTTAAACATCTCCTAAATCGGAACCGTCTGAGGTTCTTTCGAACAAGTAAAAATAGCTGCTGACAATAATAATTGGAGATCAATAAAATAAACCAGAATGACTGGAATCTATGTAACATTGAGCTGAAGTGTTTGAACAATGAATTGAGATTAACTAAAAATGAAGTTCCATCGAATTAGCTAGGGAACTACACTCGTCACACGCAATAAATTAGATTTTACTCCTTATGCTCGGCTTCTTCAAGTCCCAAACAGGAATGATGAAATTGCTTCTCGCATATATCACAAGCCCTCCCAGATCGTTGTTGTGAAATAAAGGCACCATACCGAAAGCATAGCCCCCTGAGTAGGATTTATTTTTCACAGCTCATGTCACTATCCACAATGACTTGAGTGGTCATCAAATCTGTATCTAATATTTCAACTGATTCAAGAACTGATTCATCTTATGATCATCACTGATATGAAAGATGCAATTTCATGAGTCCGTGAGTTCGTTGGAACGGCGGTGCAACCCCCTACTCTAATTGTCTGTATGGATTCAATTTTGAACCTTTGTAGGTAGTTATTTTCCGCGTTGATTTTACTTATTTCTCTACTTTTAATTAGGTCTTAGATTCTTAGGTGAACTATGATTACTGTAATAAGTTTACGCGAACGGTTTATCCACATCTTGGATTTCATCACATCACCGCTTCATTTCTGCCACATTTTCATTTCATTTTCAAGCCTTTCTTTTGCTTTTGTTATTTGTTGTCGCCTTTCTTCTAGAGGGAGCCATATCAAGTATTTAAACCTGTATAATATAGAAGTGGATATTAGCCAAAAAGCATCTTAGGTAACTAAGAAATTATGAGAACGTGTCAAACACTAGTGCTGTTAGCTGTCAAAGACTGAAACCTTCCCGAATCAGTGATTGACAATTTATTGGACCAGTGTTTGACATCACTTTCAACCATGTCCAGCATTTGATTTTCGTCAAAATTTGATTAGGAACTACTTTATTATGATTTAACCTTCAATTAGAATGTAAAAAAATGTAGGAGAGGAAAAATTGGAAAAGGATCAGTAATTGACAGCACTGTCAATCACTGAGGGTAGTATCAGTTTGGGGACTAGAAATTGACATTTGCATTTCAACAGGTTATATTTGATTATTTCCAAAAAATGATAGCATAAATGCAATCTACACAAAAAACTGATTGAGAAAAACCATGGGAACAATCGAATTTGAAAATGTGGAAGGCATGGTGAAACAAAATAAAACACTTACCTCCATAGCTAAATCACAAGAAACTTCAATAAAAAAATGATAACACGAGGGGTAAACTTCTCCAGATTTCACAAAATCCCACTTGAAACCATTTCCCGCCTTTATACTTCACGGAGAAGGTATTTTGTAACAAAATTAAAAAGGATCAAGCCCGTAAAACACTTTTATACCTTTTTATTTAAACTTTTTGGTGAGATGTCAATCACTGGGTCCATGTCAAACACTGGTTCCTCCACCCTACTGTTATTCATGGAAAAAAAAAAAAAAAAACTGAAATCTATGATCAGAATAAACTTTTGTAAAAACAATAATAATGGCTGTTGTTGAATGAATGTTGTTGTCGTAGTGACAGCAACAACGCCTGAGAACCCGAAGCCTGATGAACGATCAAAATAATAGGTAAATCAGAGTTATAAATTAATGTTTGAATAATACTTCAACACTTTCCCTTACCTATTCAAAAATTACAGATTTATAAAACTAAAGAGAGGTTTTACATATTTGAGTCCCGTTTTGTCACAAAGAACTGGCAGCTTAGGCCCATTTCACACCAAACGAATCCGAATCAATCAGAATCTTTCCGAATCAAGTTGAATCTGATTGACCAAGATTCGGCTTCGAGCCCTCCATTTAAATGTGAAGGGACTCTTTTCCCGCCTTCAGACCGGACGAATCTGGTTCAATCAGATTTGATTCGAGGTCCTCCTTGATTCAACCGGTCAGATTCCTGGTCCGGTCAGTCAGTCTTGAATCAACTACCATACGAGATGGACGTGGAATTATTTATTTTAGAAGTAAAAGAATATAGTGCGATATATGACGCCAGTGATGAAAATCACAGCAACAGAAAAGTCAATCTTCTGTGTGGGAAAATTGCGAAGATTTAAACATTCCAGGTAAGAATTATATTGTACTCAGTAATGATAATATGCCCGTATTGATTGTACTTTGCAATATTTGAGTTTTTCGGCTATAAAGGAAAAGAAATTGTACAACACCACACTGTGTATCACAAATATTTTAATAAAATAAATGGAAATTTTTTTTTTTTAACTTTTCTTGTTTTCTTCTGTTTCCGCCGCTGCCTCCTACGAAACACGATTGCATTTAAAACAACTGCGTCCATGATGATAGCTTAAAAGCAACTAAAAGAAAGAAAACAAAAAGAAGATGAAAGGATTTTTATAGATTCAGGTTGATTCAGCTGGTGTGAAAGCGTAGAGATGACAATCAGATTCAACTCGATTCAGAACTCGTGACGAGCTCTCTAATGAAAAAATGTTTCCTTTGAACGTGCTTTGTGCGTGGATGGTTCTCAGGATTCTCCACCAATCGAATTGCGACTGCACTGTTAATTTCAACAATCGGAATCTGCCTCAACTTTGTGAATTCAATAAGAAGCCTGCTAAGCCAAATTACTTCCTTTGCAGCCTCGCTGGCGGCTAAAATCTCAGCTTCTGCAGTTCGCTCCATTACTGATGTTTGTCGTTGGCTAAACCATGAAATGGCACCATCTGTGTATTTGACTAAAACGCCTGACGTTGAGCGTCTAGTCTTTGCACACCCATCAAAATCCGAATCCCTATAACAATCAAGGATGCCAATATCTGCAAGCTGACGGCAAATTATGCCAAATTCCAAAGTTTCGGTAATGTAACGAAAAAATCTTTCAGCTAGGTCGGATCAACTCTCAAGCATAAGATACATTAGGGAACCAACTGCTTGTCTGTAAGGAAACGTATGCTCATTTCCAACTGCTTTCTCTGAATCTGAACCTGGAATCTGTTATGAAGTAGATGATTCGGGACAGTTATTTACTTGGTAATCGGTTCTTATACCACTCGGAGCAGTTATGCAGTTCAGTTCTGTATTATATTCAGTCTTGTAATGTCCGTCGGTTGTAACGTCTCGTGTGTCATGTGTAATGTTCTCTTATATTATAGTGTTCTGAATTATTATTACCTACCTTGTTTGATTTTACCTGCCCACTGCTAAAACACTCTACTTTCAAGTGGTTATGGGCCCAGGGAAATAAACGCAGTCTTGTTATCTCAGTGAGTTAGGCCCCGTACAGTGAATCCACGAATCCCGTCAAGATGTCGTATCAGCTACCTCCCATCGAGAAGTTAAAGGGAAGAGAAAATTACGACGCGTGGAAGGTTGGTGTTAGAGCCTATCTTGAAGATCAAGAACTGTGGGAATATGTTTCAGGTGAGTCAAATGATGCAAAGAAAATTGCGAAAGCTCGATCTAAACTCATCTTGTTGGTTGAACCCGTGTTGTATGTTCACGTTCAAGAGACGAAAACTGCCAAAGAAGCTTGGGAAAACCTTGCAAAGGCGTTTGAGGACTCCGGTCTAACAAGAAAAGTTGGTTTATTGAGAACTCTGATCAGTACACGACTCGAAGATTGTCCGTCCGTGGAAGAATACGTAAATAAAATCATTCAAACAGCGTATAAACTGAACTGTATTGACATGAAAATATCAGACGATTGGGTTGGCGCGATCTTATTAGCTGGTCTTCCCGATCAATATAATCCCATGATCATGGGACTCGAAAGTTCAGGCATTGATATAAATTCCGATGCTATTAAAACGAAACTTTTGCAGGATATTTCTGTTGTAAAGTCGGAAAAGGGAGCCGCCATGTTCGGCTACGGTAGAAACTACGCCGATCGCAACCGTGACCGCGAACGTAAACATGTCACAAATAACGACTCAAGTAATTGGAGCGGTACCCAAGGTTCTTCAGGAGCAGTTAAAGGACCCCGTTGTTGTATGTATGTAACAAGTACGCCGGTCATATCGCAAAGAACTGTGACGCGATCAGTTCTAAGGAGCAGTTTTCCGACCCAAACAGTGACAAATCAGAATTCACGATGTTTACCGCTCTTTCCGCGCAAATTCAAACGAGCGGAAATGAATGGTTTCTAGATTCTGGAAGTTCTGCTCATCTGACCATAGATAAATTGAATTTTATCAATGAGAAAGTATCGCCAAAACTAACAATTACAACTGCCAACAATCAGCAAATGGAGACTGACCATGTTGGTGACATTAATTTACCTGTAAAAGTAGCTGATGATTGTTTTGATGTCAAAGTTAAAAATGTATATTTTGTTCCAGAATTGAAAGTCAATCTCCTTTCTGTGAGTCAGATTGTTCAGAGGGGAAACACAGTAATTTTTGATTCAGAAGGTGCACAGATCATCAATCAGGATAAAGTTAATCATCATGCTCAGGATAAAGTTATTGCTACCGCCTCTTTGCAAAATAATCTTTTCAAACTTGATATGCCCTCTGAATCAGTAATGTTGGCACACTCCAAAGTACCTAATAGTGAACTATTATGGCATAAGCGAATGGGCCATGTTAATTTCCCCAGTTTGAATAAACTCAGAAACGGATTAGTTCATGGAATCCAATTTTCTGACAAAAAGCCAAATGGTTTTGTATGTGAAATATGTGCTACGTGTAAAAGTCATAGATTGCCTTTTGGTGAAAGCACTACCAAATCTACTCAGTTACTTCAACTGATTCATTCTGATGTTATGGGTCCTGTGGACTGTTCTCTGGCAGGCTCAAGATATATGTTAACGTTTTTGGATGATTTTAGTCACAAGTCGTTCTGTTATTTCTTGGAGCGAAAAGAACAAGTTTTTGATATGTTTGTTGAATTTAAAAACTTGTTAGAAAATCAAGCGGGTCAAAAAATTAAAACTCTAAGGACAGATAACGGTGGAGAATATTGCTCAAAGAAGTTCGATGATTTTTGTCGCTCGGCAGGAATAGAGCATCAGACTACCGTACCGTACACACCCGAGCAGAGTGGCAAGGCGGAGCGTCTTAATCGATCCATTATGGAACGTGCTCGATGTCTTCTCAGTGAATCCGGACTACTTAACAGTTTTTGGGCAGAGGCTGCTTACACCACAGTCTACTTACTTAATCGGTCTCCGACTACTTGTACTGATAGAACTCCAGAGGAAATATGGTCAACTGTGAAACCTACAGTGGCACACACCCGAATTTTTGGTTGTAAAGCGTATGTCCACATACCTACACAAAAGAGGACGAAGCTAGACGCAAAGTCAAAAACGTGCATC
This sequence comes from Adelphocoris suturalis, assembly GCA_030762985.1. Classification (NCBI taxonomy): domain Eukaryota; kingdom Metazoa; phylum Arthropoda; class Insecta; order Hemiptera; family Miridae; genus Adelphocoris; species Adelphocoris suturalis. The sequence goes on along the minus strand of CM061047.1, from coordinate 32,406,083 downwards.
TTTGTCGGCTACAGCCTTCAGTCAAAGGCCTACAGGTTATATGATCCCCAGGTGAAAACTGTCATAGTTTCAAGAGATGTCATTTTCTCAGAAAACGAGAAAGGAAGTCTACTCCTTGAGAAGTCTCTGGAGACAAGTAAAACGCTTTTCTTCCCTGATTCCGAAGAATCAATTGATTCCATTCCATCCAACATCACAGATTCGACTTCTGATGAAACTGATTCAGATTCGGATCAATCTGACAAATTCTTGGGATTCACCGATGACGATTATTCAGATAATGACCAGGTTGATCCTGAATATAGAAGAGAGGATCGTATAAGAAATCCACCTAGATACCTTCAGGATTATGTGACCTACTCTGCAATCATGCAGGACTCAACTGATCCAACATCTGTTGAGGAACTGAAGACACGCCTAGACAAGAAAGAATGGGTTGAAGCAATGGACCGAGAATTTCAGTCACACATTGAAAATGGTACATGGGAGCTAGTGGACCTTCCTGCTGGCCGAAAACCTTTGAAGAGCAAATGGGTGTTCAAAACAAAAAAGAATGCCTCAGGAGAAATTGTTCAGCACAAAGCACGTCTTGTTGTTAAGGGTTGTGGTCAGAAAAAGGGGGTAGATTATGAGGAAACTTATTCACCAGTAATCCGCTACAGCTCGATTAGATATCTTCTTTCATTAGCTGCAGAACATGACCTAGAGATAGATCAGATGGATGCAGTGACAGCATTCCTCCAAGGTGAACTTACTGAGGAAATATATATGATCCAACCTGAGCTGTATGAGAAGTCTTCAAGTAAAGTATGTCGCCTAAAAAAGAGCATTTATGGCCTCAAACAGGCGAGTCGTGTGTGGAATGCTAAACTTGACAACTGCTTGAAAAAATACAAGCTGAAACAATCCAAATTGGATTCGTGTATATACTACCATATAGTTGGTGATAAAATGTTGATAGTTGCAGTATATGTCGACGATTTGTTAATCTTGTCGAATGACAAAGAGATGAAAAACAGTCTAAAGAGACATTTAACAAATAGTTTCAAGATGGTCGACATGGGGGAGGCAAAGTACATTCTAGGATTTCAAATAACTCGTGATCGCATCAGCCGAAAGATATGGATTAGTCAGCAGAACTACATTGAAGATGTATTAAAAAGGTTCAACATGCTGGACTGTAACCCTGTAGACACACCAATATCACCTAGCGAAAAGCTCTCCAAGGAACAATCACCAATAACTCCAGAGGAAGTCTCCAAGATGAAAAACATCCCGTATCAGGAGGCAGTTGGAAGTTTGTTATTTGCTGCACAAGTCTCACGGCCTGACATAAATTTTGCTGTCAGTTATGTTAGCCGTTTTAACCAAAACCCAGGAAAAGCACATTGGGCTGCTGTCAAACGAATAATGCGGTATCTGAAGGGTACAGTTAATTGGAAACTGGAATTTAATGGAGAACAGGCCAAGATTACTGATATTGTTGGTTTCAGTGACTCAGATTGGGCAAGCGATGAAGATGAACGCCGCAGTGTTACTGGCTACATCTTCATGAAGAACCATTCAGCAATCTCGTGGGCCACTAAAAAACAGCCCACAATAGCGCTATCAACAACTGAGGCAGAATACATGGCCATGTCAGTGGCAACTCAAGAAGCACTTTGGCTTCGAGGTCTGGCCACTGAGTTGTTCCCTTCTAGTGCAAAACAGCCAACAGTACTGCACGTTGATAATCAGGGTGCTCAGAATCTGGCTGAAAATGGTGCATACCAGCCTCGTACCAAACATATAGATCTACGACACCATTTTTTAAGAGAACGAATCCTCCGTCGTGAAATCAAGTTGCAGCACATCCCGACAGCTCAGATGGCAGCAGATTCCTTCACAAAACCCCTGGATCGTGAGAAGGTTCGTTCATGCGTGAAAGTTCAAGGACTTGTCCCAAATAGGGAGGGTGTTATGAAGTAGATGATTCGGGACAGTTATTTACTTGGTAATCGGTTCTTATACCACTCGGAACAGTTATGCAGTTCAGTTCTATATATTCAGTCTTGTAATGTCCGTCGGTTGTAACGTCTCGTGTGTCATGTGTAATGTTCTCTTATAATATAGTGTTCTGAATTATTATTACCTACCTTTTTTGATTTTACCTGCCCACTGCTAAAACACTCTACTTTCAAGTGAATCATGGGTGATGAAACGACTTGCGCTCTGCAAAGTTGAACCTTTATAAAATGTTCTGACTGTAGGCTTTTTAACAGACTTGATACAGCAATTTTTCAACATCTTTATCTCAAGGCCCAAAACATAGTCAGTCCTTCGAAGTTATCTTGAACTCGGTCAATTCTGATCCTCCATTTGGAGGACAGCTGATTACGTCCACAAAACGCGAGGCAGTTGGACGAAAAGCGCCAACCTGCAATGGTTGTCTACCTTACTTTACTTTTAGAACTCGGTCCTAAGCTGGATGTTGAGCTACCGTTGAACTGGGTCGGCAACCCCCAATCAGCAGAGCGCTCTATCAGGCTTAGACGAACGAGCGTCTCGCGTTCGAACACGAACAGCCTTAACTCATCTCGCATGACTTTGGGACACGAAATGACTCCTAGCCTTAGTAGCGTGGGGCTTACAGGGCTTTGACATGATCACGGGACTACACAACTTAATTGGGAGAGAAGTCTGAGATGACTGAGGAGTTGTATTCCAATTCAGCTGGTCCTGGGGAAGATGGCCACCTCTCCCACTCCTCCTTCAGGGAAGAATGGTGGGGATATGTCAATGTCAGAGATGTGTGTTGGGTTCCGCTGGGGGAAAACTCATGGAGTTTTCAGTCATCTGTATGGCATTGGGACAATGGTTCCGTGTCTGGTTGTTGCCAGAGAGGGGGAACAAACCTTCGCTCATCAGGGGCACTGCATGTGTTGGGGACTCGGTAGGCTCCTGCCTACAATATGTTTCTTAGAAAAAAAATGTTTCTGGTGACAGTATTTTATGGTTAGGTAGGTACCATCTAGGTTGTCATTTCAGGTCTCCCATGTTCCTTCCTCACTGTCGAGTCATCACTTGAGATACGCTTCAATCATTTGGACATATTTAGATCTTGTCTTCTTTTAAACATGTAAATGTCTTGCAACATGCTCTAAACGTTCCGTGCTCCGAAAATGGTGACAGCGGTGGTTTATGCTAAAAACGTTTTTGGGACACAGAGTTCCCATTGAGCACTCAATCTCCTCCACCTTACAGTTATCACAGAGGGAGTGATACCTAAGTTATCACTAGGTTGGAAACGATTTATTATTACTTGCATTAGGCACTTGCTAATTTTCACTTTTTTATCATGATGGCTTTAATTTATCGTATAATTTTTATTTTCAGTATTGGCATGATGCTTATCTACAATGTCTTCAACAAAATATGACTTTACCGGAGTTACGTAGTGAAGCAGATTATGCTGAGATGAAGCAATTTGTTAAAGATAATCATATCGGTAGCGGTGGTGGTACGTACACCCTCTTATTTATAAATTGAAATGTACTTGACATAAATATTGGTATGTAGGGTGATAATTCAAAAACCATAACCATAATGAAAAGGACCACAGCATTTCCAGCACACCTGACGGAAGGCCCTGTCAATCTCGGTTTTTCCATTGAACCTGAGCCTCAGATGGGGGAGGGGGGGATGCCTCTACCAATAGCTAGATGTTTATATTTTCAATAAACCATCAACAGCTCCACTGTGAGCTTCTTCAATCGGCTCATCTTCGGCATCTTCAATGGCGGCCACCCCTTCTTCAGTACCTAGTCTTTAGTCCTGTTTCAAGACCTTATCTTCTTCTTTTTCGTCTTCAAAGTTTCTTCAGAGGCAGCTTTGGAACATTTTTACCCCAGTAACAACAAGTAGGATTGTGGGCACAGTTGCCTTCCTGTATATCCTGTAAAGCTGGCACAAGAGAGTGAGCCATCTAATAGCCACATGTTTGCATTGCTCTTCTGTTGACAGTTCAACAGCTTCGTAATTGCCGATGATGAATATTTTCCATTTAAACTTTAAGTACAATGGCGTAAACATCATGATTGTTCACAGCATATTTGAATGCTTATAAACCATATTTTCATGATGGCAATTCCACAAAAAGTCGTATATTTCCCCAATACTGATATGGTACCCTATACATTTAGTTCAGATCGGATTAACAGTAGCGTGTGCGCATGCACAAACGTGAATCTCTTGAAATGTTCTATTTTGGGTGGTATCTGAGGCTCAGAATAGTGCTCTATAAATTTTATTGGGAATGGTTGACTAATAAAACTATTGCGCTTGCACAAAACTAGATTTTTTTTTTTTTTTTTTTGAATAATGAGAAATTTGAGACTAATACAGGTACTGATTTTTGTGCGTTGTTCTAAGACTATGGGGACTGAAATTTTTCAAGGTATACTTGTGTTCACGTCTCGACAATCATTTATCAATTTCAACGTCGTCGGATGATTAGTTTGCATGCACTAACGTGAATTTCCCAAAATGTCGATTTTTTCTCACTGTCAATAATAAAAATAATTCAGTTTGTTCAAATTTGGAATGTACCTATCGACATGAGTATCTTCAAGTTTCAGGACGGTATCCCATTAATTTCATTGCCGATCGTTGTTACAGATAACACAGCTTGACTGATTATGCCAGTTAGATCTATTTTCATTTTATCAATTTGACTCGTAGGTACATAGTTCTCAAACTAATTCTATACGCCCATATTAACATAAGAGAAGAAGTAATATAGGTTCCTATCTTCCATGACAATATTCACTTAGTGATGCCGCTGCAATAAGGCAATCCAACAATATGCTGGACACACTCTCCTTTTTACTGATGGCTCAAAACACCTAATGATGTTGGTCTTGCTCTATGGAGCCCGAAATTCCCGGTCACTAGAGGCTTACCACCTGTGCAGAGCTGAGGCAGTGACACTGGCTATTTGTCACTGCCAGTTGTTGGGGGTTGGCAACTATGTGACTATCGAGGCGATAAGGAACACATATTCTGAGTGTTCCTTAGAGTGCCCCACTTGTATTGTTACGCCAAGTCACAGAGTTGGGTACAACCATAACTTTTATGTGAGTGCCGTGTCATGTGGGTATTCATGGAATTGAGTGTGCTGATGCTCTTTCAAGGAGAGTCATTTATGATCACTCCATTGCGATGTTGTCTATAAGCGTTGACTATCAAATCACCTACATTCAACATAGAGCCAGTTCTATCTCGCATGAGCAATGGCAGGGTGAGGTTACTGGTCTGTATGGTGTCCTTCATGACCTGAACCCGATAGGCCCTATCGTAACCCAGCATCCAAGACGGGACAAAGTAGTGGTGAATCGGGTTGCCACTGGCCATATTCGACTCGCCCAGACACCTGCTCATTGCAGAAGCGTGAGATGCGGGTGAGGAAGTTGTGGGAGTGATCTCTCCATCTACCACTCCCTGGAGAACTTCCTAGACCTTATAGACCTCCGAGTCCAACATAGGGCCCCTCAAATGTTTAACAATTTGTATTTTCATTGTTTTTTTTTTTTTTTTTCAATAGGACAACCTGGTCTGTTTAAATCGCTTCGCGGCAAGTGAACAATTGACTATTTCGATGCGACCTCGCGTTCAATTATAATATTTTCTTTCAATAGGTATATCTATACTATTAATAAGAATGAAACTCCGTCTGTCTGTTTGTCGTGTCTATGCACGGCCAAACGGCTGAGTGGGCCGGATCTACGAGTGGGGGGATCTTCTTGGGATTTTCCGATAGGGTGTATAAGCGAATTTAAAATTTTCTAATCCCACCCGAACCATGGGCCGTAGGGCGGGAGGGGGGTCGAAGTAATAATTAATGTGCGCTTTTTGGACTTCCCCGCTTCCCCTACCCCTCTAAACGGCCGTTGACAATTCCGGAAAAATACGGGTTTCGTAGGTTTTCCTACGAGGAAGACGACGGCGCGATCGGATCGCGAAAAAAGTATCGGGAAATGCGTAAAAAAAATGCGAAAGTACGGACCGTGTTTTCTCGAAAAGTCCGACAAAAACTACGTTTTTTCCGATTAAAATATACCCCATAAAGGTACGTTTTTCGGAACGGTTTTCGCGGGCGAAATACAGCTTTGGGTCCGCCGAATCTGAATCCGAAATCGGATATCGAAAAAAGTGACGTTAAGTTGGTCAAATCGCGAGCGGAAGCGAGGAGAAGCGTTTAACATCAGAAATTAATTTTGCCGTGTTCGCGAGAAGGCTCTGGGAAGATGTATTTGGGGCACTTAGCCTACGCAGTCAAGGGGTTTGCGAGGCGACCAGGTATACATAGGTACCTACCTTGCGAGCGAAGCTAGAACCATTTCAACAGAATAAATACGGACTTTGTCCTACACATATACAGGTATCAGCGAGCAACATCCCCGAATAAACTTTTTGTGGTTCCACGTAGTTTCATAAGATTTAATTTGTTTGTAAGAATTTCCAACATAAAAAAACGTCTGCCAAGTTGGGTGGGCAGTATAACTTCCTCAAGCGAGCGAAGCGAGCAGCATCCCTTACAGAAGTTAAACCTACCCTTAGGGACCTACCGTTTGCGAGCGAAGCGAGCAACATCCCCTACATGTTTCAATTGTAATACATCGCATCCGCACAGCCACACCTTGCGAGCGAAGCGAGCAACATTCCCTAATAAACTTTTCGTGGTTCCACGTAGTTTTATAAGATTTAATTTGTTTGTAAGAATTTCCAACAGAAAAAAACGTCTGCCAAGTTGGATGGGCAGTATAACTTCCTCAAGCGAGCGAAGCGAGCAGCATCCCCTACAGAAGTTAAACCTACCCTTAGAGATCTACCGTTTGCGAGCGAAGCGAGCAACATTCCCTACATGCCACACTTTGCGAGCGAAGCGAGCAACATCCCCTACATGCCACACTTTGCGAGCGAAGCGAGCAACTTAATGGGGGGTCCGGGGGGCTTGCCCCCCGGCTGGACGTGGAGGCGAGCGTATCGAGCCGGAGCGGCTAGTACTCAATAATTGCCAATTTTTTTTTCTGTCGCTATATTATCTTAATCTTATGTAATATTTTCATATTTTTCTATTTATTGTTCAATTAGTTTTTCCTATAATGATATTTTTGTATACTTATAAAATGTTTTCATACTCTTCTATAATATTTATCCTGTTTGTATTCCATATTCTGTATTGATATTTCCCATAATGTTTTATTAAATACTTTTAAGCTTTTTCACTATCTCACGTTGGTCCTGTAATCACACCTTTGTATATATTGTACTTCCGTCCTTGGTTTAAAACAATTCCTCCACCATTATACGATGGCTTCCATCGTCAAATTGGGACATTTTTTTTTAGAAAGCTTGCTTTGTGTTGCATTATCAGTAGAGGGTTTTTTTTTTGTTTTTTTCTTTTTTCTTTACTTCTGCCTAGCCAATCCTCTCTTGGGTCCTCGCTTGGGGAGCTTGATCACCTTCACTATCTTCTCGTCGATTCTTTAGGGCACAATCGCTCAAATTTTTTCTCTACAAGTACAAGTTGAATGGGCACCCTCGCCAATAAGTTCCTTAATAATTCCCTCAAAGGGAACTAATTTCTCCCCGAGAAATGAGACTCGATCGTATTAACACCCCCCCCCCCCCGTATTGGAGGACATCCCAATATTCTAACCCACATTATTAATAACTTATCAAATAAACGACAAGACGTAAGCTTGTAAGCTTGTAGAACTTTATTTGAGAATAGACTCAGGTTGGTAGAACGGAAGGCTAATGACGCAGTTAGGGGCGTCATTCCTTCCGTTCTCCACATTCCTCAAGCCCGACAACCCGAGGGTCCCAAGCAAGCTAGTTTAGTTCGTTTTCAAACATCCCTCAGACTAGAAGACCTAATAAACAATTATCTATTTCCAAAATTCTGAGTATTATTCTAAAACCCATTCTCTGATATCTATAGTTTTATTATAACTGATACACACACACACTTTTTTTTTTTTTTTTTTTTTTTTTTTTTTTTTTTTTTTTTTTTTTTTTTTTTTTTTTTTTTTTTTTTTAAGAAAACTCCCCTCAAAGACGGAGGGGGCACGCCATTAAGAAAAAAAAAAAAACGAAAAAACTAAATAAAAATTGGGGAGGACGCCCAGGTTCACCCGACGCCGGCTCTAGGGATTAGGGAAGTTGAGAAAGATGGGGGAGGGAAAAAGGGATGAAAGGAAGTGCCCCTATAGAAAGACCACCAATTAAGGTAAGAGCCCCGAAGGACGCGGGCGGTGGTACCACGGAGCACTCCTGCCGAGGTGCCCAACTCGAATAACTCAGTGGCACTTTTCCCGCACCACACCCCGCGCCATGACACGGTCGTGGCCATGACCTTGATGTTATTAGGCGCCACTTCTTTTAGCTCAGATATCGCTTGCCGCAGGTCGTTCCTATCATATTTACTTATTTTAGCCCTCCAGGTCTGCCCCATGTCCATGCTGCCAGATACAACTTGGACATCCAGGTTTACGGCAGACCCATCGGGCTTGATGGCAACGATATCTGGCTTCTTGCCCCGGTCACTCGGCATATGGTACAGTCTCTCTCTCTCTCCACATCCCAGCCGCTGGATGACAAAGCACCTGCTATCTGCTTGGCAACCGCATCATGACGCAGAATGCGGCCACCATGAGTCCGTGGACACTGCTGCACCACATGATACAGGTTCTCATTTTTACCCCGACAGGCACGGCAGAGGGTGTCAACTGTCCCACGACTACCTCTAGAACACCTCACCGCTGTGGCTAATGTAGCCACACGGACGGCATGAAAATGTTGGTAGTCGCGGGCCCCAATGCCCTCTGAAGCCCATTTAACCCACTGAGAGGAAATTGGGGATTCAGAGCACTGTCGGAGTTTCTTACCATCCACTAAATCATGCAGAGCAGCAGCGAACTCAGCAGATGAGCTGGGTTTTGGAGCAGTTGGAGTTGCTTGATCGCACTACAGCAACTGCTGCCTGACAAAATCAAGGTCAGCAGCACTGCGGGTGACCTCCCAGCTAGAGCCCCTTAGGGCAAGCAGGGGCTGGTGGCGTAAAGATGGGATAGCGGCTGAGAGAGACAACGCCAAGCCCACCGGCCTTGACCGGTGCATGGATATAGGCACTTGGGACACCAGGTGGAAAGCCTAGCCAAGAACGCACAGCAGAGTGTACTTCGCGGTCTAACTCAAGCAGCCACCCCGCAGTAAGCCTGCCAAAGGCTAGCCCATAGGTTAGCTTTGGCAGTAAGTACGTGCGAAGGAGGCGCAGCTTCTGCTGTGGCTTCAATGGAGCCTTGGTGACACAAGCTAACGCTCCACCAAGGTCCACACGGCTTGCGGCTATAGTGGCCACACCCATGAAGTCGACCCCAAGGTACCGCCAGACCTCCAACACGGATCGGGCAGGGATGGAAGTTTGTCCTAAGACAAAACACTCCTCATCCACTACCTTCACCTTATGCTGGCGACCCGACGGGACCAAGGAGACCGACCCACACTTAGCTGGGTTTACCACCAAACCACACCTGGCTAGCTGCTCAGCAAATGCGTTGAGGGAGATCTGCAAGCCCTCACGGGTTTCTGCGAGTAGGATGACATCATCAGCAAAAGCCAATGCACCTACTCGCACCCCAGGGGCGAGATCAAACCCTATTTCAGCTGGCAGCTTACCCAAGGCTGTATCCACGACCAGGTTGAAGAGGAGTGGCGACAGAGGATCCCCCTGGCGTACCCCGCGCCCAATAACAACATCCCCTGACATCTCACCTCGTGCCTCGAGGACTGTCACGCCTTCGTGGTACAGACAGGCAACATACTCAATTAAACGAGCAGGTGCCCCGACACCACGAAGACAATCGGTCAGGGCAATGTGGCTAACTGTGTCAAAGGCCTTAGCGACGTCCAGAGCGGCAAGATGGAGCTGCCGTTTCTTTATACAGGCCAGCGAAATGACAGTTTGGAGAACTGTTAGATTCTCCGCTGCGCCATCCGCTGGCCGAAATGCTCTCTGGAATTCACCTATGACACCAGCCACTTGGAGGCGAGATGCCAGAACCTTTTGGAAGTGGTTGAAGACCACCAACCAAATAGGAATTGGACGGTAGCCCTCAGGCCCACTCCCCCCTTTCTTTGGGATGAAAATTGTCCGGGCACGGGTCAACGCTTTTGGGGGTCTTCCAGATAGTAGCAACAGGTTGAGGATGAGCAGCCTATCATTCTTTGGGGCTTTATTCCAGCGTCGGGCGGAAATACCATCGGGTCCAGCAGAAGTGAAGTTTTTGACACGGCACTTATGTGCCTCGTCATGAAGCACCGGTGTGCACATGATGATGCGCAAGGAATCCCTGGTGGAAACTGGGGGTACCACTGGCTCACCAGAGTTGTGGCTGGGAGCACTCATAAGTGGCTCCCAGAAATCCACAAACTCCTGGAGGGGGGGCATAACTTGTTCTTCCCCAGCTCCCTCCAGAACCTCCGCAGCTCACGAGCCGGATGCTTCCTCCACAATCTCTGGACACGCTGATATTCCCGCCTCCTCGCTTGCTTAGCTGCTCTGCGACCTCCACAAGGCACCGTATTAGGGGGAACATCTCCCTGGTGCCTCGCCACGGTCGCTTCCTCAACCTGCGGGAAGATCCTCTGCACATAGGCCGCGACCTAGTCCTCCAAGCCATTAGGCCCCTCAACAGCCCGCCTCGCCAGATCCTGCAGGTAGGCACTCTCATAGCCAACAATATTGCCTACCTGCTCCCCGAGCCTCAATACTTCAGTCTTCAAGTCTGAAAGAAGACCGGAGGTCACGGGGGAGGATTGCTGAATGGCGGGCTGTTGTCCCACGTCTGCCGGAGATGCGGGAGAGGCCCCACTGTTATTTGCCAGGATTACATCCTGGACAAGCTGCTTGTAGTGGGGCCTCAGGCGAAGAGATTGAATGGCAGAAAGCGTGCGCATGGGAAAACGTTGCTGCAAATAAACATTGATTCGACGTACCCCATTGCGCACAGCCTCTGCCTCTTCTGCTGCCATTCGCCGCAAATCCTCAGAAGCATACCTGGGCCAGTCTCGCTCTATACTAATCGCTGCTTTGGCCTCTACAGGATGCTTCTGCCAGACGTGGGCCCCAAGGCCACGCTTGGAGCTAAAGGCTCTTTCACAATGGGCACATTGGTGGGCATTAATTGGGGCACACACACACACACGCACACACACACACACACACACACACACACACACGCACGCTGCAACTCCGCGAGGGCATATCGCAACCGAGCGAGAACTGTATGACTCCGGGAGGACCTACCTGTACCAGTTCCAGCTCGGATCAGCTCAGACCAGGCAACTCCTTAGGCCTGTAGCCGTAAGAAGAAAGAAAATCAAATTTTAATTAACAATTTACTGAAGAAGAAAAATTTATTATCATAAGTATTTAAACTTGAAACATAAGAATATTGAAACAAGAATTTTATCAAAAATGAATATATTGAATAGAAGAAATATTAAATTAAAAGTTTGTAGAGAAGCCTCGAAAACTTCAGAAGAAAGACTTCATTTAAATCAAGTTTATTATCGTAAGTTTTATTGTTGTATCTTTCTTAAAAATTCGTAAAGAAGCCTCGAAAACTTCATAAGTAAGATCCAACCTAAATTAAGTTTTCTATCGTAATTAAAATTCGAAAGCTCATTTTTTTTACATTTTACTGTGCATACTAATTTTTGTGCATGTTAATATAAATCACGTTAGATTAAGCATTGTCGAACAAGTTCACATATTTTACAACACGCACTCCCCGACTTGACCCCAATTGTAAACGTTAAACTGTTGTAACCAAATCTCTTAAATTCCTAAATCAAAACCTACTAAATCACCGTCTTTAGGGAATATATTTCGATATAACTCAAGACCTAGGATGGTGAACCGACACCCTGTGGCTGGAATGTTGCAGAGAGCCTTGGAAGCGGTACCAGAAGGTGATGAGAATAACCGGGGTACGGAAACCCGCAGTTTCCCCAAAATCCCGATCCTATTTAGAATGACCACCCAAATCCACCACAGCCGAACCCGAATCCATTATTCCCTAATCCGCCAAATCCGAATCCGCTAAACCCGAATCCAAATCCTGGCCTGGAACGTAGAAGGGACAATGATTCCAATATTCTCCGGTCTGAGTATTTGAAGATGATATCGGATTTTCATGGCGAAAAATTACTGTTAAATACCTTTATTCGTGATTGTGACAGCATTTATGGTCAGTTTCACAACCAAAATAAACCCGATTGCTTTCAAAACACGTTCTTACTAAATTCAATAACGGCGAAAATCAAGGGTGAGGTCGCAAACCGGATTTTTGCAAACAATATCACCTCTTACCCGCAACTGAGGAGGGCTCTTCTGGCATCCTACTCGGATAAGAGAGACATTTTTCGGCTAGTTCAAGAATTCTGCTACATGACCCAAAAACCGGGAGAAGATGTTCAAATATTACGACCGCATAATACAGATTCTAAATTGCCAGATTGCCTACATACAGAATCAAATGACAAATTTGTCCCCCTACTTAACACTCTTTGTACAAACCCTAGCGCTTCGCACCTTCCTTTCAGGGTTGCATGGACCATCAGGTAGTCTATTGCGGACGAAATCTCCACGAACGTTAGACTCGGCAATGGTGATGATCACCTACGATTTTAATCTCCAACGTCATAATAATTCTGTAACGAGACAATTTCAAAATCCCAACCAAAGACTGCCTCCGCGTTCGCAAGGACAAGCGTTCCACCCACGACCTCCGTATCAGCAATTCCCGTACCGTCCTCCTAATAAAAATTATTCGCCACGACTAGGTCAGCAGGCGGCTACTGCACCTCGTCCGCCCACGCAAGGCCAAACGAGATACCAGAGCCCGAACCCTCAACAAAATTATAGGCCTAATCCCAACTATCGGCCCCAATATCAAAACAATTATCGACCAAATAATTTTCAGAATAACCAACGGCCCGCGCAAAATAACACCAATGTGACACGGAACTACCCAGTGCCGATGCCCATCAGCACCACTAAAACGAGCGCTAACCTCTCTAACTTTAATTACGGAGAGTACGCCCCTGAGGAACCAATTGCATATGGTAACGATGACTATAATTACGGAGGAAATAATTATTTAGAGCCGGACTATTATGAAAATTGTCAAAACTTCCCCGAATATTACCCGGAAACTGATAGTCATAACATAACAGACCAATTTGAAACTATGAATATGTACCCCGATCAACCCGCAGGTCACGCCTCCAAACTTAGGTAACTGTGAAGAAAAGCCGTCAGCTCAACCAGGTTCTTTTTTAGAGAACCCGAGCCTCCAACAAGATGCGACCTCATGAACACGTACGAAAGACTCAATGGACTCCCGTACATTTTAATGCCAAATTTAAACTTAAAGATCTTAATAGATACGGGAAGTACTTCTAGTTTTACCAACCCCAAAATTAATGACAAATATTTTAAATCAAAATTCCAAGTGGACCCATTCCTCGTGCATTCTGTTCATGGAAACTATCGAATAGACTTTGTAGCCTTGATCCCCTGTGGAGACATTTTTCAGTCCCCCGATCTTCGGCTACCTAGGACACGTTCTTACAGATAAAGGCGTCAAACCAAATAAAGAAAAAATTAGAGCCATCTTAGAATACCCCCTCCCCGGGACGACTAAAGAGATTAAAGGGTTTTTAGGTCTCTTGGGATACTATTAAAAATTCATTAAGGACTTTGCGAAGATCACAAAACCTTTCACTCAATACCTAAAAAAGGGTGCAACAATAAACAAACAAGACCCTAAATATCTGGAACGTTTCGAGACTTGTAAGCATTTACTGACGAACGAGCCGATCCTAATATATCCCGACTTTTCTCAACCTTTCATAGCGACTTGGGATGCTAGTGACGTAGCATTAGGTGCGGTCCTGAGTCAAAATAGAGACGGCCAAGAATTACCGGTGGCCTATTCATCAAGGACGCTCTGCGAATCCGAAAAAAGGCTTGCGACTATTGAAAAGGAACTCCTAGCGATTTTGTTTGCCACTAAAACCTTTAGACCCTACTTATACGGTAAAAGGTTCACCTTGTATACTGACCGCAAACCGTTACAATGGCTATACACTCTGAAAGAGCTAACATCAAAACTTTTCAGGTGGCGCCTCAAATTACAGGAATTCCAATTCGATATAAAATACAAACCCGGAAAAAGTAATCATGTCGCTGACGCGCTTCCCTGGATCGAACTTAAAACAAATGATACGTCGCCTCCATTAGCACAGGATGATTCGGATGAGATAGTTAACGATCTGTTTCAAGCAGCTTACAGACACCACGCATCCGCTTTAGATCCGGTAGCACCCCAAACTGAACCAACTGACAACGACAATTCCCTTAATGTAAACCCAGGGCAGTCTGCCAGACCAGAATTCCCTGAAACTGACACAAACGAAGAGGGCAACGTATGTTTGACCATACCGATTAATGATTGCCCAGTCAACCATAGCACTAATCAAATAATAATAAAACAGGTAAATAATAATCCAAAACCAGTAAAAATAATTAAAGTCTTTGACTCTAAAAATAAATTCCATGTTGAATTATCAATTAATAATTTTGAAGGAGACTTAATTAATTTCGTCAAAGAATTCATTCAACCCAATGTCAAATATGCTCTATTCTTCGAAGATAATAATTTCGACATTTACAAAAAATTCTCAGACGCGATGATGAAAAATTTCAATGAATCCGAAATTAAATTTACGAAATATTCAAAATTACTAGAAGACGTCGAAGACGACGTTAGGCTACGAGAAATCATCAGCGATTACCATTTGGGCAAATGCAACCATAGAGGAATTAACAAAACATATGACAAAAAAAGAAAAAGATTCTACTTTTGGCCAAACCAGAAACAAACCATTCAAGAATTCATTAATCAGTGTGAGATATGCCTAACTTGTAAATATGACAGACCACCAATTAAACCCCCCCACCAGACCTTTTGAATTGTTACATGTTGACAAAATTACTTTAGATGGAGGGAAATTTCGAACTATTATAGACACCTTCTCGAAGTATCCTCAAGCATACCTTCTGTCTTCGGGAAATACCTTGGAAGTCGTTAAAACCCTGGGTAAATTTTTCGCACATCACGGCACGCCTAAAATGATCACATTTGACAATGCCGCGGAATTTAATTCAAGCCTAGTCAAGGAATGGCTAGCCTTACATAAAATTAGCATTCACTTTATTAGTTCTCAACATCCGGATTCTAATGGACCAATCGAAAAGTTACATTCCACACTTGCGGAACATCTTAGACTGCTCAATAACCGAGAGGAATTTTCCACAGATTCAGTTAAGACCAAAGTTGATTACGCCCTAATAGCCTACAATAATTCCATTTATTCTGTAACGAAGTTTACCCCTTTTGAAATCGTATACGGCCACTTCGATAGCGATACTCTCCTTGAACTTAATCTTGAAGAGAGAGTAATTAACGATTATGTCGAACGACACAAGGTAAAGATGAATGTTCTATACTCGGAAATTCATGATACGAGTTCGCGCGTTATAGAAAATGTGATAACCCAACGGAATCAGAACCGCAAAGAAATCCCTGAAATTTCTTCAGAAGTTTATGTCAAAAACAAATAATTTCAGAGGAAAACAAAAAAATAAATATAATAAAGAGGAAATAGCCACGATTGATATAGACCGAAAGACCGCTAAAATAATCCCCAGACATCATAACACGACGACATTGGATCCCGATCCGAACAGAACTGCGGTGACACCCGGCCAGTTGGTATTGGGATAGTTTTATTGCAGAACGAATCCATCTAGCACTATTTTGTAGTGTTACCATCGCTACTAATCATTAGAGGTCGTAATAATACTGATAAGTAGGTACTTATATACTCGATACTTCCATTGTCATGAAAATTCAAATTATCTCTATCTCTATCTCTATCTATACTATTAATAAGAATGAAACTCCGTTTGTCTGTCTGTCTATTTGTTTGTTTGTCGTGTCTATGCACGGCCAAACGGCTGAGTGGGGGGAGTCTACGAGTGGGGGGATCTTCTTGGAATTTTCCGAAAGGGGGAGCGAGCGAATTTAAAATTGTCTAATCCCACCCGAACCATGGGCCGTAGGGCGGGAGGGGGGTCGAAGTAAGAATTAATGTGCGCTTTTTGGACTTCCCCGCTTCCCCTACCCCTCTAAACGGGCGTTGAAAATTCTGGAAAAATACCGGTTTTGTAGGTTTTTGAACGAGAAAGACGACGGCGCAATCGGATCGCGAAAAAAGTATCGGGAAATGCGTCAAAAAAATGCGAGAGTACGGACCCGTTTTCTCAAAAAGTCCGCCGAAAAACTTGGTTTTTTCCGATTAAAATATACCCCATAAAGGTACGTTTTTCGGAACGGTTTTCGCGGGCGAAATACAGCTTTGGGTCCGCCGAATCTGAATCCGAAATCGGATATCGAAAAAAGTGACGTTAAGTCGGTCAAATCGCGAGCGGAAGCGAGAAGAAGCGTTTAACATCAGAAATTAATTTTGCCGTGTTCGTGAGAAGGCTCTACGAAGTCAGGGGTTCGACGAGGCGGGGCTTGCACCTGACGAAAACGGGTTGCGAGCAGGTACACGCACTTACGTCTTGAAGGGTATACAGGTATACCTTGCGAGCGAAGCGAGAGCCATGTCAACAGAATAAATTCGGATTTTTTCCTACAAATATACAGCAATACCTTGCGAGCGAAGCGAGCAACATCCCCGAATAAACTTTTTGTGGTTCCACGTAGTTTCATAAGATTTAATTTGTTTGTAAGAATTTCCAACAGAAAAAAACGTCTGCCAAGTTGGGTGGGCAGTATAACTTAATCAAGCGAGCGAAGCGAGCAGCATCCCTTACAGAAGTTAAACCTACCCTTAGGGATCTATCGTTTGTGAGCGAAGCGAGCAACATTCCCTACATGCCACACTTTGCGAGCGAAGCGAGCAATATTCAATACATGCCACACTTTGCGAGCGAAGCGAGCAATTGAATGGGGGGTCCGGGGGGCTTGCCCCCCGGCTGGACGTGGAGGCGAGCGTAGCGAGCCGGAGCGGCTAGTTATTTATAAGAATGAAACTCCGTCTGTCTGTCTGTCGTGTCTATGCACGGCCAAACGGCTGAGTGGGCCGGATCTACGAGTGGTGGGATCTTCTTGGGATTTTCCAAAAGTGGGAGCGAGCGAATTTAAAATTGTTTAATCCCACCCGAACCATGGGCCGTAGGGCGGGAGGGGGGTCGAAGTAAGAATTGATGTGCGCTTTTTGGACTTCCCCGCTTCCCCTACCCCTCTAAACGGCCGTTGACAATTCCGGAAAAATACGGGTTTCGTAGGTTTTTGAACGAGGAAGACGACGGCGCGATCGGATCGCGAAAAAAGTATCGGGAAATGCGTTAAAAAAATGCGAGAGTACGGACCCGTTTTCTCGAAAAGTCCGCCGAAAAACTTGGTTTTTTCCGATTAAAATATACCCCATAAAGGTACGTTTTTCGGAACGGTTTTCGCGGGCGAAATACAGCTTTGGGTCCGCCGAATCTGAATCCGAAATCGGATATCGAAAAAAGTGACGAGAACTCGGTCAAATTGCGAGCAGAAGCGAGCAAAGCGATTAAAATGATTCTGCCGTGGACGAGAGAAGGCTCAAGAATTGACGTGAAGGGTTCGATGTCACAACATTGCGAGGCGAGCAGGTATGCCTACATAGGTACCTACCTTGCGAGCGAAGCTAGAGCCATTTCAAATAATAAATACGGACTTTGTCCTACACATATACAGGTATACCTTGCGAGCGAAGCGAGCAACATCCCCGAATAAACTTTTCGTGGTTCCACGTAGTTTTATAAGATTTAATTTGTTTGTAATAATTCCCAACTGAAAAAAACGTCTGCCAAGTTGGGTGGGCAGTATAACTTCCTCAAGCGAGCAGCATCCCCTACAGAAGTTAAACCTACCCTTAGAGATCTACCGTTTGCGAGCGAAGCGAGCAGCATCCCCTACAGAAGTTGAACCTACCCTTAGAGATCTACCGTTTGCGAGCGAACCGAGCAACATCCCCTAAATGCCATACTTTGCGAGCGAAGCGAGCAACATTTTCTACATGCCAGACTTTGCGAGCGAAGCGAGCAATATTCCCTACATGCCACACGCTGCGAGCGAAGCGTCCGGGGGGCTCGCCCCCCGGCTGGACGTGGAGGCGAGCGTAGCGAGCCGGAGCGGCTATAGAGAATAAATTGCTAAGGATAATACATTCAAAAAGTATCGTTTAGATACTCTACTATAGCACTGTTATATATACCTACTGAATTTGATTGTAAAAATTTTATCCAAATTTTCAATTTTCAATGATGCATCTGCATTTATTTCTGGCATTGGTGCTAAACATTTGTCGCCTTATACAAGTCCGATGCGTAATTACAATTACAGTACCTACCTCGTTCTCGAATTATTCATCCAAAAGAAAACTGCGAGTTTTTTTAATTAATTTTTTTTTATTGAGACAGCCCTTAGATCTTTATTTCAGAAATAGATCAATATTTTTTCATATATACTTACTAAATTATCCAATTTCATGAATTTACAGAGGAGTATATTATAATTTATTTTTAGCGAATTTTGAAGAAAATGAAGCTATTGCAATGGCTACAAAACTTTTCAAAATTATCTTTTTCATGGTCCGTTCTGAGGAATTCTGAAACGATTCTGCATTATAACATTATATCATGATGATTCATCCTGGATATAATGATGTAATCCAGAATCCCTCAAAACGGACCATGACAAAGATAATTTTGAAAATTTTTTATTTTAAAATTTTTGTTTTGTTTATTTTTTTTAGCATATTATATATATATATATATATCAGTTATAATAAAACTATAGATATCAGAGAATGGGTTTTAGAATAATACTCAGAATTTTGGAAATAGATATATGTTTATTAGGTCTTCTAGTCAGAAGGATATTCGAAAACGAACTTAACCAGCTTTCTTGGGACCCTCGTGGTGTCGGGCTTGAGGAATGTAGAGAAAGGACCTGACTATTCTGAAGAAAGAAAAAAAATATATATGAACTAAAACGTTAATATATTTATGCATAAAGTTATGCAGGAAAAATTACTTTAGACCGCCATAAATTATTCAGAACGAGTTTTTTTTTTTTGCCTTGAAAATGGTAGTTAACAATTTATTTCCACTGAAAGTTCTCAGATTTTAAAACAATCGAGCATGATACGACAAAATGCGACAACAACGGAAAAATACGACAATTTACGAAAACTCGCTCATACGACCATACTGCATGACTGGATTTTTTGAATGATATAATTTTGTATTGAATTGCTTGTTATTTAAAAAGAGTGAAGAAGAGAAAAGTTTTGGGCGTGACAAGGATTTACCACAGACAGTCAGACATCAGACTGACAGACACGGAACCAAAGTTGATCAGTACGTTCTGAAACGAAAAAGCAAGTGGAAATTTTAATTTTGGAGAACAAAAATTTTTTCGACTTCAATCACGAACACAAAGCTTTGTTAGTAAGGAAGCAAAATATGAAGGTCTTTTTGGAGATCCTGACTATCCGTTTGAGACTCAATAATTCTATAAATTTTGAGATCTTCGGCGAACAAGAGGCATCTGCTTAATGAAATTGATGATGAAGTAATTTTTCCATTACCGAAATTAGAAAATTGAATTACAGAAAAGCGCAGATAATGGGATAATTATGTAATACGATACGTGTCGATAAAAGTTCCAATCATGCATCATGAT
This sequence comes from Adelphocoris suturalis, assembly GCA_030762985.1. Lineage (NCBI taxonomy): Eukaryota > Metazoa > Arthropoda > Insecta > Hemiptera > Miridae > Adelphocoris > Adelphocoris suturalis. The sequence goes on along the minus strand of CM061047.1, from coordinate 32,386,179 downwards.
CGTATGAGAGAATTTTCGTATATTATGTTGTTATTATTATAGTAGGTAAGTACACACAAAAGACGAACTTACCACAAATACGGTTTTACCTCACTTGACCCCTTGCACGCCTCTTTGTAAAAATAAATCGTATCTTTTTACGATTTAATGTATTATTATTGCATTCATTCGTGATTTGATCTTGAAAAGATTTCCGACAATTGTTATTATTTTTTTTAATTTGTTTCATTATTTAGTCTGGACTGGAATAACATCCTTTGAGCACGGTTTATTTTTTACCTATGTCAGTGATGGAGAACCAATGATTGTTGGGAAGTGGAGCGCGGGACCTTATCATCCCAGTCCGTGAGTAATATTGTATCATTAAAGTGTATTATTATTTTTTGTAAAATTTAACAATCTTTTCGTGGTCCCACATAGAAAATGCAGTAAATTATTACACAGCAATTTATTTTTTCCCGTTTTGTCCCTTTTATAAAACTAATTAATTAATTTATTTATTTTTTGGTCATACCCTTGGGCCTTGGGATTGTCAATGAAAAGAAATCGTAAGCAGTTTTAAATTTTCCACAAATTAGTGTTTGTGATTGCCATAAGACTACTATGAATCCAACGGCAATACATACTAGATATTACATAAATTACCTACCTTTTAAAAGTTAAAAAAAAAAAATTTCTTCTCCTTGGGATAGCGAAGCAAAGGAATGGAAAGGGATTGTGAGTATTTTTCAAATTTTCCTCCCCCACACGAACCATGGGCTGTAGGTCTCGATGGTATCCCACTGTATCCCATCGCATCTATACATCCCACCCGATCCATCGAGAAAAACCACCCCTAGCGAGAGAAGCGAGCAACATCCCCTACACATTTCAAATCACCCTTAGATATCTAAAATTTCCAATCATTCTACGTGTCCCACTCTACAGTGAAGACCATTGGATCTATACAGCGATACCGTGCGAGCGAAGCAAGCGAGAGAACTAGGATAGTTATATTATATGTGAATGAAACTCCGTCTGACTGTTTGCCAATGATGTGCACGGCCAAACGGTTGAGTGGGAGGAGTCTACGAATGGTGGGAACTTCTTGGATTTTTCCGAAGGGAGGCATAAGCGATTTTAAAATTTTCTACTACCACCTGAACCATGGGCTGGAAGGCGGGAGGTGGGTGGGAGCCTCTCTTAAAACTAAACTTTTCGTGGTTCCTCATAAAGTGCCGCGTTTATAGTCATTTCCAACAGAAAAAAACGTCTGCAGAATGTTTGCCATTCCCTTGGGATTGATTATGGAAAGTGATTGTAAGCAATTTTAAAATTTTCCACCACCACCGGAACCAAGGACTGTAGGTCACAATGGTATGGGGACTATATCCAGTCGCATCTATTCATCCCACACTGAGTGAGCGAGAAAACCCACCCCTAGCGAACGAAGCGAGAAACATCCCCAACACAAGACGGATTTCAAGGGGTTTTTTTCCTACGAACTCAGGATGGACTATTTATATCTCATCGCATATACCTATAAATCCCACAGAGAGCAAGTGAATGGAGCAACATCCCCTACACCTCCTTGGTGATCCACTGTTTCCAATCATTCTACATGTCCAACTCAATAGTAACGAACATCGGATCTATACAGCCATACCGAGCAAGCGAAACGAGCGAGAAAAATAGGCTAGTACCTTATATCTTCAGAAGTCTATGGGGATTCCAGCACTTAGAGGTCGCAAAAGCAATGAAACCTTGCCTCTCTGATAGAGTTTGGCCAGAGAAAGACCTCTGCTTCCTTAGCCTTGTTCTTTGTTGTTGATAAGCAGGTTTTGTGAATTTATCCTTCCCTTGGCCAAACGGTGCGGAGGACATATAGCATCAGGTGAATGAATAGGTGAACTTTTCTTTCTCAAACCACTTCGTGCAGCAAGCAGAATGTATTGATACTGTCATGGGAGTTCACTTCTAAGAGGGAATGGTTCGAGAGAGAAGTAAATGCAATGTACAGAGTGGACCTGGTTATATCTGAATGGTTTGGGTGCGTATTGAGTCAGTACAACGTACATTTATCCGTTATATTGCCTTTAAAAAACGTGTTCGGCAGGACGATGTTGTGTATGATTCTTTGATGACCGAGTGTGGTATTTTATCACTTCATGATAGACGAGTCGAGGGTGATCTTTATTTTAGTTCAATCTACACAGCTACAAAACTGACTGCCCCTTGTTATTATCTTAATTTGAATTTCATGCGCCGATCCATACCACAAGTTTAATTATTTGTTCAATAACCCCCTTTATCACATGGCTAGATATTAAAATCTATTAGTAGCAGATAATCATTGCCTTGATTTTTTTTTTTTTTTTTTTTTTTTTTTTTTTTTTTTTTTTTGTTCAATAGTTTTACCGTTTTCAAAATCATGTCGTTTCCTATTGTTCAACACATCCAACCTAGTAAAAGGTATTACTATTGAACAAAGGTATTACTATTGTTGTATTGATTTGTTCTCTTACTGACACATACAATATCTGAATATTCATATTTCCATTCATATTTTATGTTTCTCTTGTATTATTATTCATTACTGTTTATTGGGCCACTTAGCCCGTAAATAAATGAATAAAATAAAATAGGTAGCGGAAGCATTGTTTTCACTTTTGAGAGATGGAAAAGTTTTAGTCTAAAAAAAAAAAAAAACTTTTTTTTTTTTTACAGTGGAGAAATTTCTACTCGCAATTTACGTTTTAGACTATTCTGAACAGATTTCTTTTCGTTTCTTTCTGTGTGTGTGTGTGTGTGTGTGCGTCTGTCGTGTATCCGCAAATCCTTGCAGCAAGATTAATTTCCACAATTTTCAATCGATTTTCATGAAATTAATATTCATGAAATGTGCGAGTTGGGGTGTAGATGGTCCCCTATCAATTTCATTCTTCCCAAATCAATACTTCACTCAGCGCATGCGCAAACGTTAATTCCATTATGCATTATTTTCTCACGCCCCCGTCGTCCAATCTCGCTTAAATTAGGAGGATAGGTAGGTGGGAGATATTAGTTGGAGTATTCAGCTTGCAGTTTCAACATAATCCTATCATTAGTAGCTACTGCGTATGCGCGGATGTGTATTCCTTTCAACGAGTCTAATTTCAACAGTTTTCATCCAATTTTGATCAAATATCAGGGGATGTGCGGGTTATGCTGTAAGCGGTCCCCTATTAATTCCATATCTCAAATCATTATTACTTCATTCTGTGGATGCGCAAACGTGAATTACTTCAAGCATCATTTTATCACGTCCTACTTGTCCAATCTCGCTCAAATTTAGAGCATATTTTGGAGACGATGGTTTGATTATTCCATATCAATTTCAACGAGATTGGATTATTAGTAGCTCCTGCGAATGCGCGAAAGTGTAATCACAAAAACAAGGTTAAGTTCTAGTTTTCATCAGACTTTGACGTCATTTTTTGGGAATGTGCTGGTTAGGCTTTGGATTGTTGCTTGGATTGTTCCTACCAATTTCACTTTTTCAAATCATTACTCCGTTCTGCGCATGTGCTAATGTACATTACGTCAAGCATAATTAATCGCATTTGGGGTCTGGATGGTTCTAGAAGCTCAGCATCAATTAGTATCAACCCTTAAGGGTAGCATTATAGGGTTAAACATTTAAAAATCGATTTCTCAAAAACTTTCAAAGTAACATAAATGATTTTTTGCCTACCATTGATAAATATGATCCCAAAGAATCGAATAAAACTACCTGCAACTTTGTACTCTGAACGGTTCGTTTTCCCTAAGGGCTCGAACATTGAAAAATATCTTCAAATTACTTAGCGCGATTTCTAATGCGCTACTAGCAGATCTATTGGTTATCAGATCAAGCTCTAAATTCCTTCAAAGATCGCTAGATTTTTGTATCGGAATACATAAAAATGGCCTTGTAAATATCAGCTGATAGAATGCTAATATTGGAATTATCAGGTTATACCTATTACAGTTCCAATGGAATTTATTCTAACGTGGCGAAATTGAGTTAATTAACTGTTGTCCTTGCGAATGTACCTACTACTAAATGCTATGTACCTAACTGCTAAATGCGAATGTACCTAAATGCTAAATTCAAAATCTTAAATTGCTCCCAATTCTACCTATAGGGAGCGGAAGCATTGTTTTCACTTCCGAGAGATTTAAAATGTGAGGTCACCAATAAAATCAAACGGTTGTGGTTTCTTACATTGGTAAAATTTCCACTCGCATTTTCCTTTTTAGACTATTCTGAACAACTTTCGTTCCGTGTCTTTCTCCCTCTATCTCTGTATGTGTATCTGTATGTGGATGTCCGCAAATCCTTGTAGCGAGCTTGATCTACGCAATATTCAACCGATTCTTATGAAATTTTCATCGAATGTGCGGGTTAGCATGAATATGGTCCCCTATGAGTTTAGTTGTTCCGAAATCAATACTTCTCACGGTGCATGCGCAAACGTAAAATCCATCAAGCATCATTTTCTCACGCCCCTGTTGGCCGATCTCACTCAAATTTGGAGGATAAGCGGAAGAGGTTAATTTGGGCATTCCCTAAAAAATTTCAACATCATCCCATCATTAGTAGCTTTTGCGCATGAGCGAATATGTATTCTTTTTTAAACGAGCCTGATTTCAACAGTTTTCATCTGATTTCGATGACATTTCTAGGGAATATGCGGGTCAGGCTGTGAATGGCCCACTATCAATTCCATAATTCTCGAATCATTACTTCATTTTGCGCACGGGCAAACTTAAATTCCTTCAAGCATCATTTTTTTTACGCCCTATTCGTCCAATTCCGCTCAAACTCGGTGCATAGCTGGGTGACATTTATTTAATTATTCCTTGTTCATTTCAACATGATTGCATCATTATTAGCTTCTTCGTATGCGCGAAAGTGTTCTCCCAGGAACAAGGTCTAGTTTTCATCAGATTTTGATTTCATTTTCTTGGAATTTGTGGGTTTCGCCGATGTAGATTGTACCTCTCGAATTTCATTTTTCTCAAATCATTACTGCATTCTGCGCATGCGCTAACATAAATTACTTTAAGCGTAATTTTCCTGTTTTTTAAAACATCTTTACCTACTGTAAAGCGTAAAATTGCAGGGTCTTGGAACTGTAAAAGTGTGAACTCTTCTCGGAGGTAACCCTTTTCATATGTTGTATGCGGGGTTTAATAATTATGTACCGATGATCTGCGTAGAAGGGCTATCTAACACAGACATAATAAACGTTTTTGTGATAATTTGAAGGGTTTTTTTCAATTGCTACCTACAACTAACAGAATGCTTTAATCAGAATTACTCTTTTGTTTCAGTCCCCCTGCAGTGTTATTTTCAACTTATTCCTATAAGTTATTCACTGAAGGTACTCGCAAATCCCACCGTAGATTCTTCTGTGAAAGATGGTCATGAAGGAAGAATTGCAGATTTTTATGTGTAGCTTACTGCTATTACTACTAATAAATTATACTGTATTATTATTACCTATCTAGGGTAGGTGGAGAAAAAATATGCTGTTTTCAGTTTTCTGTCATATTGGTCTATTAACCGTGATGACAATAATGAAAAAATTACTTCAAGCTTCATTTTCTCCCCTCCTAATTTACCGATTTCGACGTTTTACGTTCCCTACATCTTGATTTACTATATTCCGCTTTGGTATTTTTGTATTATAATTAAAAACATTTCAACGATCTATGAATTCATGGTACCTATTTTCAATTAGTAGGTTACAAATTAACTTACTTACTTAAATATCGTATTACTTAGATCATGGGGACTAGTAAAGTGTAGGTGTTTTAATTATGTGCATTAATCGTCCCTCCGCATGTGTCTTTTTCTACGCAGGCATATTGATGGCAACCTGCGGACCTAAAATTTGAAATGGAGCTCCTTTGTGATATTTAGAATTCAATATCAGTGCACACTGTTCAGCTGAGGGGCCTCTGAGCCTAATTAGTTTCTTAATCGACATATGGCGCTGAAACCTGAAATGTAGCTCTTTTTTGACATCTAGAATACAATTACAAATTATGGAGGGACTCTGATCAGCTTCGGAACCTCTGGGGCTAATTTCTCTCCTGATGACTCACGGTGCTGAAGTTTAGATTCCGAAGTATTTATCTACGCCTTCGAAGATACACAGTTACTTTTGTTTTAAACCCAGGATATTCATGTCCTACCTTGCCTGGAGTCAATGGTCAATAATGGGTGAAATCATTGTATAAATTGACGAAAAACTTGCAAAATATGTATATGTTAGCTGTGCCCCTTCGCTTCGCTCGCTCGCCCAAGAGATGAATGTAGCACTGAATATCATCACTTCAATTTCAAATGAATTGTGTCAGTACTGGTTGGGATATACACCCAGAGAGGCGACCTACCCAGAGAGCCCCCATTTCAAAAATTCAGTATAGTTACATCTCAAAAGTTGAGTAGGCACAAAATAAGCTCAAGAGCCCACTCAGCTAATTATAATGGTTTCTTCTGATTAAAAGTTGTAATATTTATACTCTACCACAACCAAGGACGTCCCGTTCCAATTTTTAGCATCTCAAGTTCGATTGGACAACAATTAGGTGTAGAGTTCACTCTGCTGATTAGGGTTATTCTCCAAGTTTTAATCAATTGTACTCTTCCACACCCAGAGAGATCCCGTTCCAATGTTCAGCATCTCAAGTTGAATAGGATCCAAATCAGCTCCAGAGTTCACTTTGCTGATTAGAGTGATTCTTCAAATTGAAATTACACATCACCTCACCCAGAGCGGAGGACCCCCTCCTGAAATTTTGCGTCTTTGAATAGGAACAGAGTCAGTTATTTACGTAGGTATAGAACGAGCTGTACCCGCTCGCTTCTCTTGCCCGTCCAAAATTGCATGCCCACCAATCAATGTAAGAAATTTTTTTTTTTTTTTTTTTTTCTTCAATACTTCCAGAAAAATGAACAGTTTAGAATTATTTTATAGTACCCAGTAGTCCCCAAACAGCTTAAATTCTAATTTCAGCAATCAAGTTTCAACCTGACCTAATTAATTTACCAACCAAGATGTAACTACCTCAATGTAACTAAGTCAATATGACCTTAGTTAGGTACCCTACGTTGAAACTATTCCGACTAACATTGCTGCAGTGAATAAGGCGTTTGGATTCATCACAAACTCTCATCCCAAAATTCTTGAAAAACTAGCAAGTAAAAGTCAATTGAATGAATCTCACCAGAGCATTCTAAATAAATCACATAGAAAAAAAATCCGCCAAGTCACACTCATCGTTTTAAAACAAAAGCAAGTGATGGGAATTAGATGTAGGCAAGGTAGCCTATTTTTAAAATTCGAAGACAACTCGAATGCAGTGCTTAAGGACTCTCTCAATTCTCACGAATAGAACATTGTCAAAATCTTTTACAGCAAGACAGGCTTCTGGCATTTTTGGCTCTCCTCGCCCGATTCTCGTTCCGTCTTATCAACAGTGCTTCCACTTCGCGGGAAATGTTCCTTTTGCGGGAAAATTAAAACCTACCTGTTATGTTAAGTACCACAACTGTTGAATAAATTCTATGAATATAAGGCCTAACAATTATCTATCATTCCGTCCAGATCTACTGTCGCGTTTTTGACATGTTTCGTATCTTTAGGATGGCCCGTGATTTGAATTTTCGGAGGTTCGCGAGACGAGCAAACATAGTTTTGGTAGATAGTAACATGTGGAGGAGAGGCTATCAAATAATTATCTAATTTGGAATAATTGAAGTTTCTATTATCATCTGAGTGAACTCCGGAGGGAATTTCTTTGCTATTCAACCTATGAATCACAAATTCTAATCCTTTGATTTCAGTATCATTCTCTGCTTTGTGCTTCCTCACTACCGGATATTGAGAAGCTTTGTGTTCGTGATTGAAGTAAAAAAAATTCTTGTCCGCCAAAATCAATATTTCCGCTTGCTTTTTTGCGTTTCAGAGCTTTCTGATCAATTTCGGTTCCGTGTATGTCTGTCTGATGTCTGTGGTAAATCCTTTTCACGCCCGAAACTATACAAAGTTTCATTCCGATTTCGATGAAATTTTCAGGGATTGTGCTCGTTAGCTCCTGACAGTGGCCTATAATTTTCAATACCATCGAATCAACAGTAGTCTGTGCGCATGAACAAAAAGGATTTCTCATAGCTTCAATTTCTCATAATCTACGGGTCCGATTCCAATCAAATTCGGTTGGTAATTTGGTATAACTACCAACTAGACAAATGTTCTATAAATTATATTGCAATTGATAGGGTAATAAACATTGCGCATGCGCGAAACTAATATCGATTTAGACAGGCAAAACTCCGAGTCTAATGGAGCGATTTTGATGAAATTTTCAGGGACTGTGCAGTTTAGCTCCTAGACGATCCCCTATAAATTTCAGATCTCAATTGAGGCTAAAATCTTTCGCTGCCTGAATTTGTGATTAATTTTGCTTCTGAGTCTACCTATAGATAGCGGAAGCATTGTTTTCAGTTGTGAGAGATAAAAAATTGTTTGTCTCTTAAATTAAAATTTCCTCTCACAATTTACGTTTTAGTCCATTTCGAGTTTGGTGACAACGAACTTCTTCGCCAAAGGGTTTAATCTGTTTATCCTACAATTCCCATATTACATGGTAACTCATTTCCCCAGCATCGAGATCAATTAGTAACTAAACCTTAGTAGGTACCGTCACGAGTTACTTCCACATTGAATGAATAAAAGGATACGAGGATACTCGTAGATTTGATAGTTTGTCGAAGTAAACAAGGCAGGTTGTTTCCACACCAAGATACGCAACTACTTAGCTAGGTAGGTACGTACAGCCTACCAGATTCCGCTGTTGGTTAAAAGTAAACAAAGTAGGGACTAGGTTGTTGCTCTGCCGACGAATACAACTGCTGATCAGAAAGTTTGTCGAATATCGAAATGTGCAACATGAATTGAAAACCAGCTGTAAGGAAAAAATCCTAGAAATTCATTCTTCTGAAGGTTAGTTTTCATAAAGACGGTAGTTTTACAGTTGAGCAAATTTTTGTGACAAAAAAAGTTAATAAGTTACCTACTTCGGTTTCGTCAATGAAAGTAGGCAACAAGAGCAACAAGTAGTAATATAAGGAAAGTAGGTTGGTAAACCACGGAGATAGGTATGTACTTACCATTCCAAAGGTGATACCTAATATTCATTTTAGGTATTTCACAAAACCACATTCACAGAACTCTAATGATTTTTAGTTTCAGAATTGGTTCAAAGAACAATTCTGAAACTGGATATTCAACAACATCTTCGCGGCTTATATCAGGAACTTCTTACACTTCAATGTTTGTCAACTCCCAAACACACTTATCAATGGGATCTCGACTGCACAAACTAATCTTGTGTTCAAAACGTTTCAGGTAATTGCCGGACAATTACATAATATAATTTGCACAACATTTTGACATGGATATGTCTTTGCTCTGGGGGGTCAACCAAAAATTTCCGTGACGCAAAATTTATGTCACAATTTCAGTGTTTTTCACGTACAACCCATCCGTTGCTAGGGGAATGGAACTTTCGCAGTTCTCATCGCACAGAAATCGTTCGCCACTCGTTGGAAAGCGCTTGATTCATGTGATAAATGTTCACATCTCGAGCTACCAATTTCCCCCTCCTTACGTACCTGGCTACATTCCTAAACTAAGTTGATTGGACTATAAACAATTTTCGTTTGGCGGAAACTAAATAGCGTCTGTATTGGAGAAATAACTTTAACAGTATTTATATATGCTTTTTGTGTCTCCAAGAATAATAAAATGAATTCGTTATCCTACATTTCGTCGCCTACAGTCCAAAGTTAAAGGATTTGTTTACAATTCTCCAGGACAACCGTTATGAAATCCCCAATCGAAGACATATCCATGTAACATGGTATCTGCTTGTAAAGCAGATAGTGGAATTCGTTTACGAGTTTAAGACATTCTGATTTACGGTTTTTTACCTGGCATAACAAAAAATACTGAACTAGGTACTAGGTAAATAATGAACCATACTATTAAGATGACAAGGGTGACAAGCGATGGCGCCTATTCGCATAGTTTACTGACAACAAGGTGCAATATTATCGACAGTAAGGATTTTAGCCTTACCTCGATGTAAGGATGCGCTAGTGTCGGAATCTCAAGTTCTCATTGACTCTTTTTGGTGCGCCTGGCTGCTCTTTTGCACAGACCTCATGCCTGGCATTGATATTCGTCATCTCAGGTTACAATTATTTAATTTTGGTGCTCTACCATGAAACTATGCACCAGGTACAGACTGTCAGACGATCGATTTCGTTAACAGTAAGTAAAATGAATATATTTGAAGACATTCGAGACTCCTACACCCTTCCAGTCAAGTTGTAAAAAAATGACTATGTTACAGTTCCCACGACAAATCGAATATTATTTCATGCCAAAACCTTGGCAAGGTTGAATAATTATTTTTCGGTTTGAGTGAAAGTTAAAATAAAAGCCGTCGTAAACAGGATCACCGGATGCGAATATTTTTATGACGACACCATTAAAATGTTTTGCTACACTTCTTCATCTTCACCGCTCTTATTGTTTGGCTCATCACATAGATATACTTAACGCACCTTATATTGATTCGTAAATATATATCTTTTTCAAAATGGGGAAAAAAAAAAAAAAAAAAATCAAAATTGATCAGATGGTAGCAGTAAAGTATCGCAGGTAGGTACCATACACATTTTTATTTGGGAGACGTTGTGACCTGGGAAAGCGGCCAATTTTTCTTTAGAGGAGTGGAAGATTTAATTTATCGTCCAGCCATTTGTAGTAGAAGCATCCGTTGTGGCAGAATAACTATTTCAAGTGAGTAGCTCTGTACGAACTAAATCACTCGCGACGAAGTTGAGGAAACCCATTATAAAACGGAAGTTAGTGAAAAACGTTGTCTATTTCCACGAAAAATAAAGAGTTACAATGTTAACCCTTCAGTACTCGCGTCGGGTCCCTGATGACCCGGTCAACTTTCAAGTTATAATTTCAACGTCTTCCTATCGGTTTTTGCCCCCGACCCTCTTTGTATTCTCCTAGCTCATGGAAATGATGAGTTTAGTCACCTTTCGAACTTTGAACAGGGCACACGTTACTCACAATCACTAATCTGACCCGACGCGAGTGGTAACGTCCGTAGTTTTTACCAGGTGTTGACCCGAGGCGAGTACAACCGTACCTCACCTCATATGAACTAGTTAATTCATCTTTCTTTCAATTTCCTCACGTTTATAAAGTCTATCCCGGTATTTGCTACGAATGAAGATATTAGCAAGAATCATGTTTTACCAAACTGGGTTTTTTGTTTGAAATTGAGCGAAATTCAGAGCGAGCCGACATGTTTTCTATTGATTATTACCAATAACCAATGCGTTGCTCGGGAAGTGTAACTCCCTTAGTTTTCATAGCAGGAGAATCGTTCGCCACTTTTTGGAATGCTCTCATTTTAAAGAGATTTTTTGGTGCTCTACCATGAAACTATGCACGAGGTACTGACTGTCAGACGATCGATTTCGTTAACAGTAAGTAAAATGAATACGTATATTTGAAGACATTCGAGACTCCTACACCCTTCCAGTCAAGTTGTAAAAAAATGACTATGTTACAGTTCCCACGACAAATCGAATATTATTTCATGCCAAAACCTTGGCAAGGTTGAATAATTATTTTTTGGTTTGAGTGAAAGATAAAATAAAAGCCGTCGTAAACAGTATCACCGGATGCGAATATTTTTATGACGACACCATTAAAATGTTTTGCTACACTTTTTCATCTTCACCGCTCATATTGTTTGGCTGATCACATAGATATACTTAACGCACCTTATATTGATTCGTAAATATATATCTTTTTCAAAATGGGGGAAAAAAAAAAAAAAAAAATCAAAATTGATCAGATGGTAGCAGTAAAGTATCGCAGGTAGGTACCATACACATTTTTATTTGGGAGACGTTGTGACCTGGGAAAGCGGCCAATTTTTCTTTAGAGGAGTGGAAGATTTAATTTATCGTCCAGCCATTTGTAGTAGAAGCATCCGTTGTGGCAGATTAACTATTTCAAGTGAGTCGCTCTGTACGAACTAAATCACTCGCGACGAAGTTGAGGAAACCCATTATAAAACGGGTTAGTGAAAAACGTTGTCTATTTCCACGAAAAATAAAGAGTTACAATGTTAGCCCTTCAGTACTCGCGTCGGGTCCCTGATGACCCGGTCAACTTTCAAGTTCTAATTTCAACGTCTTCCTATCGGTTTTTGCCCCCGACCCTCTTTGTATTCTCCTAGCTCATGGAAATGATGACTTTAGTCACCTTTCGAACTTTGAACAGGGCACACGTTACTCACAATCACTAATCTGACCCGACGCGAGTGGTAACGTCCGTAGTTTTTACCAGGTGTTGACCCGAGGCGAGTACAACCGTACCTCACCTCATATGAACTAAGTAATTCATCTTTCTTTCAATTTCCTCAAGTTTATAAAGTCTATCCCGGTATTTGCTACGAATGAAGATATTAGCAAGTATCATGTTTTACCAAACTGGGTTTTTTGTTTGAAATTGAGCGAAATTCAGCGCGAGCCGACATGTTTTCTATTGATTATTACCAATAACCAATGCGTTGCTCGGGAAGTGTAACTCCCTTAGTTTTCATAGCAGGAGAATCGTTCGCCACTTTTTGGAATGCTCTCATTTTAAAGAGATTTTTTGGTGCTCTACCATGAAACTATGCACCAGGTACAGACTGTCAGACGATCGATTTCGTCAACAGTAAGTAAAATGAATATATTCGAAGACATTCGAGATTCCTACACCCTTCCAGTCAAGTTGTAAAAAAATGACCATGTTACAGTTCCCACGACAAATCGAATATTATTTCATGCCAAAACCTTGGCAAGGTTTAATAATTATTTTTTGGTTTGAGTGAAAGATAAAATAAAAGCCGTCGTAAACAGTATCACCGGATGCGAATATTTTTATGACGACACCATTAAAATGTTTTGCTACACTTTTTCATCTTCACCGCTCATATTGTTTGGCTGATCACATAGATATACTTAACGCACCTTATATTGATTCGTAAATATATATTTTTTTCAAAATGGGAAAAAAAATCAAAATTGATCAGATGGTAGCAGTAAAGTATTGCAGGTAGGTACCATACACATTTTTATTTGGGAGACGTTGTGACCTGGGAAAGCGGCCAATTGTTCTTTAGAGGAGTGGAAGATTTAATTTATTGTCCAGCCATTTGTAGTAGAAGCATCCGTTGTGGCAGATTAACTTTTTCAAGTGAGTCGCTCTGTATTCACAAAGTCATAGGGCGAATAATAGATACATAATCATTATCATTTTCCCCTAACTATTTCTCATCAAAAACTTTATTCATTTATGGGTGTATGTGAAAATATTCATACCGTTAACTGGGGTCATATAGACAGAGATGCTGCGTGCTGCCCTCTGTGGTAGTCAGAATGAGGAAAACAGGTCAAGGTTAGTTAGTGTTCAGGAGAATCTTTCCTCAATGTTCACGTTGGGTCCGCTCGATTGATCAGGTTATAAGTATGTGTGGTTATCAAGACTTCTATGAACATAGAGGAAAATTGAGATGTAAGTACGTCTTTAAAACGTATAATGCACCTAATTACTATTTTGATATTTGTAACTTTGTATATCATTCTGTGCATTTAAAAAATGCAAGGATGAGAATTCCGAAAAATTTTCTTTTTACGATGTTATCACCTCTTGTTATCGCTAATTGACTTTAATGCTGAAATAACCGGGTGAATTTTGTCATTTTAAAGTTGTTTTTCAGTTAACCAACTTACCAAGAATACGTGGATACTCTTCTACGAAATTTGTAGCCAATACGTAAGAGGTCAAATACTGTCCAAAAGGTGAAATACCGTATTAGCACATATCAAGACGCACATATATTTTTTCTAGAAAGGAGTGAACAAAAACAATGAAGTAAATTCACCAAATGTCAGTGACGTAATGCTGGGGCTCGCAACGTAGTGGAGTGATCAATTAACGAACACTCCCTCCACCACGACACTTCGAGGAGCCTCAAGAGCAACTACACCTTCACATATTCTGATGCCTAACGCAAGCACACCTATTCTGCCTCATGCAATGTTACGCTGCATTTATAATCAAGTGCAAACTCGTTTGGCTTCACCAAGTCTGTAATAAGTCTTTGCATTCTGAATTCAGAAATAAAAATTCACAGTACATAGCCAACAGTGTATTCAAACTCTCAATAAACACTGAGATTTATGGGTTTAATAGAAGGACAAATCTCACCCAGATCTCTGTTCAATGACTTTGGCTGACGTTCTACGCGGGTCTAGTCTAGCAGAAGTCAAATCAGTGGTCCAGGCAGCTCGTTTAGCATTGCATATGTACCATCAGCTCTCATAGCTTCGATGATCACAGTATCGTGCTAAAGTACCAGGGCTCTGCAATGTGTGAGCCAAAGATCAGATTCATTCATTTGATTTAGTTTTTGTTTTTCTTTCACAAAGTCAGCAAGAAAAATTATTTAAAGATTGGGTAACATGTTTCTTACTATGGACAGAACACTATTCATCCTAGAGACGAAGACCAATCGTTTCCTGAAGGTGATGGTAACAAGGTTACTTAACCAATGGAAATGAATGGAAAAAGAAAGTTTGTTAGCATGCCAAGTAGTCGAGTCTTGCCTGCTGTCTATTCGAAAAAATGCTCATTTAATCATAATTTTAAATAAAAATATATTATATAAATTTATAATTTTGTTTTATGAAATTTCTTAATAGGTACCTATTTTTAAGGAAGAAAAGAGTACCTATCAGGCCAGTGACACTCAAAGTTATTAATTTCAACTAGCACAAAATTGTTACATTTTGCGGTTTTTAATTTAAGTAGCCTAAAAATTTCACCATTTCAACGAGGTGACTTTAAAACAAAAATTGTTTTTCATTTCTCCTTTATTTGAGCCTTCTAAAGCGAAAAAATAGAAGAAAACATACATTTTCATCTCAATCAATAGGTGGCCAAAATAGGGTCAATCAATGACCAATTCTCTGCTTATCTAACACAGAAGCAGGTAATAAACTTTATTGGAATAATTCGCAGCGTTTTAAACTTTGTGAGGAACCTGGGCAGTGAACGCAATAACTCGTGGAAACATAAACTTTGTACCAGGATCTGAAAATCGGCGATAACTCACCCGGGAGAGGCACCATCAACAGTTAACACTCTACTCCTTTCTTAAAGCCTATGTACTTACCTTTCCTGACTTTTTCTTCTTTCTAATCGAAGTTAATTTTCTATAAAAATTTTCTTCATAAATATTGAATATACTTGTTATGACTATTCTGACACATTATTGGACACAATTGAACTTCTTTGTCATTAAAGAACTATTATATTTTTCCATAGAACACAAACAAAAAGTAAGCTAATTAGTTGTTTAACTAAATATGAAAACGGTTATGGGAACATGGAAACGTCGTCATAATATTGTGGAGGAAGATTGACCTATTCATTATTGTCTATTATCACAACAATCTTCCCCGCCAACAACTGTCCAGACCGACTGATTTGAGTTAAACTTCAAAACACATAATCTTGTAAATATGCGGGGGGGGGGGGGGGGGGGGGGGGGGGGGGGAAGGGCTTCGTACTTCAACTCGATCATTGTTAACCTCTCTTTCGATCTGACCCCATTGTTAACCCCATTATCTTCGTCCTCGTCTCTCTCTCTTTCGTTGTGGATTGCAACAGATGGCCGTGAAGAGATTTGAATGTAATTCGGTTCCTGTTCGGCTGTTTGAGGTGGTTGAATATGAGGGTCACTTTCTTGCTGCTGAGGGACATACGATTTCTGAAGTTGGTTTATGTGCCGCTTCAACGACTTACCTTCATCTAGCTGAACCCAATAATGTAATTTTCCAAATTTCCTAGTAATGATTCCGAATTTCCACACAGCATGATTCTGGACGAAAAAGCGAGTCCTGACTCGATCTCCTACCTGCAATTGCCTAGTTTTCGGTTGCATTCGCTGGGAAGATGGGTAGCTCATGATTCGGGAACATGGCATCTAATTTTATTCTGATCCGCCGGTTTAGATATAACTACGCAGGAGATAAACCACAAGACAAAGGCGTTGCACGATACCGTAATAAAATCTTTTGAATTTTTTGTTGGATAGGAGCCCTCTCATTTTTCATTGCGTTTAATCGGAACTTTAGAGTTTGGACATTTCGTTCAGCTAGTCCATTCGTCGCTGGATCCCCGGGTGCGATGAATCGTTGTCGGATACCATTGGAATTACAGAACGCCTTGAATTCCACACTGGTAAATACTGTGGCATTGTCAGATACCAGTATCATGGGATAGCCATGGGAACAAAAAAATTTTGTTGAGCAAGTCAAGAGTGTTTTTGGATGTCGGAGGTTCTCGGATTGTTTCAATCTCAGCCCATCGGGATTCCGCATCAACTACAATGAGATAATAGAAATTTTGAAATGGTCCACCGTAATCCACGTGGATTCTATCCCAGTTGTTTGTAGGTGGATCCCAGTGATGAAGTGGTACTTTGTTCGGACTGTGCTTTATTTGACTGCATTCTTCACATGATTTGACTAATCTCTCTATATCCTTGTCAATATTTCGCCATGTGCAATACCGTCGAGCTAATTGTTTCATTTTTGTTATCCCCATGTGTGTAGAATGGAAATCTCTAAGAACTGTAGGCTGGAGAGTTTTAGAAATGACTATTCGTCCCTCCTTGAATAAAATTTCGTTATCGAAGGTATAATCGCTTTCCACTGAAGAATGTTTTATCTGCTTTTTTATGGTGGCCAGATTTTCGTCTTTATCCGTATCTCGTTGTATGATTTCACATGATAACTCCTCGTTGGAAATGTGAGTAATTAAGGATGTACAAACTCGGTGAACCTCTTCATTCAGTGGACAAGAAATGTCGGAAACCGCACATATCAGTGGACAAGAAATGTTGTTGAATTAGTGCTCGTGATAAGCAATCCACATTTTGATTGTCCTTTCCCTTTTTGAAGACAACTTTGTAGTCGAAACCAGCCAGGAAAGATGCATACCGAAGTAGTCTTGCTGACGTCATTTTTGGAAATCCTGCCTTTTCGTGAAAAATTCTAGACAATGCCTGATTATCAGTTATGAGCGTGAACTGTTTCCCAATAAGATAATTACCTATAGAAATGGTTGACGCCAAACACAATTGCTAATGCTTCTCTGTCAATTTGTGAATAGTTGTGTTCAGCCTCGGAGAGGGAACGTGATACAAAAGCGATCGGATGTTCAATGCCTTCAATTTTATGGGAAAGTACTGCTGCAACTCCGTTGGGACTAGCGTCAGGGGCCAATACTAGCGGAATATTTGGGTCATAAGGCACTATAACCCTATCACTAGCGATTTCATCTTTGAGTTTCATGAACGCAGTTTCACAATGTTTTTTCCAAACAAATCTGTTTTCCTTTTTTATCAAATTTCTTAATGGATAGGTCATTGATGAGAGGTGTGGGATGAACCGGGCGTAGTACGTAAGCATCCTTAAAAACCGCTGAACCTCCTGAGCATTTCGTGGTCGTGGCATATCTGTGACAGCTTTAATTCGTTTCGGTGTCTTTCTAATTTCGTTGTATTGGACGAGATAGCCCAAGTACTCTGTCTTGGTATCATAAAAACTACATTTGGTCTTGTTAACGTGTAGGTCATGTTCTTGCAACCTTTGAAGGCACGCATACAGATTTTCTTGACACTCTTCAAAAGTTTTACCGTCAATCAAAATATCGTCGAAATATGATATCGTTTTAGGTAACCCGAACAATATTTTGTCTAGAATTCGGTTGAATTCGGACGGAGCAGTTTTTATACCAAAACTCAACCTATTCATTCTGAAAGTTCCTCGATGGGTAGACATGGATTGAATTATGCTGCTTTCTTCGTCTGTTTTTAAATGTAAATAAGCTTTATACAGATCAAGGCGACAGAAATATTTGGAATTTCGTAAGGTATTCAAAACTTCGTCAATCTTTCTAATGGGATGGTTAACTTGAACTATTCTATCATTAACTCCGACTTTATAGTCGACACACACTCTAACAGTTCCATCTGCTTTCGGAATAACCACAAGTGGTGATCCCCATTCACTAGCTTCCGCTTTAGAGATGATCCCTTCTGCTTCAAGTGTGTCAAGCTCTTTTTCTACCTTTTCTTGTAAAGCATATGGAACGCTGCGGGGTGGGTTGTAAGAAGGTTTGACTCCTTTCCTGAGCTGCAATTTTATAAGGACATTTGGAACACATCCCACTCTATGTTCAAAAACGTTTGGGCAAATTCTTTCTGCGTCTTCAATTGTTCTTATTTTAAATACTGAATTTAGCGGGATATTTTTTATGTTTTGGTCAATTTTGTTAAGGTTAATTTTAAGGTGTCTTACCCAGACTCTCCCCAAGAGTGGTGTGAAGCCATTTGGAACAATGAAAAGATCCTCCTTCGACACATTTCCGTTGTATTGAACTCTCACAACAATTTTTCCCAGAGGCAAAAATACATGCTCAGTATAAGACCGAAAAGCAACATTTGTGGGTTCTAATGGGTTTTTCAAATTCAGTTTTTTGTACAACTTCTCTGGTAATAATATAAAACCTGCCCCCATGTCTACCTCAAACTGCTGATCTTGGTCTTCTATTTTCACTGTAGTTACGTACTTGGTAGCATCTCTAGACTGAGATCCTGAAAAGTTTTGATCATAAATATCTAGTATCTGGTTTACTCCTAGTTGTTCTAAATACCTAACATCAGTGGAAGCACTATCCTCAGGTTCCACAAGATGCGCGTTCGACTCGGTACCTCGTTTCTCTGCTGGCAGTTTCGATTTCATTAATGCTTTGATGCATACTTTTTGTGTGTGTCCCATTAAACCACAAGATGAGCAGTGAAGGCGCGATGGGTCAATACAGCATGATCCAGTGGAGTGGTTATCTCTACCACAACGAAGGCATACATTTGCTAAACCTAATTTGGAGTAGAAAGTGCTATTTGATTTAGAAAATCCCGTTTTTTTAGCATTTCGTTGAGTGGGTTTAACGTGGATTTTATTTATATCTTCGGCTAAATTCAATGTCGTACTTAAGGAAGATGTAGCTTGGGAAAGTTCCCCACTTTCTACTCTAGACGCTTCAAGGGCTATCGCTTTATTTACGATATCCTTGGAATCTGTCAACTCTGATTGTAGAATTTGTTCCTTTATCCATGTATCCCTCAAACCCCGGATAAATTGGACTTTGAGAAACAATTCAGTCACAGAAACTGGTTGCTCACATGTTTCACAATTTCTGCTGGAGGTCACAATCTCCTATGTCTCTCTTAAGTTCAGCTACGTATTCTGCAACTTTTTCATTGTCATTTTGAAATTTTGATAGAAAATAATGTTGAGGAACGAGTACATTCTTTTTTGGGTCTAAATGTTTCTCTAATTCTTCCATTATTGAATCGTATTCATAGTCACATGGTTTCTTGGGTGCCGTCAAGGCGGCGAGTATGTTATAACTATGTGCTCCTATTGAATTAAGCAAGAGTTGAGCACTCTTTTTATTGTCGTTTCTGACTCCCTTCAAATCTAGATAAGTATCAAATCTCTGTTTGTAAAATGAAAATTTTTCTATTTTTGGGTCATAATTTTCAAACAGAGGTACATGAGAACCAGTCGTTACGGGTTTGATATCTTGTGATGTACTAACTTCAGGAGTTGTCTCTGTAACATGCTGGCGTAAGGACATTATGAGGCGTTCATTATTTCGATTCATTGCTTCAATGAGTGCTTGAACCTGGTCAGCATTCATTATGTACTGTATTTTTTAATTGTATCAACACTTACTCAACTTCTTCTATCCTCGTCGTCAACTGTTGTGACTATTCTGATACATTATTGGACACAATTGAACTTCTTTGTCATTAAAGAACTATTATATTTTTCCGTAGAACACAAACAAAAAGTAAGCTAATTAGTTGTTTAACTAAATATGAAAACTGTTATGGGAACATTGAAACGTCGTCATAGTATTGTGGAGGAAGATTGACCTATTCATTATTGTCTATAATCACAACAAAACTCTTATTCAGCTAATAATCGCGACTCTCTCTATTAACGACTGTGGAAAACATTCTGTCCTATTTAAAATGATTTTCTCATTGAAATTGTATTTAATTTCCATTATTTTATTTGTTTTTAGCCCGGTCAGATGAAAATTGTATTGTTTACTATCGTCATTCTCGGAATTGTTTACTGCCGTCGTCATCACAAGCACAGAAAACACAAAATCGATGTTGACTACGACATGTGTGTGCCCAAGGTAACTGTATTTATTATATTTCAGTTTCATTCAAACTTTTTTTTTTTTTTTTTTTTTTTTAACAGAATGTGTTTTAGCCTTGGCATCTCCTACCGAAAACTAAACGTTTTGTGTTAACAAAAAAGTGCTGCGTTTTTTGTGTAACGAAAATGTGTTGCAACAATTTACTGATGATTTCCGCTTACAACCAAGCAGTGGCGTAGTTTGAGGAGGGGCAGGATGGGCAGAGCCCCTCCATGAATTACAGAGGATGCAGAAATTGGTGGAATGGATACAATGAAAATAATAATTTGCGCTTCCAACTTCAGTACCTAACACCTTCAATTGGAGAATGTAATTAGTAAAACACAATTAATATTATACGGGTCCGGTTGCCTAGCAGCTCTAGACGGTCTTAGAAATAAATAAATTTTTATTAGGTCTGTTTGTGTAAGGCAAAATTGCGTGGATACTATATAGCCCCTCGGAGAGGAGTAAAACCACCCAGTAGACGAAACGGGAATGTGGATACTGCAACTGAAATCAAGTCGTTTCCCACTACCTTCAGGGGCTAGCCCATTTGCGATTTTTCCTTAGAAATATATCCATTGTTCAGAATCCACCGAATTACCCATACGAACTTCCCCTTCTTTTCACTGCCTACTTGATCAAGCTTGGTTGTTTTCCGTATTCTTTTATTAATTTTTGATTGTTGATATATCGTTTGTATTATACCATTTACGAATTAAATCACAGTTATATATATCCGTATACTTATATACATAATTCAATTGTCCAGAAAGCCTAGTGCTCCTCAGTTCATCCGTAGGTATTCGTATTTATCGTTGTTTTCAACGTTCTGATTATTAGTTAATTGGATGATATTTTTTCTAAATAGTATTAGATATGCTTTAATAATCCATAGGTAGGTTTTTGAAAGCGTAGGTACGTGATTTCAAATCATTACAAAAAACCATTGAATATCTACTTATATGAACGTTTGGCAGTTTATTATAGAGTCTTCGTATAGGTATTCAACAACAAGTTCTAGTTAGAAATGAATACTAAAACTGAAATAAAATGAAATCCTTGATTGTTGCCCCTCCATGAGAAATGACTTAGCTACGCCACTGCAACCAAGTCGTTGCTAGAGAAATGGTACTTCGTCATTTTTCATCCCACAAAATTCGATGACCATTCGTTCGAAAGCTCTCGATTTATCCAACCATATTATTTTAATTTCTGGGAAGTGTATGGCCAACAAGCTGAATTATGAGCATGGTTATATGAATTATTGTTCACACATTGGTGATCATTCTCAATAATTTATACTGTGAACATGATTGTAACCGCTCGTTAATTTCTGATAATTCATGTTATATGAATAAATGAAAGCTTATTACGAGGGGGGAGGGGTTAAATTTGAGCATTTTTCGTGTGAGGGCTCAAATGAAAGCTTATGAGGTTTCAAAAATGGCACTGGTGATAAATTAATAAAACAATTTTACATCTAGTGGAAAGATACACCGCAAAATCCGAGACATTCTTACATGCGGGTTTCATGGGTTTATGTGAAACGCTGAAACACATTCTCTGTTTCAAAATTTCATTCAAATTAAGTATAGTTAGAGGTAAGCGAGGGTTTAGGGGGGTTGCCCCCTGGCGAGGCGCAGAGCGCCGAGTTTAATATATAAGGGATATTCTATAATTTGAGATGTTGTAAAGACTTTTCTAGACTTTGGTTGTTGTACATTACTTTAGTTCAGTCCGTACTACGGTATCCCGTGGTAGTATGGGCGAGTTGTGCCAAGTCTAAGATTGAGAAGCTTGAAATCTTGCAGAAAAGATTAAGACTATATAACTCAGTGAAGGTTTTTTTTTTAACTACTTAGGTTTCTCATAAGGTTGACGACCTAAACAGGTAGGTACTTATGTAGTAGTATTCGGATAAAGACCCTAACGTTTATTAATAATAACTAAATCCATAATAAGTCTAATCGTTGAAATAATGATTATTGGACGTATTTCCTAGGGAGACTACGCCACTAAATCGGATTTGAAGAAAATCGTGAGGGATTTACTTGAGAGTGAGTATTGTCAAAAATTTTGAGACACATTTTAAGCAAAATAATTGTGTGATTGTTTGTAGGTACGTATTATTCTCATGTTCCGTAAAGTAATGTAAATATTAGTTTGTTATGAACAATTTATTCCTTTATTTGGTTAACAAAAATTATCACGCAAACAAAAATCAACAGAACCTGTGGTGTCTAACTCCATGTGTGTTGCTAGGCTATCATGACAGTAACGCTATGAGAGACAGCTAATGCTAAACAAGAAGAAAATAAAATAGAGACTGTGATTTGCGATTGGAAGTAATGTACTTACCTAGCTATTAAAGCTGTTCTTTTAAAAAACCAACTCTATTATTTGTTCTACTTATAAACCACTACATTTTGGTGCAGTACGGGGATTTTCGTCTAGTTTTGGGTCATTGCTAATAACTTCAGTGTATAAAAATGGAGGTGCGCAATGAACCCAAAACCATCAACGTCCACGGTGATCCAGCCTCGTTGGAATGGCGCTGGTCTGTTTGGTTTAAGGACTTTGAAGTATTTATCGTTGATGCAAACATCACTGCAGATCTTCGGAAAAAAACAGTAGGCACTACTGAATCTAAGACAAGACAAATTACAAGACGTTTACCACAAATTGCTGCCAGAAGAGGTAGGTAATACAAATCTTGAACTCGCTGAAGCTTTAAATAAACATTTTAAGACCCACATTAACCCCCTTTATGAGGTTTACAAGTTACCAATACCAGGAGAAGAAGATGTGCGACCTAATCAGTACCTAATGGAGGTGAGTGGCAGACCACTGGCAGACATTTTGTTATATCTTCATTTTATATTGATAGGTAACTAGTGTTGACTCCATTAGAAACTGTTCAAAATTTTTATAGATACCGTTTTCACCTTTGGGTTGACTTGTAATATATATTCAAGTGCTTTTCCAACTTGTACTATCTTACCTAAATGTATATAATGGACACAAGAATGATCGTAAGAATAAAATACATTTCAACGTTGTTTACTTCCGTTTCATGCTTTCTACTTACTATGTTTCTATATTTTATAGTTTTACGACTTTCAACTCAACTGCTTTTCTTTCAACTTTCAACTCAACCTATTGCTATTCATTTCTAATCGTGATTAGTAAATAAACTAAGTATTATCGGGATCAATACGATATTGTTGTTCTGGAATATTTAATAGAGACAGCAGACTACCTTCGAGTTCCCAAGTCTCGGAAAGTTATAAAAGGTTTCTACTGGGCCCAGTTTTTGGCAATTTCACCATCGCACAATAACGCCTTAACTGGTTTCGATGCTGCCTTTCTTCCTTTTCGTCAAAATTCCTATCAGATCTCGAATAAAAACATTCACTTCATTGATGGGAAACAACACTTAACGCCGAATCCTACCGCTGGAAACAAACCTAACTCCAAGAGCACAACTCGTCAACTATTGTCTAACTACACTACCAAAATTCAGTAAAACGCTGACGTAATGTTTTATATTATGTAGGTTCTAAATAAACTGCAACGCATTGGGACCTTTTCATGTGTTTACCTATGAATGGTCAACGTCATTTCTGATGGTCATAATCATCGTTGTGGCCACTTGGGACAATTTTTTTCGTGACGATTTTTTTGTTATGTGCCATATGAAAGACATGAAAATGTCAAAATCACAATTTACCTATCAATCCAAATTACAATCTAAGAATATTTTTTATGTTTACAATCACAATGAACGAATCATGACAACGCAGCCTCCATGTTTCTACAACAGTAGTTAACGATTTCTGTGCAGTGAACTCTCAAATTCAATACAAATTTGAATACATAATATATCTAAGTAATGCAGAAGTTAAGAAATTCGCTTGTAAGATCCTCTTGCATGACTGGTACTTGTATGAATCATAATAAACAACATAATGTATGACCATAATTTTTGTGTCACAATTGAAAGAAGACTTATTTTCTATGTTGACAGTCAAGATACTTGAAAATCAGCAAGACTTGAAGGGTCCAAAAGGAAGAAATGGAGAGAAAGGTCCAAAAGGCGCTTCAGGTACGTAACTGCTTACAGAAAAGATACAAGTCATCCTCACAGAGAATGTGGGTTTATTATTTTCAATAATGAACCTTTGTAATCGACCAAGAAAAAAACATTTATTTAACCCCCCCCCCCCCCCCCCCCCCCCCCTGAAATTTTTTTGGTTTATGTTTCAAGATGCGTATAATCCAAAAATCGAATTAAAAAAAAAAAAAATCCGACCAACCGCCGTACGCGTACGCCGTCCAGAGCTTTTCTCCGAATTTACAGGATCAACCTTTATGAAACTTGGCTGAAAAATCATGCCTCGTCCGGGGATGTGCCAGTAACATCGGCATCATTTTTTATCAAACCTAAAGGGTAGAATTAAAGAGCAAAACATTCAAAAATCGAGATCTTGAATAGGTAACTACTTTTAAGGCAACAGTAATGATTTAATACTTGTCAATCAAATGTGAATTATTGACAAAAAAAAAAAAAAAAAAAGGTCATTCCGAGGATTCGACAAAATTCACTTGTCAGATAGATTTTTTAGCAATTGAACCATCTTGAAAAACTTTTATGGTAAATCATTGAGATGGTAAATTTAGCGCTCCTTCCAACGGCATAATCAAATTTGAATTTTCTCAGGTAATCAAGGGAGGTATGTCCGTTTTAGTGAGTTAAGGTCGAAATCACGATAAAATCTTAGAAGTAGAATTATTTGGAAACGAAGCCTCTAAATAAAAATGAATTTAAAAAAAACTCCGATGCACTTTTTGTCTCAAATTAGTTGTATAATCGATCCCTGGCCTGTCGCAGGTACCAAAAGTTAACACCCTGTATACAGGATGTCGCAGTTTCGAGCGCAACGCCAGCTAGGGTTCGATTCTTCTACTAATTTGTGACTTTTTTGTCCTATAAAATAATTTTTTTAATTCACTCTAAAACACCACTTTTAAGATTTTTTTCGCGTTTTCGACTTTGTGTCACTAAAACTGTCATAACTCCGTAAACTGTCAATCAAAACTCAAATCTGATCATACCGTTGAAAAGGGCGTAAGATTTCCAGTCTTAGTTGAGAAGTTTTTTAATTTTTTAAACGGAATGAACGGATGAAAAATAATCCGTAAGTGAAAAATTTGTAAATTTCCGAAAATGTTTACTTTCTTCAAAGTTTGTCTCTCAAAACGTCCTAAATGGAAATTTTCATACTGTGCGCCTAAAAGTTGCATCATAGTCCCAGCTCTCCAGTGATGTAGTCAATTTATGTTTTACTCAAATAATTGGAGGAGAAAACTAGGTTTGTACGTAGAAAAACATGGATTTTTCCTATGAAATAAAGGGTTTTCGTGAAAAATTACCCCCTAAGAAAATACTAGTTCGGAGTCGGTTTCTACGTATTCTTTTACGCTGAATCGAATGGTAACACTCTCATATCTCTCCAACTCTGTTACAACCGAGTTTTACATAGTTTTACCCTTAAAAAACACACAGAATTGAGTATAACAGATGAACTAAAAACTAATTTGTTTAAGTGTAAAACTCGGTTGTAACGGAGTAGGAGAGATCTGCGAGTGATACCATTCGATTCAGCGTGAAACAGTACGTAGAAACCGACCCCAAACTAGTATTTTCTCAGAGGGTAAGTCCTTTTTTACGAAAACCCTCGATTTCATTTTTAAAAAAACCAAGTCTTTCAGCATACAAACATACTTGTCTCCCCCAACTAACAAAGTAAAATGAAAATTTACTGCACCATCGGAAAGCTGGAATTGTGATGCAACCTTTCTGCTTACAGCATGAAAATTTCCATACAAGACGTTTCGAGAGACAAACTTTGAAGAAAGTGATTATTTTTCACTATATTCAAACAAAAATGTCATTATAAGGGACGAAATGTTACACTCTTTTCAACTGTATAATCAGATTTGAGGTTTTACTGAAATTTAGGGAGTTATGACGGTTTTAGTGACACAAAATCGAAAACGTGAAAGAAGTGGTCTTTAGAGTGAATTGAAAAATATATGTTATGGGACAAAAAAATAAATGGGGCCGTCTAGGGACGCCCGAAGGAAGCGAAGCTTTATATCATAAAGCGTAGAACAGAATTATGAGTATTTTCATACTCATAAACAATCTCTTCTAATTGGAATTAATTTCATATAATTTTAATCATTTGCATCCTTCAATTTTTGCAAAATCAGTTTTATTGCATATAAGTTCTCACATACAATATATAACATACAAGTTCCAAATCATTTACAAAGCTTAATTATCTGCCTGTTCATCAAGATCAGAAGTACATTCAGTAATTTCTACACCATTATTCTGATTGTTATATTCTATGAAAGTGATGATTGGCGTCGTTGAGTAGAGAAAGAAATACCGGGGAGGCCTCGGGTAGAATCGGGATCGTTCGGGACAGTTCGGATTATGAATGACGCTCCATTTATACGCCATGACGATTTTCACGGAGAGACTCCCCGAGCGGCGAGCGTTCCTAGCGGTGGAGGGGGGGGGGGGGGTCCGTATAAAAGCTTCGCTTCAAAAAGTCACAAATTGGTTGTAGAATCAAACCCTAGCCGGTGGTGCGCCCGAAATTGCGACACTCTGTATATATACCGCGTGTTTTGTTACTCGTGTTCCATAAGAACGAAACATTTTCAATTATTTCAATAAAGAAAATATTAATCTATACGTCAAGATTCTTGCATTGTTGCATTGTTTTACAAATAGAGCACCTACATAGGTACCTACCTACAGGACTCTTGAGTATGGGAAATAGGTTTTCTCTCCAGCCCCCCCCCCCCCCCCCCCCTTTTTTTTTTTTTGGAGGGAAAAGTTGAGGTTCTCTCAACTTCCAATCAATTTTTTCTAAATCAATCGGCAAATAACTTTAGAGATATTGACCCCAAAGGCTACATTATGAGGAGAAAAATATTTTATCCGCAGGTTGTCAGCCGGGGTCCTTTGTTTGGACATTAGATACGTACAACTGTGTTCATTTGTTTGTACTGTTTCTAACGCAAGACATGAAAGCCCATTTCACGAAGAGATTTTTGAAAGAATTCCTGAGTTGCAGTTGCTAGCCCTTTAGGTGCGAACCTGTTAGTAAAAGAGTAATCTGCCATAAAAAAAGTACGTACCTGACCTATCTCGACTATTAGCTCTTTGCAAGTGAGAAAAATATATTTGCGAAAATCTTGACTAACAGGTAAATGCTTAATTTATTCACTTAATTGAAAATGTTTTGTTACTAAATTATAAATTTTTGCTTAGATATGAAATTTTTGAGTTAATTATTGTCTTCCTAGTAATATTCTCATTCTCAACTTGTTACATTTTTTACATACACTGTACTGACCTCAAGTATAATTGTACTTCATTGCTGTGTGCATTGCCACAATGTGCTATAATTCTGCGCCAATACTAGGAGATTAACTGAAATTCAACCAATGGAGCGCTTACTTTACATCGTTTTACATAATATGGTAAAGAACTCTAAATAGACTGGAACTGGTTTTCGAGCATTAACTATCGCCCAAACATTCGTTTGTCGTATAAATTGAGTAAGTTATCGAATCTCACACCAATACCTACAATCTCGTAGTGGTAGCCACAGCTGAAGTGTAATAACTTTTTCAAGCTTTATGTAAGCTCGTTACGGCTTAATCATCAAAAATAATAGTAATCCAACTAGACATTTTCAGACTTGAATTATTGACAGTTTTGAGTCCGAATTCGAGTCTTTGCAATGCGCAGGAGTCGACTTACAAAGGAAAGCTCGTAAGCAATATATTCCCGCCCCCCTCCAGCCATTACCTATCACATTTCGGGGTGGCAAGATGAGTTTTCCCTCATTTGTTGTGTGTCTTTTCCACATTATCCAAGTGCAGAGGTGCCTGAAGAACCTCAATCTAGGAACACAAATCTGGTTAGGAACAGCTTCAGTTCTGAACTTAACACCTAGGTTCACATGTACCGACCTACGTACCTACAATAATGGGTGCACGTTACCAACAAGGGGTATTTTCGTTGATTCAACTGCAACCAAATCAATTTTTATTCAATAATCAAAGCACTTCCTTGAACGAAATGTATTTTTTAACAAATAATACATTAGAGTTTCGTGCCCTTTGAGCTTTATTTTTACCTACAAACTTTGTCCGAATTTCCGAATTTCCACACCAGAAAATCTTGTTCCAGAAATTTGATTCATTAGAAACTAAAAACGTATTCTCTTCTCAGGAAGCTGCTGCAAGATTTACAGGTATTGTATCCGCACAGATCGAGACACTAAACATAGGGGCAAGAGAAAAAGCTACGTGTTGGTCTCAAAGGATACAACAGTAAGTTTATTATTTAGAAGCATGCATGTAATCATTTAGTTTAGGATGAACCTTTATTAACCCAACGTCGACCACGTGGGGTCCAGGTGGACCCCATGCGCACCTTCCCCCCCCCTCCCTTATAGCCACTTTGCCCCTCACTGTCTGCTCATCGAGTAGCTTCCTACTCAGTACTGCTCCAGAGGTTGGCGAGGTAGCAATGGTCCTCCAGGATAGTGTACCTTTTGAATTCATTTCTGTTTGATGAAAATCGTTGTTGGGGTCTGAGTAGACCCCACGTGGACTTCCGTGAAAAAAAAAAATTTCGGCACATTCACTCACATGTTTTGTCTTAATTTTCAATCGTTTGAGCATACATAGCGGTTACTTAGTTCTCCTGTTTGCACCATGGAAAAAACTGGGAATGTGAATCAGTCGTTTTTTGTCCATACTAGTAGACAGTGAAGTGGAGGACGAAATCTTGCCTAACGAGGACTTAGTGTCCGACGAGTTCTTTGTTGTGAAAACATGAAAAATACCAATTGCAATGTGACTGCAAACAATTGGTTCACGTCATACGTATTAGCGGAGGTGCTCATTAAATGTAAATTCACTTTCGTAGGCACCATGCAAAAAGGCAATATGAAAAGGCAATTTTCGAAAAAGTTCTGTGTTGGCTGAAGTTCCGTATTTTATTGAAAAACAATGGGCCTTCTTAGAGTTTATATGCCTAAAAAGTTGACTAAAGTTTATATTTCGTTCTGATATAAATAAAAGACTTGAACGTTTTGCTTTTTATTCCTTTCTCTTGCGTTTTTGGTTTTCTTAGATGAGGAAATTCTTTGGCCCATGTAATTTCGGAGCTACAAGCTGCAACTTTGTTACCATAGACACGATATTGGGAGGCTATCCTCGTAGACACCTCAGCATTGATTGCATGATGTTTTGTCCCATGCAACAATGCACAGCCAGAAATGTGAGTGGGGTCCTAGTGGACCCCACGTGGGCGACTATTATTCTAGCTCCCACGTGGTCGACGCAGGGTTAATCTTAAGATTTGCTTATTGGTCAAGTTAGATAGACTAATTTACGGGGGGTTAGTTCATTGCTTTCTTATTTTTGAGTTTTCCTTCATTCCTCTCTAAATTTTTCACTTCTTAATTCCTACCGTTTTTGAGACCTTCCTCATTAATCACTTTGGCGTTCAGACAAGTCTTGAACGAAACTACGGACCTGGAGAGCCAAATGTGCGCCTACAGAGCATACCATAGGCGTGAAATATGCATGCTTCCGCTCACAGGCATCACTGTAGTTCGTAGTTTTTTCCCTCAACAGTTTTCAGTACCTACTGATGCTACAGAGCAGAGAGCGTAGAAAGGAGTGTCTGTGTCAGTGACAGAACATTGAATAACACCTCTTTCTCTCTCTCAAATTTCAAATCCTTAGGATTGATAGGAGAGAATTTAGCTGAATCAGCTGATCTGGTTGGAACCCGTCATTGCATCCGTCTCTTAATGCCCTGGAAAGGTCCCTGTCATATTTCACATTTCTATGGTGGAAAAGAGAGAATTAAGCTAAGTCAGCTGATCTCGCTGGAACCCGTCATTTCAAACGTTTCTAAAAGCCATAGAGAGGCTTCCTATCAAATTTTAAACCTTAGGATTAATACCCTAGGATTAATAGGAGGGAATTTACCTAAGTTAGCTGATCTGGTTGGAAACTCGTCATTACATTCTACTACTAATGTACTAGGAAGGCTTCATGACAAATTTCACATTCCTAGGATGAAAAGAAGAGAATTCAGCTCACTCAGCTGATCAGGAAAGAGCCCATGATCTTATTCGTCCCAGACACGACCAAATTTCTACTCCCTTGGTTGAACAGGAGAGAATATTCAACTCCCTTTTTTTTTTTTTTTTTTTTTTTTTAGGAACTGGTCTTTATTTTGAGCAATTAGTAGGTACTGGTAAAAGCGTCCCGGTTTCTTCAACCTCAATATAACCTTAGTTACGTTGAAACTCTTCTCGACCAATATTGCAGCAGTTAAGAGCTAACACGTTCTTAATATCAATTTTTTATGATCTTTTTTTGAGAATAGAAAATGCTCGGCTCAACCCACCACAATCGTTTTGGTATCGTTGAATCTGTTATCGGAAAGTCCTTTACGTCTAAAACCCACCATGACGATAATCGAATGAAGTTGTCGGAGTCAATCAGTAATTTTTGAAGTGAATCATTTAAAATTAGGCAAGAAGCTAACGCGGTTTTTCAATAAAATGGTGATTTTAAAGCTGAAAGGGGGTACGTTGAGAAATTTCTATATAGCCAACCTTGCTCCTCGGGCCGTCCCCTCTGGCTCACCTCCACGCTGCGCCTGACGTACCTGGTGCCTCCTCCTG
This sequence comes from Adelphocoris suturalis, assembly GCA_030762985.1. NCBI lineage: Eukaryota > Metazoa > Arthropoda > Insecta > Hemiptera > Miridae > Adelphocoris > Adelphocoris suturalis. The sequence goes on along the minus strand of CM061047.1, from coordinate 32,354,927 downwards.
GCCTCCACCTCCGGTGGCACCTCCCGGCTTCTATGTCGTAATCGAAAATATCCCTTTTAGGCCAGATCTCCAGGCCTACATAATTAAAAACGACACACACACACAGATTTACAGATTTATTGTCATCTTTATTTCGCAATAAATATACAATTTACAACAACCGCCCAAGACTTTCAAGAAAAGTCGCGCGGGCGTGATGTGTGTTACATTTTACAATTTACTAATAAAGTGAATACTTTTCATGTATCTTAATGAAATTTTTATAACTCAAACGCTGTTAATTATAATGATTTACATAGGCTTAGAAAATATAGATAATACAATAAATACATTTTTTTGTTCAGTTATGATTTACATGCATAAATACAAATATTACAGTAAATCACGTTTAATTCAAGGCCAATTCTGCATTGATATGCATAAAAAAATATTCCTTGCATTTCTTTTTAGTTTTTCCGTATTTATCACAAACATTACTGTATGATGTGGGGTAAATCTTGCTGATTAGCATATTTTAAATTTTAGGTAGTAGGTAAGAGGATTGGTGCCGACTGTGTTTATGTTTAAAGTTTCTTGTTTTAATTTCGACATGGAATGATCTTCGAGTCTCACGAATGGTTCGGTCATAGATCTTAAGGTCAAAATGAGAGAAATGCTTGACAACATACAAAAATGCGGCATTGTAATATTGGTGTTGCAGGCACTTCATCTCTTTTAGTTTTTCGCTAAGGATATACCAGCGTTTCCCTGGGTATACCAGGTTGATGGTACGGTTAAAAGTTGTATGTAATAGTTTAATATTAGCTGTAAATGTTCCTCCATAATGAATAATTCCGTAACATAATTTGGGAATATAAATTGTTTTCAAGATTCTGGATCGGGTTTCAATATTTGTAATGGGTGCCAAAAAACGCAATGAGTAATTTATTTTATTAAGATTTTTTCGAAGGTGGTTGATGTGAGTCTCCCAATTTAACCTATTGTCCATATGGACTCCCAGGTACTTAGCAGTTGACTCTTCCTTAACCGATGGACATTCACAATCGGGAGATAAACACTTTATATTATGAATTTTTACTGAAACCTGCTGCGACAGGTGGAGGGAGGAGTATCTGTACACCAATAGCTTAGTTTTTGAATGATTTAAAATAAGCTTATATTTTAAGAACCATTTATTAACAATTCTCAATCCGCTCTCCATTGTCCGAACCAACGCATCCTCCAAACCTCGAACAGAAAACAGCAAAGAGCCATCGTCAGCGAAAAAGAAACCATTTGGCATTGATATATTTTGCTCACACAAATCATTTAGGTAAATCAAAAACAGAATCGGCGATAGTGACGTTCCCTGTGGCAATCCCACATGCATATCCCTGCTGGAGCTCATAACTCCATTCACCTTAGTCACCTGCTTTCTTCCAGTTAGGTATGACCTAAACCAATGCAGTAGACTTCCCCGAACCCCAGTATTGACCATTTTCAACAACAAAATATATAGGTATTTCCACCAGGTCAAATGCTTTAGTAAGGTCCAAGTAGATTGCACCGATTCGACTACCCATATCAAGTGCCTCCACAATACTACCTATATGGTCTTGTAATGCTCGATCCGTTGAATGGCCCTCCCGGAACCCATACTGACAACTCGAAAAAAAATTATTTGAATTGAGAAAGCCTACTAACTTGTGTTTCATTATTTTCTCAAATATCTTAGCCAGTAATGATAAAATGCTTATTGGTCTCCTTTTTACTACCAGACTTGAAGATTGGGACTATGATTGCATACTTGAACTTTTCGGGGAAAATCCCTAAACGAATAGACAGGTTAAACAAGTGGGAATGTACTGGAGCGATGTCCCTTGGTATTTGCTTGAGATCCTTGGCAGTAACATCATCCGCTCCACTACTTTTTTTTTCGTCCAATGTTGATATCATTTCTTCGACTGTTACTTCTCCGATGTTCATATTCCGATCATACCAAGGTACAATGCCGATGCCCATTTCCAAATCCCCCACCGGATCGATATTTTTCTTAAGCTTAGAGCGGATACTAGCAAAATAGTCGTTGAACGCTTCTGCTTTTAGTTGATCGTCCTATATTTCCTCTCGTACAGTGACTATAGGGCCGATTTTAGATTCACTTTTAGCTCTGATTAATTTATTTACTACTTTCCAGAATTTCTTCGAATTCCCACCTGTATATGCTAATTTATTTTTATAGAATTTAGATTTCTCAAATTTTCTTTTATGGGTAATTTCTAAACTTAGCAACTTATATTTTGTAATGAACACTCTAGTGTTATTATACATTTCACCGTGCCTAGAAACAATATTATTTACAAAGAAAGTTTAGTGTTGAAAGTCAAATCTAAAATGTGTATTTTATAATTTCACATTGTAATTGTAAACTTATGATATAAGTATTACAATTTGGCGCAGTCGGCAGTTCTGTTACTATTATGAAAATCTATGGCTTCTAGGGATAGTTCGCCTGAAGAAGTTTCCATAATGCCACATGAAGAGTGTGGTGTGAGGCATCTGTCGACTCTTGATTTCAAGGAGTTAATGACTTCGGTTCTACAATCGCAACAGCAGAATGTGATTCAAGTTGTTGAGAAGCACATTAATTTAATGGCAATGTCTTTTAGTAAAATTGTCGAAGATAATGCAAGTAAGCCTGAAAAGATGGCGATACCTACATTTGATGGTATTAACGAGAGCCCTGAATCTTGGATGCATTTGTATGAAATTGCATGTGTTCATAACAGATGGAGCACAGACGAACAGAAGGTAAACAATATCCTTGGATATTTGAAAGCGGGAAGCATAGCCCATAAATGGTTTAATGCGCGGATTGTAGAGTTAAAACCCACCAATTGGTCCGAATGGAAGGAGTCCTTTGTGAATGCATTTGGTCAGAGTCCAGTTGAACTGGTGGCGGATGCCATGGAGTTTCGCTATCAAAGCGGATGTCTCATGGAATTTTATTACGAGAATAAAAAAGCTTACTCCTATTAGGTTTTGGAAAACTTCCAGACCGAATATTTAATTTATTGCTCCTTCACGTTTTACCTCCAAGATTTCAAGATGCATTGATGATGAACGGAACTGACTTAAATTCGAAAGAAAAATTCAGACAGTCACTGGAAAGAAGAAGACCTATAAAAAGTGCCATAAATTCTCGTAGTTTCCCTGAACCTGTGAAGTTTGAGGAGGCATCCGTAACGTATGAAGTAGCACCTTCTACTGTTTCGGTGAGTAAAACTTGCGATCAACAACTGTTGGATGTATTTTCTTGTTACCTGCCCAATCACAATGCTATACAGCCAGTTGTACATACCTTGAACTTGAACGGAATCAATGTGAATTCTCTGTTAGACACTGGGGCTATGGTAAACTTAATATCATCGAAAATATTGACTGCTAATAAATGGGAGTATATTGATGAGAACAGTGTATTAAGAGGTTTCAACGGCGCAATTGAAACTGTTGAGAAGGCAGTCCTATTGAACATTTGTTTGGGTGATTCAACTATTGTTTCAAAGGCGTATGTTGCAAATTATTTACCGTACGATGCGATAATAGGTTGGCCTACTTTAAAACAGTTGGGGCTCAGATTGACAGTGGTTAAAAAACAAGATTCAGTTTTCCAAATTATTAAATTTAAATCTGGGGAAAATTTAATTTACCTATAACCTTGAAGATGTACCTAGTTCGTTTATTCCCTAAACAGACAACCGAATTACCTGGACCTTCTTTCCAAATAAGGTTTACTTTGAAGCCCGGTTCTCCCGTGGTAAAACAAAAACCTTATAGGTTGAATAGAGAAAAGTTTACCTGGGCACAGGAAAAAGTTAAAGAGCTCCTAGCAAGGGGGATAATTCGAAAATCTGATTCCGGTTACGCCTCACCCTGTGTGATTGTACCCAAGGAAAATGCTAGTCTACGGTTATGTCAGGATTTTCGTATGATCAACGAATTCACCGAGCTAGACCCGTTTCCGTTTCCTGTGATCGATGAAATCATTTCCAATTTTGGAGGATGTTGCTGCTTCAGCAAATTAGATCTCAAGGATGGCTTTCTTCAACTTTCTCTTTCTGAAAACACAAAAAAATACACAGCCTTTGTACTTCCTTTTGGACACTTTGAATTCAACAAGTTACCTTTTGTCTGGAAAAATTCTCCTTCGAAATTTCAAAGAAGTATGGTTGAAATTCTGGGGCCTTTGTTGGAAGATTCTCTGGTATGGGTTTACATTAATGACATCATCATTGGGGGTTACACTAAGGATGAATGTGCCCGTAGAACATTTCAAGTGGTTGAGAAGTTGATTGATGCAGGACTACAGTTAAACTTGGACAAAAGTGTATTTTGTAAACCTGAAATAACTTTCCTAGGCCGCCATATCGATGGAACAACAAAAACGACAAAAGAAGAGTCGGTGGATAAAGTCCAGAAAATGAATCGACCACATAATGTGCATACCGTCCGTGTTTTTACAAGGTTAACGGGACATTTCCGGGCTTTCATACCTGATTATGCCAAAATTGTCAAGCCTTTGGATAAGTTGAAGGAGAAAAATAATGAATTCAAATGGACTGAAGAATGTGAGAATTCCTTTCAAACCTTAGTAACCAAGATCACATCAAACCCCGTGTTACAGCTTCCTGAGTGGCGTCTAAGCTTTGAGCTTTGTACGGACTCATCTTACTTTGGATGTGGAGCAATCCTGTATCAAAGGGATCCATCCAAACCAAAGAAGCTGCAACTGAGAGTAGTTGGTTATTATTCATACTGTTTCTCAAAACCTGAAATCAACTTCTCCATGACGGAAAAAGAAGCATTGGCTGTGATAAAGGCCATTAAATACTTTCAGTCTTACCTAGATGGAAGAGAGTTTGTCATCCATTCTGATCACCAGGCCCTTAGTTATATTATGAATCTAAAGGAAGCAAAGGGTCGATTGGCACGCTGGCAAATTTTCCTTATGGGCTTTAACGCCAAAATAAATCACAGGAGTGGATTGGAATTAGAAGATACTGATGCCATTTCGAGGCTCTGCATTTCAAAGCCGGAAAATTCAGAAGTGGTGAACGTTAATTTAATAGTGAAAAACAAAAACGGAAAAATTGAAATAGATCCAGGTCATGTACAAGAGCTCCTTCGAAACTACCACGGCAATCCAAACTCTGGGGGCCATGATGGTTTTATGCGGACTTATGTCAAAATCAGGCAGAGGTTTTATTGGCCCAAGATGAAAAGAGATATATTTAGTTACGTGCAGAGTTGCCATCAATGTCAAGTTCACAAATTCAAATATCGTCCTAAACCTGACTTCATGGTCATTCCCCATACAGCCTCCAGCCCTTTTCATACTCTTCACCTGGATTTTGGAGAGTTACGCAAGAAGTCTGAGGGACAGCGCAGTACGAAATCATTCCTTGTAGCGGTTGATGAATACCCGAGATTCGTGCTTGTAAAAAGCATGAAGGAGACATCAGCTGCAATGATAAAGTACCTGAAAGGATTATCAATAATTGATAAAGTCAAAAAGTTGGTCACTGACAATGGACCCCAATTCACGTCTAAGGAGCTACAGAGGTTTGCTGAAGAAAAAGGAATTCGTCTCGTACACACTGCACCATATCATCCTGCAGGAAACGGTTTGGCCGAAAGGAAAATAAGAGACATTAAGCAATTTCTCTCTATGTATCCTCAATTCAGAGGGGGATGGAAAAGTTGTTTGGAGGCAGCCGCAAAACATCTAAATCGATCTCATTCGTCTGCTATTGGTTGTTCCCCTCATTTTATGGCGTATGAAAGGATATCATTGTATCCAGCTGATGAGACACGTGGTGTTACCTTGGACATAATAAGAGAATCCATATTCTTTAGAGGAGAGAGATAATTATCGAAGGAGGATGAAAAAAAACTTCGATAGTCGTCACTCAAAAAAAGTGCCTTCTCTCGAAACCGGTGATAAAATATTAGTCCAAGTTGGATTTGATAACTAAACGCCAACAGTCAAGGGTCCTTACTTGATTTCGAAACTTACATCAATGAACGGCTATCCCAAGACGATATTCTATAAAGATGAAAGTGGAAAAGACCATGTTGCTGCGATCAAAAATATTTTGCGATATTTTCCAAGAGGGAATGATTAATTTCAAGTGGAGGGGTGTGTAATGAACACTCTAGTGTTATTATACATTTCACCGTGCCTAGAAACAATATTATTTACAAAGAAAGTTTAGTGTTGAAAGTCAAATCTAAAATGTGTATTTTATAATTTCACATTGTAATTGTAAACTTATGATATAAGTATTACATATTTGGTCTCTAACTCATTTATCTTCCCAAAGTTTGTCCCTTTTTGTTTTTCTTTTTTCAGAAATTTGTGTATTTGTGTATTTTTTATTTGTGTCTTCTACGAATACGGGAGTTTAGTTTTACACTCTTGTAGCATTCATTTTTTATTCCATTGTGTTTTATCGTTGTTGAAATGATTAAACGATTATTCTCAATTCAACCTTTATTCAAAAACTACACTTCCCAATCAAGTCCCAAAAACAATCCAATAGTTGTATCCTAGCAACGGCTAGAGACACATGTTATAAACTGGAGTCAACTACTACAACATTCCCCCTCAAGATGGGACATCTTCATCAGTCTTTGTAGCGGAGAGGTTTCTTGATTTGTCTGCCGGAACGGGTAGTTGAGGTATCCCCCAACATTGGGCTTGAAACCCGATGACTTGTGTGGGGAATGGCAGGTATTCCTGCATTCACCTCGTCACTACAGGTTGGCTGTTGAGTTGGGCATGGAGTGGGTTGAGGAGAGGGTGGATCAAAACATGAGCCAAAGCCATTCTGGAGACGTCCATTAAGATAGGGCGCAGGAACCAGATGGAACCGATTGCGTTTGATGGTCCTTCTGTCTGTTTCGACTAGGTAAGAGCGTGGTTGATCCAATACTACTACTCTTCCGTGTCGTCGGAGATCTGTGATCCATACCATTTCACCAACCTCGAGTTGCCTCATCTCTTTTGCCCTGCCTTGCTTATCAAAGTAGTCTTTGTACTTTCGTTGATATTTCATCTCTCTCGAACGAAAGTTTGACTCATCAGATGTTTTGCCCGTGAGAGTAGAAGGAAGGTTATTCCTTAAATTCCTTTTGAACATAAGTTCTGCAGGACTAAAGCCAGTCTCAAGGGGGGTGGTGTGGTAAGATAGGAGTGCAAGCTCTAAGTTTCCTTTTTTTTTATTCATGAGCCCTTTCACTATCTTAACAGCAGCCTCCGCTGCTCCATTAGCCTGATGGTGGTGGGGACTACTCCTTGATGTGGAAAATCCCCATTCCGATGCAAATGCTCTGAACTCGTTTGACTCAAGATCATTGAATTGTGTTCCACTGTCTCAAAACAGTCTCTCAGGGATTCCATACCGGGAAAATGAAGATTTGCAAGCCCGAATGACATCTGATGATTTCATGCGCTGCAATTCTTCTACTTCCAAATACCTTGAATAATGGTCAACTAAAACTATATACCACTTGTCCCATTGCTTAAATAAGTCCATGGATACGCTCTGCCAAGGGTAATCAGGCAACTTTCTTGGTATCAATGGCTCCTTATGGTTTGTGCTGTGCTGGAAACACACAAGGCACGTTTTAATCTTTTCCTCGATCTCACGAGAAATCCCAGGCCACCACATTGTACAGTGAGCACGTTTTCTTGTTTTCGTGATACCTTTATGTCCACTATGGAGCTTTTCAAGCATTTCTGGTCGAGGGTATAACCAAGCGAGTACCACGCAACAACAATCCTTCAATGCAACATAGCTCGTATTTTATGCTGAAGTAGTCACGAAGTTCAACAGGCACGTTGCATTTGTTTGGTCATTCATGGACGATAAGCTGCTTCAATTGCTCACAAATAGGATCTTTCATTTTTGAATTTAGAACTTTTGTTACATTTTTATCTGAGGTACCTACTAATACTTGTGAGAGTAACTTCATGGGCAAAAGCCTCAACTTCCTCAGTAAGTTCGTTATCATGATCAGCAGGTATAGGGTTTCTCGATAGTAAATCTGCAATGAACATGTTCTTTCCCGGGGTCCAGATCATGTGATAATCATACCTCATCATGCGTAAGCGGAAACGCTGCAGTCTTGGTGATAAGTCATCTAGATTTTTCTTCTTGAAGATTGATGGGAGGGGCTTATGACCGGTTTCTATAGTGCACTGTTTACCCAAAAGGAAACATTGTAGACGGTCGCTTGCCCATGTACAAGCAAGTGCCTCACGCTCAATGTTAGAACAATTTAACTCTGCAGATGTGAGGGTACGAGAGATGTAGGCCACAGGTTTACTATATTTCCCTTCCATTTGTAGTAGGACAGCACCCAGGCCTTCTTTAGATGCGTCACATGACAAGGTGATGGACGTTGTAGGGTCATACACAGTCAAACACGGTTCAGAAGCCAATACTTCCTTGATTTTCCTGAAAGCCTCTTCTTGGGTAGGTCCCCAGACAAAGTGGTTACCCTATTTCAACAGGCTTGTGATTGGCTCCAGAATTCGGCTTCTATTCGGAATGAACTTGGCAAGGTACGTAACCATACTCATCAGTCTCTGGATTTCCGCTCTGTTTTTGGGTGGTTTTAAGTCCACAATTGCTCGTACCTTGCTTGGATCAGGTCGTATCCCTTCTTTTGATAGCAAAAACCCCAGAAAGGTAATCGTTTTCTTGCCAAACTCACTTTTTTGCTTGTTCAGAGTGATCCCAGCTTCCTGAATCCTCTCTAGAACCGATGGAAGACACACATCATGCTCCTCCTTTGTTCGTCCCCAAATAAGGCAATCGTCAATATGAACAATGCAGTTTTTCGTTCCTTCAAAGGCTTTAGACATTCGGCGCTGGAACTCCTCTGGTTCAGACGTAATTCCAAAAGGAAGCTTGGAGAACTTGTATCTCCCGAACGGAGTGATAAATTTGGTGTAATCCTGCGATTCGAGGCCAGATTCAGTTGCCAAAACCCTGAATTGGCGTCAATTTTGCTGAAATACTCAGCTCCAGCAATCTCAGCTAACGAGAGTTCAATCCTGGGAATAGGGTGAAATTGACGCTTCACACTCTCATTCAATTTTGAGAGAGCTACACAAATCCTTATGCCGCCTCCCTTTTTCACCCGGACAACCATTGGTGAACACCAATCTGTTGCATGTTCGACGGGAACAATCACACCTTTGCGAAGCCTGTCGTCTAGTTCCTCTTTCACTTTTGCTTTTAGCGGAAGTGGCACAGCTCGGGGTGCTGAAATGGCGTAGGGAACTGATTTTCCCTTAATTTCTATCCGATATGCCCCTTTCATATTTCCCAGTCCTCGAAATAAATGGGGAAACTCAGAGCACCAATCGATTTCTGAGTTCACGGCGAAAATTCTCTTGACGAGATTCAACTTTTCGCACGCTTTTCTGCTTAGGCTGTCCGTCCAGTGGACGCGATTTCGCGGGAAGAGGCGAAAAGAGGCGGATTCGCGCGAAGGGTTCGCCTCGCTTTCAAACACACTGTTTTAACTGAGAGCCCGTCCACCTCAAGACGCGAAGTGGGGCGAAAAGGGGCGAACGCGACGGGAATCAAACTGGTTTGTTTTTCAACGCGCCAACAAGCGAAATGGATGTTGACTGTGTGTTTGAAGGGAGGGGAACCGTTCGCCTCTTTTCGCGTCTTCGCCTCTTCGCGCGAAATCGCGTCCACTGGACGGACAGCCTTAGGAGAGGTACAGTCACATCTTCAGAAACGTAAGCCTTTTCGTGAATTACCGTCCCCTTATGTCCTAGCCTCAGTTTTAGTGTACCTAGAATGGTAAGACGGTCCATTTGTTTCACACTGAAAACTTTGGATGCGGATTTCTCTAGTGGAAGGAACTGAAGGGAAGCCCCAATGGAATCAACTGGAACCATGGTTATGTCTGCAGCCGTATCTAGCTTGAAAGTCAAGTGCCCCAAGTCATGACCTTCCGTTTTCTCCTTTCCCCCACAGGCCTGCTGGTTCTTTTCCCTGGTTTTTCATTAATGGCAGAACCTAATTCTCCCTGAAGGCCCTATTTTTGCCACTGAAGGTCCTCATGTTGCCGCAAGACCGTCGTAGCCTTTACAAGTGTGAGCTGAGAGTCCAGCTGAAGTCTGTCACTTACCGTAAAGTCCCTCATACCTATGATAAGCACTAACAACACCATCTCGTCGTGAAGTTTTCCCCACTCGCAGTTTTTTGCAAGGCTATGTAAATAGGAAACTTTTCAACTGTATCACCACCTTGCTTGTGTTTGAGGAACTTGGCCCTTTCATAAATTATATTACGTCGGGGAACAAAATAATTATCAAATGCCATAAGGGCTTCCTCGAAAGTTGTTGGAGTTGGTGAAAAAGAGTCGAATATATCCTCTCCTCGTCTGCCCATCGTGAAAAGTAGCACATCTATCTGACGTGTCTCCGGTGTACAGTCGAGTCCACAACCTCTTCTATATAGCGGGAACCGATTTCTCCAAGTTCCCCACTCATTCGAAACAAAAGAAAATGACTCAGGAGGTGATAATGTCAAATTAATCATTTGAACAGGGGTACTCACGCTTACAGCTGCTTGCTGTCTTCTCGTCATTGTCGACTGTCTTGGTTTGGAATCCAACCCGCAGTCACCACCGTCGTCATTACTTGCCAAATCTTCTGCTTCATCATTCGTAGTTGGCTTGCGCATATTTCGCATCTTCCGACCTTTACCCATTGCTGTATTTAAAACTCCAACTATTTCGATTGAGCTGCCATCATGTTTTATCGTGGTTGAAATGATTAAACGATTAATCTCAATTCAACCTTTATTCAAAAACTACACTTTCCAATCAAGTCCCAAAAACAATCCAATAGTTGTATCCTAGCAACGGTATGAGACACATGTTATAAACTGGAGTCAACTACTACAACACATTGTAAGTATAATAAAAAGTACTTAGTACGAACTAAATCACTCGCGACGAAGTTGTGGAAACCCATTATAAAACGGAAGTTAGTGAAAAACGTTGTCTATTTCCACGAAAAATAAAGAGTTACAATGTTAAATCGATTTCGACGGTTAGGCCATCATCAGTAACAAACAATAACTGAAGACACATTAGAAAGGACACAGCTTATATAGAGACAGGTGAAGGGAGATTGAATCCCATTGGTCGAGAGAAAGGAAAGGGGCAGGAGGTACAACCAATCAAGTGCATACAAAGTGAAAGGGAGATTGAATCCCATTGGTCGAGAGAAAAGAAAGGGGCAGGAGGTACAACCAATTAAGTGCATACAAAGTGAAAGGGGGATTATAGCTAATCAGATGAAGTGAAAGGGGGAAATAACTAAATAGGGTTTCAACAGTGTGAAGGGATAATTCCAAGGTTTACAGAAATGGACCTATCAGTGGTGAAATATATTGAGGTATATCCTCATTTAAACATTTACCAGACCTGTCACTTTTGATAATTTCGAATTTTTCAAGTACATTCAACATACCTCCCTTTGGGCAAAAATGAAGAAATTCTACAAACTGTCTGTCTGTCAAATCAAAATTGTAACTATGATTAGATTCCTTAAGATGTTTTGCAAATGTAGACTTACCCTTATTTTCCCTGAAATCCTCCATATGCTCGTCTATTCTTTCCCTAAATTTCCTACCAGTCTGACCGCAATATTCGTAGCCACAAGAACATTTTAATTTATAAACTCCACTTTTATCCTGCACACTAATTTTATCCTTAACGGATCCTAGTAATGCTTTAAGACTATTTTTATTTTTAAAACCTACTTTATAACCTCTCGATGATAGAATTTAAGTTTAATTTGGGCCTCATTGATAATTCGGATCGCGGCACCTGAAGGGTGCTTACATTGAATTTTCACAAAATTTGGAATTACACTGTTGGAAATACACTGTTGATTAAACCAAACTGAAAACTGAAAACACGCATAGTTATCGCGGAAAGGAACATTTGGTTTAATCAACAGTGTATTTCCAACAGTGTAATTCCAAATTTTGTGAAAATTCAATGTAAGCACCCTTCAGCGATCCGAATTATCAATGAGGCCCAAATTAAACTTGTAAAAAGTGAAATCCATCGATGGTATAGTGTACGTGATATTGCTCGGGAAAAACTTTACTATATGTTCCAAGAACTCACCACCCGCTACACCTTTTGTGAATGGGAACTTATCGAGCAACACGCAGTTGAAACCGCATGGAAGAAAGGATTGACGAAAAAGAAGATTCTGGAAGGTAAATTATTACAACTTTTGAAGTCTAAAAAGCCAGTCCCTAAGACTCCATCTCCATCAACAGCATCCTGCTCATTCTTCAAGAAAGTGGAGAACCTGTCGGATGTCACATTTTCTCCGGCAGAAGTATCTCTTCTTGAGAAAGGGTTGAAGCACAACCCATCTTTCTCCCTTGGAGCTTCAGCGATTCGGGATTTGGCATTTTCCGTCGAGGCTTCGAATGGACCATCAGCCACCAAAACACTTTGTGCTGAAGAGATCCAGTCCTCATCAAGATCACTAGGACCACCACCCGGGAAGGAGGAGACTATTGCAGCTGTTCTAAAGAAGAAGTTTGCCCAGAAAAATATTGTTGCCCTCAAAGCAGATAAAGGTAATACAACTGTCATTTTAAATAAGCAAGATTATGTTTCGAAAACTGTAAAATTTCTAGAAGATAATAATTGTTCAAATCTCCCATCTGACCCAACTTCAAAATTTCAAAGATTAGTTCGAAAAGTAGTTAAACAATCAGAAGATAGCCTACTAAAAAATATGTACATTCCAAGTTTTGTAGAAATGAACCCTCATGCGCCCAGGTTATCCTGTCTCCCTAAAATTCATAAGGAAGGAGCGCCGATGAGACCGGTGGTGTCTTATATTGGTGCTCCTGCCTACAAATTGGCTAAAAAACTCAATATTTTATTTAGAAACAAAATCAACTTTCGGCCTCAACATACTGTACTAAATTCTTATGATTTGGTCTCCAAAATTAAGGACATTCAGATGCCTCCAAATGCTAAACTCGCCTCTTTTGATGTGGTTAGTCTGTTCACCAATATCGATGTAGCTAGCTGCAAAGATGTGGTATGCAGGCTGATTCACGGCTCTAAACTTAATATTTTCGAAAAGGATGAATTGTTTAATTTGATGTCTGTCTGTATGGATCAAAATTACTTTTTATTCGAGGGGCAATGTTATACACAGCCAGGGGTTGCTATGGGTTCTCCGTTATCTCCTCTGCTTGCAGATATTTACATGGATTATCTTGAGCAACAAATATTTACAACTTTTAACACAAATAATCTTCTCTATTGGTATAGATATGTCGATGACATCATCATTCTATGGAAGGGCACAGAAAGACAACTAAATTCTTTTCACGAAAAAATCAATAAATTAGATCCCTATATCAAATTCACCCTGGAATTCGGCGGGAATAAACTAAATTTTCTTGATCTGTCCATCTCTTTAGTAAATGAGAAGCATGATTTTTCAATCTACAGAAAAGATACATATAGCGATATAACGATCCATAGTAGTTCAAATCACCCTTTAGTACATAAGCATGCAGCCTTCCATAGTATGATCAACCGAGCACTATCTATTCCAATGAGTGAACAAAATTTATCAAAAGAAAAATCCATTATCAAAAGCATAGCGGCTAGTAACGGATATGGAGGAGATCTCGTTGATACCATATGGGATAAGGTTCTTAGGAAAAAGAGTAGGGAAAAAGTTTCCAATCTGGCTCGGGTAGATGTAACTTTAGAAGAAAAGCAATGGATAAGTTTACCTTATTATGGGAAAATTTCTGATAAAATTGGCAAAATTCTATCATCGAGAGGTTATAAAGTAGGTTTTAAAAATAAAAATAGTCTTAAAGCATTACTTGGATCTGTTAAGGATAAAATTAGTGTGCAGGATAAAAGTGGAGTTTATAAATTAAAATGTTCTTGTGGCTACGAATATTGCGGTCAGACTGGTAGGAAATTTAGGGAAAGAATAGACGAGCATATGGAGGATTTCAGGGAAAATAAGGGTAAGTCTACATTTGCAAAACATCTTAAGGAATCTAATCATAGTTACAATTTTGATTTGACAGACAGACAGTTTGTAGAATTTCTTCATTTTTGCCCAAAGGGAGGTATGTTGAATGTACTTGAAAAATTCGAAATTATCAAAAGTGACAGGTCTGGTAAATGTTTAAATGAGGATATACCTCAATATATTTCACCACTGATAGGTCCATTTCTGTAAACCTTGGAATTATCCCTTCACACTGTTGAAACCCTATTTAGTTATTTCCCCCTTTCACTTCATCTGATTAGCTATAATCCCCCTTTCACTTTGTATGCACTTAATTGGTTGTACCTCCTGCCCCTTTCTTTTCTCTCGACCAATGGGATTCAATCTCCCTTTCACTTTGTAAGCACTTGATTGGTTGTACCTCCTGCCCCTTTCCTTTCTCTTGACCAATGGGATTCAATCTCCCTTCACCTGTCTCTATATAAGCTGTGTCCTTTCTAATGTGTCTTCAGTTATTGTTTGTTACTGATGATGGCCTAACCGTCGAAATCGATTTAACATTGTAACTCTTTATTTTTCGTGGAAATAGACAACGTTTTTCACTAACTTCCGTTTTAAGTACTTAGTGCCTCGTTCACCTCTTTAGCTTCATAAACGTCTATCCACATCGTTTTAGAAACAAGATTTTTAAATTTGACTATATCTAACTTCGAATTTCTTTTACTTTCTCTACATAATTAACTAACAAATTACTAGTTATTATAATACCTGAATGGTTGGTAATATTATTTTCATATATATCTACACATAAGTTCATAGTATGGGTGTAGTGGATTATATGTAAGTTTTACTGGGAGTCGGTATTCCCAGTGGAACACATGTTGTACATGTGGTTATACGGGCTTGACCCATGAAAAGGTTTTGTGAGAGGTACGAAGAAGTACCGTTGTTATCTTGTATATCCTTGTGTTCTGGAGGATATGGGGTATGTGAGCCGTGGAGTATTACCTCCCCAGATAGGTCTTCGCGACGCTGAACTTTATGAGTTTCTCCAATTCGGGAATACAAATTCCCGGGCTTTTGTTGAGTGTCCTCACGACCGTACGAAATTGGAGTCTGAAAGTACTGAAAAGTACCTTTTGTTTCGTGTTTGAGTGGGTCTCGAGAGTCTAGAAACAGACTCTTATCTCGTGTGTACCCAGTCGGCAAGGATGGGCGTATTTCCACTCGTGAACTTAACTCGCAAGTGAACCACACGGCTGGGAGTCTGGGAAGAAGGCTTGCTCTTGCCTGTTAGCATAGGCGGTGCCGAGTGCGGAAAATGCCGTCCGTTCTTTTCGCAGGAAGAGAGTGGTCTCGCCCGTCGGCGCTGGCCTGTCTGTCGCTGTTTCTGCCGTACTGGCTTCGTTTATACCTTCCAAAAGGAAAAAAACTAGGTGTTCGCTCCATTTGGAAGGGTTTATTTAGTTCTAAAAAGAACTAAATTCGGGGACTCGTTTTCAAATAATTCGAAGGGTCCTCCTGGGGTCGACTACTTATCGAGTGAGTGAGGCTTGCTCGATATAGTAGTTCCGCCAAAAATTGGACGATCGGCCGCTGTGGGCTTGCTTGAGATCGTCCGGCTTGTCCCAGCGAGCGGCTCGTAAATAAATCTACGAGCCCAGGTGGCAAGACTTTCTGGAACTAAACAGTGTCGTCCGTATAGGAATGCTTGTTTAGCGTCTCGGCTGAAACGAGACTAGAGTGAGAGCAATACGAAGTGTATTGCTCGATCTACTCTGAATTGTGGTAGTCTGGAAGGCGGAGTAATCTCGTGTCGTAAATCTCGTTGCCAACTGGCTTGAGAGCCTTGTCCTCAGTCAATTCCAATGGAGTTTCAAT
Source organism: Adelphocoris suturalis (assembly GCA_030762985.1). NCBI lineage: Eukaryota > Metazoa > Arthropoda > Insecta > Hemiptera > Miridae > Adelphocoris > Adelphocoris suturalis. The sequence goes on along the minus strand of CM061047.1, from coordinate 32,338,951 downwards.
CGCTGTAGGCTGGAAGGCAGAGGTTCTTCAAGAGTCGGAAGGTAGCTTCAAGATCAGAGGTAGAGATCGGTATGAAATACAGGGGCCGGAGCTGCTATATTTATACTCCTCGGGGAGCCGGATGCTGCGTCTGATTGGCTGTTCCGATTTGATCTAGTGCGCTCGAGGTGTGGCGGGGGTGAAACATCTTCTTCTCCCCCTTCTCGGTAGAGCGCGTCTGGCTTTCTTTGCCCTTGGCTATTGTTTCAATGTCATTTGTTTTAAGGTAATTTTCGTGTGTCAGATCATCGGCTTGTTCAGCCTCGCTCGTGCAGTGAGCGTTTAGCTTGTCGTATTTTACGTTCTGATGTGTTTATTGCCTCGGTGGTTATGTAATTTATACAATCATTTTCGCGATTTATCTTGTTTTGTCTTGAGGTAGCCTGACGTCTCAATTACCTTGTTTTAGGTGTGAACTTAATTTCTGTGGCCCTGAAAAGGGCCGGTGATAGGTGGTGAGTTCACCACAATGGGTTTTTAAGTATACGTGATCCAGACATTTTCCACTGGCAGTTCTAGTAGGGTGTCTATGGCAGCAACGGAAACCGAAAGAACTAAGCACCTCTTCATAATCAATAGATTCCCTCGAATTAGGGTCTATATTATCAATGTTTCCACCCGGTGTCCCAAGTACTTACATCCACTCACCGGTCAAGGCGGGTGGGCTCGGTATTGCCTCTCTTCCTGCCAGCATCCCATCATTACACCGCCAGCGCCTGCTTGCCCTTAGGGGCTCGAGCTGGGAGGTCGCCTGCACTGCTGCTGACCTGGACTTTGTCCGGCAGCAGTTGTTGTGGTGCGATCGAGCAACACCAACTGCTCCCAAACCCAGCTCATCTGCCGAGTTCGCTGCTGCACTGCATGAGTCAGTAGATGGTAAAGAACTCCGACAGTGCTCTGAATCCCCCATTTCTACCCAGTGGGTGGAATACGCTTCAGAGGGCATTGGGGCCCGCGACTATCGCCATTGTTACGCCGTCCGGGTGGTTACATTAGCCACCTCGGTGAGGTGTTCGAGGAGTAGTTGCGGGACAGTAGACACCCTTTGCCGTGCCTGTCAGAGTAAATATGAGAATCTTTATCATGTGGTGCAGCATTGTCCTCGTACTCACAGTGGCCGCATTTTACGTCACGATGAGGTTGCCAAGCAGATAGCAGGTGCTTTGTGATCTAGGGGTTGGGATGTCGAAAGGGAGAGACTATAACACATGCCAAGTGACCGGGGCAAGAAGCCAGATATCGTTGCGATCAAGCCCGATGGGTCTGCCATAATCCTGGATGTCCAGGTTGTCAGTGGCAGCGTGGACATGGAGCAGACCTGGCGGGCTAAGAAAAGTAAATATGATTGAAATGATCGGCGCCAAGCAATATCTGAGCTAAAAGGAGTGGCACCTAATAACATCAAGGTCATTGCCGAGACCGTGTCACGGCGCTGGGTGTGGTGCGGGAAAAGCGCCACGGAGTTACTCGAGTTGGGCATTTCGGCAGGAGTACCCGCGTCCTGAGGGGTTCATACTTGAACTGGTGGTAATTGTATAGGGGCGATTCCTTTCATCACATTCTTCCTCCTCGTCCTGCATCTTTCCTTATCCCTAGAGCCGGCGTCGGGAAAACCTGGGCGTCCTCCCCACTTTTTTATTTTATTTATTTATTTTTCAAATTAATGGCGTCCCCCCTCTGTCTTTGAGGGGAGGTTTCTAAAATAATAAAAAATGTGTGTGTGTGTCGTTCCTAACTATGTAGGCCTGGAGATCCGGCCTAAAACGGCTATTCTCGATTACGAGAGAGAAGCCGGGAGGTGCCACCGGAGGTGGAGGCCAGGAGGAGGCACCAGGTACGTCAGGCGCGACACGGAGGTGAGCAGGAGGTGACGGCCCGAGGAGAAAGATAGGCTATATAGAAATTTCTCAACGTACCCCCTTTCGGCTTTAAAATCACCATTTTATTGAAAAACTGCGTTTGCCTCTTGCCTCATTTTAAATTATTCACTTCAAATATTACTAATTCACTTCGACAACTTCATTCGATTATCGTCATGGTTTTAGACGAAAAGTACTTTCGATAACAAATTCAACGATACCTAGACGATTTTGGTGGGTCGAGCCGAGCATTTTCTATTCTTAAAGATAGATCATCAAAAATTGGTATTAAGAACGTCTTATTAACTGCTGCAATATTGGTCGGGAAGAGTTTCAGCGTAGCTAAGGTTATATTGAGGTTGAAGAAACCGGGACGCTTTTACCAGTACCTATCAATTGCTTAAAAAACCCAGGTCCTAAAAAAATCAAAAAACAAATAAATAAAAGAGAGATTAGTCTCCTGTTCACCCAAGGGAGTAGAAATTTGATCGTGTGACCCTCTGGGACATCAAGGGACGAATAAAATCATGGGTTCTTTCCTGATCAGCTGAGTGAGCTGAATTCTCTCCTTTTCATCCTAGGAATGTGAAATTTGACATGAAGCCTTCCTAGTACATCAATAGTAGAATGTAATGACAAGTTTCCAACCAGATCAGCTAACTCAGGTAAATTCTCTCCTATTAATCCTAAGGTTTAAAATTTGATAGGGAGCCTCTCTAGGGCTTTTAGAAACGGTTGAAATGACGGGTTCCAGCGAGATCAGCTGACTTAGCTTAATTCTCTCTTTTCCACCCTAGAAATGTGAAATTTGACAGGTACCTTTCTAGGGCATTAAGAGACGGATGCAATGACGGGTTATAACCAGATCAGCTGACTCAGCTAAATTCTCTCCTATCAATCCTAAGGATTTGAAATTTGATTGGGTGCTTCTCTAGGACATTTAAAGACGATTGCAATGACGGGTACTACTTCATTATTTATGTTTTCTCCGGTTCAACTAAATAATGAATTTTAATTAATGAAAATGATTGTTATTTAAAAACCATGACTGTACAAATCATATGTTAGGCGGGACAAATTCCACCCGGTCAGCAAGTATAATAAAAAACTTAGTTTTTTTATATGTTTGTATGTATGTACCTACCAAATAAACGGCTGGACCGATTCTGATGGGAGCGGTCGTACAATGATCAGCAAACTCCGGTGCAACATAGGCTAGGTCTGAACATCCAGAATATCCTTCTACTTCATAAACGGCGCTACCCTTCGCAACCTATTTGTTTAGTTCCCGAACATTTGTTATTATGGTTGCTAACAAGCAGTTTGTTAGCGGTGGAAATTCGTGACAAGTGGAGAAGCTTTGACGGTTTGCTATACGGGCGTTCCGAGTGTAAGCACCAACTAACCCGTACAGGTGGGTCCGTGCAACGCACGGGTAACTGGCTAGTATATATATATATATATATATATATATATATATATATATATATATATATATATATATTGGTTCATAAGAAAAATTGTTAAACTCTAGGATTCTTTTCCTGCCTGATTTACTACAGGAATTTGCAAGAACAAGTTGGGTGGGCAGTATAGCTTCCTCACTTTTGAAAAATGGAGTGTAGAATAGTTGAAAGGACGAAGAATCACCAAATCGACGTTATCAGAAATTCAAGGTTGAGTATGCCCACACGCTACTATTGATCCCACAGTGATGAAATTCATAGGATACCATCTAGGAGCAAAACGAATATGGGAAGAAGTCAACTGAATTCTTATCCATAGGTAACGCTTGTGTAGCTCTCCAGAAAATTTTGTAAAACTGCTTGATTAGGTAGGTACCTACTTCAAAGATTTTAACACAGAATGTGTTTTAGCCATGGACTAACTAGCCGAAAATGGAACGCGGGATGGGAACGAAATGTGTGTCGGGAAGCGAGAGGTCGTGGGTTCGAATCCCGGCCAGGCCTGAAATTTTTTTTTTTTTTCTCGTGAGACGAAGGTCGTGGGTTCGAATCCCGGCCAGGCCTGAAAAATTTTTTTTTTTTTTCTCGTGAGACGAAGGTCGTGGGTTCGAATCCCGGCCAGGCCTGAAATTTTTTTTTTTTTTTTTTTTTTTTCGTGAGACGAAGGTTGTGGGTTTGAATCCCAGCCAGGCTTAATTTTTTAACAACGCAATTTTCGTAGTTTCATACTATAACTATATAAATTGATGTTATAAATGAATAGTAAACAATGACGCTTGTTTGGTTGTCACTTGGTTGCGCGACAACGCAAACACATTCTGTGTTTCAATAATTTCGTCCGAAGTATGTAAATAGAGGTAACCGGGGGTCCAGGGGGCTTGCCCCCTGGCGAGGCGCGGAGCGCCGAGTTTTCATATGGAAACCCTAATGATCACAATAGATGATGATTTACAAAAAGTCTGATGGGCTATTCCTCAAGGTGGTCAATTTCAGTCATTGGACCATAAGTATTAACAAATTTTTTTACTGATAATAAAATATTTTTCACTGTTATGTTATGTCAGCATTAATTTTATGATTTTATTCTCAGTATTGGCATAATGCTTATCTCCAATGTCTTCAACACAATATGACTTTACCGGATCCACGGAGTGAAGCGGACTATGCTGAGATGAAGCAATTTCTTAGAGATAACAATTATGTAAATGATACTACAGGTGGTGCGTGTCCTCAGATTATTTATTATTTTAATTTTGTTTGACTGAGAAATATGTATGGGCTGCATGTGATAATAGTACCATACAGTTCCAGTGAATAACATAAGGTTTAGCATCACTATACACGAAGGGTTTCTTTCAGGACCTGTGGGGGTTGCACCGCTTACTTCATACAAATCTCTATCTCTATTATTTATAAGAATGAAACGCCCTCTTTTTGACTGTTAGTCCATGCTATGCACAGCCAAACGGCTGAGTGGCGGGAGTCTATGAGTGGGCGGATCTTCTTGAAATTTTCCGAAAGGGTGTATAATAAGTAGAGATGAGTCGATACCAAAATTTATCGTATCCCGATACCGATACCGTTACCTAAAAAATCGATTCCCGATTCTTGGTACCGATACCATCGGCGCATAATACCTAACTTACCTGTAGGTGAAAAACGAAAATTCCTCTTGAACTCGTAATATATTCAAATTTTTTTGTACAACATATAACTTATACTTACAAAAAATTGATCCCAATATATTTGCAAATGAGGTAATTTTTAAATAAAAACAAAACATGGACAATAAAACCATTATTCTCCATCTGTTCTACTTAAGGTTTTTGTTTAAAAAGACCAACATTTTAATTCTGTCTGGGTCCAGACGATTTCTCTTCTGGTCGCAGATGTTTCCTGCCGTACTAAAAAGTCTCTCGCTAAAAACAGTAGAAGGAGGCACACACAGATATTTTACAGATAATTTTCTCAGTCTTGAGTAGGGACTAGAAAACCAGTACGACCCTAACTTTTCAGCTTGTTTTGGATCCAATAGCCGCTCTCCCAAATACTGCGACAGCTCTTTGTTACTAGCCACCACTGGAGGCTGCAATGTACTGGACGAAGACTGCTGGAAGACTTCAGCGTATCGCAATAGTACCGTAGTGTAATAAAACGCCCATCACCGGGTGGTATTGGTATCGGCTATAGGCGATCGATTCTCGATACCGATGCCTGAGAATCGGTGGTATCGAGAATCGGTATCGGGAATGACTCATCCCTAATAATGAGCGATTTTAAAATTTTCTAATCCCACCCGAACCTTGGGCTGTAGAGCAGGAAGGTGTGGGACCCCGTTTTAATGCCGTTCTTTTCGACTTCCCCTTCCTCTCTATCCGGCCGTCAAAGATTCTGGACAAATAAGGTTTTCTCAAAAATTCCAACGAAAAACTTCGTTTTATTTCTCATTGAAATGTACCCCATAAATTGGTTTTTCGGGACGGTGTTTGCGGGCGAAGTACAGGTTTGATATCGCCAAATCTGATTCCGAAATCGGGTATCGAAAAAAGTGACGGGAAGTTGGTCAAAATGCGAGGGGAAGAAAGGCGAAGCGATTAAAATGAGAAGTTGAATGTGCCGTTCAATGCGATGCAGGCCTTTTTTTACCTGAAGGGGCTTCGATGAACTTTGTATTGGGACCCTCGTGAAGGAAGGAACCTCTCCGATTGAAAGATATTTCAACAGAATAATTGAAGGGGTGAAGGAGAGCCCTCCTACGCAGATAAAATAATTGCCTATCTTTATTAAATCTAATAAACTTTTCGTGGTTCCTCGTAGTTTTATAAGATGTTTTTTGAACTTCTCATTTTAATCGCTTCGTCTCGCTTCCCCTCGCATTTTGACCGACTTCCCGTCACTTTTTTTGACATCCGATTTTGGATTTAGATTCGGCAGAATCAAACCTGTATTTCGTCCGCGAAAACCGTCCCGAGAAACGTACGTTAATGGGGTATATCTTAATCAGAAAAAAAACCAAGTTTTTCGTTGGAATTTTCGAGAAAACGGGTCCCTACTCTTTAATTTTTTTGACGCATTTCCCGATACTTTTTTCGCGATCTGATCGCACCGTCGTCTTCCTCGTACAAAAACCTACGAAACCGGTATTTTTCCGGAATTTTCGACGGCCGTTTTGAGGGGTAGAGGAAGCGGGGAAGTGGAATAAGCGCACATTAAAACTTGCTTCGACCCCCCTCCCACCCTACTGCCCATGGTTCGGGTGGGATTAGAAAATTGTAAATTCGCTTATACACCCTATCAGAAAATTCCAAGAAGATCCCCCCACTCGTAGACTCCCACCACTCAGCCGTTTGGCCGTGCATAGACACGACAGACAAACAGACTGAGTTTCATTCCTATAAATAGTATAGATTTAGAAACTAGGAAGGTATCAATGACGGTATTTTACTAGGCTTTCAAAAGTTTCGCGGCCATTTTTAAATAAAACTCACTGTTTCAAATTAAGCAAATTTATTAATTTGAAAGTTACCGAAAAAAGAATTCTGTAAAGAATGCTTCTAGTTAGAGACTTGACATACCGGTATTCATATATATGTAGGTATATGTAAATTTTTTTACTTTAACAACTTTGTACCACTGGTTTTTAATATCCATGTTCTGATAAGAAGAGATAGAAATTGAAAATTAATACTCGAAGTTTGAGAATATTATTCGTTAAGCCTTCAGGAGAATCAGTTCAGTCAAAACCAACATGATCAGAAGAAGGGGAAAACTAAATATTTGATTTCAGAGGAATAATGTCCTTAGGGGTTCTGCACAGTAGTTTTATTTTTGGTGCGTTTAGGTGGGGGCACAGAGTTACCAGAGAGGGTTATACTAAGTAAATATAATCGATTTGAGACCTTTACTGACCTTCGACCTTGACCTTTACTTTTGAAACCATCCAGGATGCTGAAGACTTTTTTTTATTTTATTTTATTTTTTTTTATTTTTTTTCAACTTTCATTAAGCCTTTTTTCCATTTGAAACACATGAGTCGAAACACTTTGCGGCGTGATTCTTTTCTGTGCGTTCTCAGGCAAGAATTTTTTCTTTTGCCTCTCGGGCCGCTCCCACCGCACCGTCCCCCCCTTTAATCCGTCCCTGTTAGCAATGTTGGTCCACAATTCCGGCACGGCTGAGTGCTAGGTGCCTTGGCCTTCAGCTATATCACTATTGCCTCAATCTTTTTGACACATTCCTGGGTAGGTAGGTAATCAGAAGTGGTACCCACTCTCGTCATATTCCCGCAGGCATAATTCAAACAATTTCTCTTACTGGGATACATTAATTGGCCCAGGATGATATGGCTTTGTGCTCCCAATTTCTGTACTGGGATTCATTTATTGGCCCGAAAAATATCTCTACAAACAATTTCTTGTACTGAGATACATTAATTGGCCTGAGACATATCTATATGAGCTGTTTTGAACCTGAAGTGCCTGTGTGCAACCAATTCTTGTACCTACTAAGATACATTATTGGCTTGATTTTTTTTTTTTTTTTTTTTTTTTTTTTTTTTTTTTTTTTTTTTTAACATGGATATGTCTATTGGCTGGCCTACTTGAGTACAAAAATTAGTATGGAAAATGCAACGGTTTTTTTCTTTTTCTATTGATTTTCACATACAACCAATGCTTTAATACCGAAGTTCAACTCATTTAGTTTTCTTATCAGGAAAATCGTTCGCCACTCTTCGGAATGCTCTCATTTTATCACTAGGGGAAAGTGGGGTAATAATTGCCACGTCGGGGAATACCGCCACCCCATATAATTATCCAACCACCTGAGTGACAACTCTTGTAGCCAAATATCGTCATCCTTAGATCAGCAGGAATGTTGGGAAAGTTGGTTTGGGGTCATTAATTTGTTTTTATCAAAGATAAGCGAGTTCACAGATTTTGAAGCTTGGAGCCCTAGTTTTACTGTTGTCGAATTTTCGTGATAAGTAACAGTTTTTCTTTCGTTTATGTGAATTGTTGAACATGACGACGTAGAAAAATCATTTAGCTTTAATTTCCACCCATTACTTCATGTTTTTTAACAAAATTTGTAGTTTTTACTGATTTTTTATCTCGAAAAGTTTACTGGGGGCAATATTGAAACACCAAATTCAGGGTAATTCCGCCATGGCGGTATTGCCCCAGTGCTCCATTCCTCAGTCTTGTTGGATTTTTTAAAGTATTTTGTTGTAATAATCATCTATTTCTATTGATATTCTGAGTAATTAAAATATAAACTAATATTATGTAATATACGCACAACTACTATTAAACTACACTACAAAATACAAACACTATAGTTCACAATGACACAAATCATATATTCTTGAAAAGTAAGCAGTCGAAATACAACATTAATCTTATTATCTTAGAACACGTCAGTATATGTTTTTATCAACAAACATTCCGTTGGTTAGTAACCATGGGGTTACTGTTATCCACTACACTACTCCCCTCCTTGGATATGGTGGTCTCCATGGGGTAAGACATCTTCGTCAATGCTTGCTTGGACATTCTCGTCAATGTCCAAGGCTCCAGTTCGTTTTCTTAAATGGTCCGCATGTTTATTGGTAATTCTTCCATCAGCCATTACCTCGTAGAGGGCCGAGCCTAGTCTCTTCACGATCGTTCCAGGGACCCAGATTTTTTTAGTTCGGTCCCTGCACCATACATCTTCTCCCCCATTAAACTCTCGCAACTGTGTTCCACGATCATAACATTCTTTTTGAGACCATTTCCTGCGTTCCATTTCTTCCCTTGGATCCGGTCTTTTGTAATCCATTATTGATGGAAGTCGGCGTCCTAAGAATAGGTGCGCGGGTGATCTTCCCGTTGAGCCGTGTACTGTGTTACGATAAGAGAATAGGACCTCATTCAGTGCATCAGTAGTTGAAGTCCCTTCACGTTTGGCAGCTTTCATTCTCGATTTTAGAGTCTTGATGAATCGCTCTGCTGTTCCATTGCTTTTTGGATGGTATGGTGGTGAAAAAGTATGTGTCATACCACATCCTTCCACAAACTGTTTTGTTTGAATTCACTTGACGTGTAAGGAGGCCCATTATCAGACACTGGTTTTCGAGGATAACCATATGTGCTGAACCATTTCTTCAGTGTGCTTATCACGTTGGCCGCTCATATGTTTTTCAAAATCGCTACTTCCGCCCATTTCGAGTATGCATCTACACCCACTTGCCAATATTGTCCGTCCATCGGGCCTGCAAAATCTAGATTTACTCTCTCCCATGCACTGTTAGGTATGTTCCATGGGTAAAGTGGTATCGCTGGTTCTTCTACTCTATTCTCCTGACATGGTATCCACCCTCTCACAAACGTTTCTAGATCTTCATCAATTTTCGGCCACCATACGTAATATCGAGCCAATGATCTCACTTTCCGAATCTTCACTTCTTCAGGCAGTCCTAGATTGAAACTGATAATCCATGGTAGTCCAAAAATTGGTTCGTCTAGCTCATCCATTACGACAACTTGGAGCATCTTAGTCTGCTTCCCTAACTTTACTTTCACCTTGGTTTTTCCAAGTGTCCTCAGCTTCCGTTTTCCATATCCTTGAATTCTATTTGTGGGATACAACGTGGGTTTGCCAATTTTCAGCCACATATCCTTGGTAATAGTAGACACCAATGCTCCAGAATCATATTCCATTCGCCAGGCCACTCCATTGATTTCTACGTCAATTACAGCTCTTTCTATTTTCTTAAGCTTCATTCACCTAATGGTTCGGCTGTTTTAAGTGATTTGATGGCCTCCTCCTCACTACTGCTGGTAGAAGTTTCATTCTCTGACAGTTTTTTCATTTTTCTCTGAGTACAAAACTTGGCAAAATGCCCTAGGTCATTACAAATGTTGCACGGAAATTTTAGTGCTGGGCAGAAGCCTTTATTGTGCCACGTCCCACATTTGCTACATTTTACCCTCTCAGGCCTACTGTCCTTGCCATGTGGTATTTTAACTCCTTTTTTATACATGTGACCGCGAGTATCAATTTTGCTTATGTCCTTACACCCCACTTCCTTCTCTGCCTTCTCCAATGTCAATGCCATATGGAACAAGTCTTTGAAACTCACTGGTAACTTCGATACTGTTTTCGCGTTCGGCCATCGTACTCGAGCTTCCATCTCAGTCCTTTTGTGGTTCACTCCCGCCACGAATCTATCCCGTAGACGTTCATCCACGATTCCTGGTACGTAGTCACACTTCGCACTGAGTTCCTTCAATCTGGCCGCAAAATCAGAGAAGGTTTCAAAGGATTTTCGCTCCGCGCGTTCAAATGCGATCCTCGGCTCAAAAACTGTGGTTGAGGGTTGGAAAATTTCACTAAACCCCTCTTTTATTATCACATAAGATACCTCGTCTATTTCTTCTGGCAGAAAATGGTTAGTAATTTTCTGTAGTGGTTCTGCCCCCACATATGCAAGCAGCAGATCCCGTTTCATTGGTTGACTAATATCTGACTCCGACCCCAATCCTTTCACCTGACATAGTACTCTCTCAAACCTATTGATATAGCTTCCCCATTTTTCAGCTCTGTCATACACGGGAAAGCTAAATTTTTGAACGCACCTTTGCAATTCTTTAATATTATCCTCGACCGATGGGTTGGTATCTGTCCCTCTCGACTGCATGCTTCTTTTTCTTCGTCATCCTAGTCGCCATTGTAATATACGCACAACTACTATTGAACTACACTACAAAATACAAACACTATAGTTCACAATGACACAAATCATATATTCTTGAAAAGTAAGCAGTCGAAATTAGGGACGTTGCGATACTTCCGATATATCGTGGTATCGATACTTCTCTTCCGATACCACCGATATTTGTATCGATACTTTGCATCCGATATTATCGTGGTATCGATACTTTCTCCCGATATTATCGGAAGTATCGATACTTGGTGACCAATACCACCGATATTTTCCATGGTTTTGTTCTTTTTTCAATCTAATATTCCCACCACAAATCCAGGAGACGACCAGCCAGCCCCAGGCCCGAGGGTATTGTAATGATTTCAATTTGTTGAGAACTTTGAGAATATAGCCTTGCAATTAAATTATTTTAGATTCAAATCCATTCATATTGGATTGCAATAGTTAATATAGGCTCAATCTGAACTTGTCAAACTAAAGTCATAGTAGTTTCTAATAGTGTTTATTTAATTTCCACCAAAATACCTACGTCTTCTCAAATCAAGAAATATGATTTATTTATCATTTCGAGGTTTTTCATAGTAAACTATAATCTCTTATAAATTTCGAATGTTCTGTAGATAAATCACTTTTAGTAAAACATTCTTATAATTTTCTCCAGATTCTATAATCTACCAATCAAATTTAGTTAAATTTAATCTTAAAAGGGAGCATAGCCACTTAACCACCTGCCCTTTGCTATAGAGGCAGGAAACTACTCAGTGATAAAGCTACTCAGTTTAATTATAATTCAAAAGGGAACCATATTTCACCAATTCAGACTCAGTACCACCTTTTCATCATTGAAATTTCTTCTTAAATATTTATTTTAAAATGAATTCATGTCCCTGTTAAATTTGAAACTTTTGACCTGCCTTATTCATCTTAAGTTCATCGAACCATTGAGTTACTCACATGAAACTTAATATCCTTTTAATGCAAGATGTTGATGTATTTTATGATTCCATTTATTTTAATGATTATAATTACTCTGAAAACCATAACATGTTGCGAAGTGAAATAGGCAAGTCAATAACCTTCAATGGCCTAGCTAATTCTCATATAAAATATGAAACTTTGTCCTCATTAAAAATCTTGTGTTACCATATGAAATACTCTTTAATTTAATCAATTTTTTTGCTTAGAAAAAAAAAAAAAAAAAAAAATTCTTCAAAATATTGTTTCTAGCAAAATTTAACACCTCACTGGAGAACCCACCCACCTTAAAATGTTTTCTGTGAAAGGAAACTGCTCTGAAAACCCCTAAATGAATTCCTAACGTTCACCTACGTAATAACAACAAAATTTGATTAAAGGTTAGTGAAACTATTTAGTGCTAGTCATGTGTAAGTGGATAGATAGTCATGGAAATGTTGAGAATAAATTGAAGATTTGAAACTGAAAACTATGGTTCAAATTGAAATATTCAACTTAGTAAATTTAGTATTTGAATAAATAAGTTAGCTTTCCTATTTTCAACAAACAGAGAGATTGGAATCAACAATGGGACAAGTTTGAGAATTCAAAATCGGACATCTACTTGGTGATATATCTATTAATTTAAAATATTGATTAAGAATCCTATTATCAGTTCCTTTCAACAGAGTTCTGGATGCATTCTCCGAAGCCTACCTATTACGTGAGGTGTGAGAAAATTCCAATAAAAAAACTATTAACCAAGTGGCATTCCCCCCACCTATTTTTACACGTAAAAAAAGTATCGAAGTATCGAAAGTATCGATACTTTTCAGCCGATATTGAAGAAGTATCGATACTTTGCTTTCAATAATATCAGGTATCGATACTGCTAGAAAAATATCGGATCGTATCGAGTATCGATACTTAGGTGGTATCGCAACGTCCCTAGTCGAAATACAACATTAATCTAATTATCTTAGAACACGTCAGTATTTGTTTTTATCAACAAACATTCCGTTGGTTAGCAACCATGGGGTTACTGTTATCCACTACAATATATAAAAGACGAAATGTATTGTGATATCTTATCTCAATAAGTACCTCTATATTTACCTAATCGTGATTTATTAGATATTTACCTACCTATCTACTGAATAATGGTGCAGTACCTATCTACCTAACTGCTTTCCTATATTAACTTAATCGTTGTAAGATTCCCACTCTTCATGCTCCCGTTTTGATTTTGACAATTGACGTTATTAGTCGTGTGAATTTTGCTGCGACCTAGAGAAGAGCACAAATTTAAGACTTTAAAAGCCGGCAAAATGGAATGCTATATAATATTCCGTTTTTTTTTTTTTTTTTTACGAGTTCCGCGTTGAACGTTGTCAATAATTCAGTTCCTGTGAAGAACCAACATTATTTTACCAATATTTATTTTGTTCCAATTTTACTATTCTGATCTGCAAATTGTTTGTCAACCTTTAGTGAATCCTTTTCTTGTCAACTAAGTTCCCAATATGGTGAAAAGCTACCCAGGAAGAGTTTTTGAAATTAAATAAAACGTTATTCCGATGTTCTGATGAGACTGTTCATTTCCCCCTTGTTTTAATAAGGCGATATTACCCTAACCGCATGGCGGTATTACCCCAGCTAGCTGGGGTAATACCGCCATTTACAAGGGTTTCGTAAATTGTTGTTTACTAATATAACATTGCTAAACAACCAGCCAAAACGTTATAATTACTAAATTTAGATATTACCCCATTTTCCCCTACATCTCATGACCCCTAAGCCATTGTAGTGTCAAGGGTCAAGGAAAGCTAATTTATTACGCAAAGTTATTTAAACTAATAGTGTTCAGTACCCATTATGAACTAATAGGTACCTAATGTGAAAAGAAGGCACTAGGTAGGTACCTACTATTGAATAGTAGGTACCTACTCTTGTAAGTAGTAGATACTTAGGGTTGCCAGATTTTTTCGGATCATATAAAGTATATCCTGGCTGCAACCAAGGAAAATTAAAGTATTTCAATGAAAGTTAAAGTATACATTAAAGTTAACGTTCTCGACTTACACAGTAAGGTATTTTTCATTCAGCATCTGCACGCAAAGTGTAGGATCTACCTACAAGTACCGATGACATAGCTAAAGAATAAGGGGTTCTAAAAAAACCGAGTCTTTCTTTTGGGAGTTATTTTCCACTACTTTAAGCAAACAACATCGTGTATAGGCACCTACCAATTAATTAAAGAACCAAATAGCTGAAGGAATCCTCATTACATTGGTATCACATACAGACATGGGCGCCGACTTGTCCAAAACTTTGGTGGGGCTTGACAAGGTGGAGGGGGGGGGGGGGGTTGGGGGTATGGAATTTGACGAATTTCATGCTAAAAGTTGCCATTTTTGGGCCCTTTTGGATGCTTAAAAGTCCAGTCATGCAGCATGACCCCATGAGCGAATTTTTGAAGAAATCTTCGACATTTCAGTCGCTATTGATCGTGTACAGAAATTTTAGTTTATGATGTTGATAGACAAACATGGAATCAAATTATTAAAAATAATCAGGAGGTACTCATACTTTATTATTATAAAACTAATCTTGTAGATTTAAAGACAAATGTGGGTAAATATTCATAGATTTCGATGGAGGGAGGCCTTGAGGTTAACGTTACTGACGGCCGAGCGGAGCGAGGCCTTGGGTCTGCGAACTAGTACGTACATAAATAGAACTTCTTCATAATTCCATGGCTGATATTTTCTAAGCCACAGTCAGTATTAAAGCTACATCAAGTTCTGAAACAGTTGAGCGTAAAACATTAAAGAGAACGACCGAGAGAATCGGAGGACGGAATATTTCACAGAGTAAACTTATCAGTTGTTTTTTTTTTTTTTTTTTTTTTTTTTTTTTACCTATGTTTTATAGGCAATACCTCTTACAATACCTATGTTTTTCGAAACAGCATGGTTCTGAGAATATACCACATGATTGGTTATACAGAAAAAAATACTTCCATAAGAGTAGTTCAATCTGAATTTTGGACAATGTTTCATGCAAATATTACCAATTTTTACAACTAGCGAACGGCATTATTTCGATTTTTGACTGATTTTTCAACTTTGAAATTTTTAAAACTTGATACATATTCTTATAGGAAATTTTACGCTGATTCAGAATATACCACATGTTAGTATATATACCAGCATACATATATACATACATACATACACACATTAAAAAAATGCGTTAAACTTCAGAATATGATTCAGAATAGCCTGAAACGGATTTCTGCATAAATGTTTTTCAAAAATTCACATTCTACAAGCTTTGAGGCGAGAGCAATAGCTTAATTTTCTTCAAAAATTCGCTAATAAATTAATCACGTTCACGTAAGTAACGTTCTGAGACGGGTCAATGCACTGAGCAGCCGCAACTAATGTCCAATGTCCTACACAGCGTCGCCACCCCGCCAAGCTTCCCCGCATAAACAAACAGCAAGGGCAACTGGCCTATTTATCAGCCACATTGCTGCCTACTCTGGGGATGTATAGAGTTATACCATTAAAATTTTAAGATTTTCAGTAAGAAAAAAATTGGTGGGGCACAGCCCCTCCACTCTCATTATTGGATTATTGGTCTCTTATGAAGTCGGCGCCCATGCATACAGAACAGACCCACGGTATCACATTATCATGACAGATGACATCCAAAAAGTAGACAGAATCATTGAACCGTTCGTTGCTGTTGTTGCGGTGTATGGGGTTGAGCGCCCGGCGGGAGATGGTCAGCCTTCTCAACTTCTCGTGTATACGTGAGTGACCCTAGGCCAATTTTCGTCCATGCAGGTTCTGGTGTAGGTAAGTATGGGGTCCTTGTCCTTGACTAGTAAGTAGGTGTGGGGGCTGAAATGTTCTTCTTCGTTTCAAATATAAAGTATTTTGGTCTAGTTTTAAAAAGTATACAGTATTTTGAACAAAAATAAAGTACTCAGGATACTTTAAATTAAAGTAGATCTGGCAACCCTATAGTTACTAGACGATTGATCAGCTGATGGTTTCCTAAAGCTGTTTCTATCGTATTTAATCTCCGAAGCTGAAGTTAATAGACGATGAAAATGATTGGCTCATTCCTATTCAGCTGAGTAAGCTAAGTTGTCTCCTGTTCATCCTATTAAGTTGAGATTTGATAGGGAGACTCTCTGGGACAAAGCGAGACGATTGAATTGATTGGGTCTTTTCTGATCAGCTGAATGAGGTAATTTAATTGATACATTTTGACATTGATATTAATTTATCAACTGTCATGATTCATTTCGCATCTGCAGCCTCTATTTTGTCACCTGTCATGGCTCATTTTGCATTTGTCATTTGAAATATGTATTAAAAATTAAATAGGCATATCCATGACACGATTTTTTCCGTTTTAGCTATATTTTATTAGGAATTGGTCTTTTTTTAAAGCAATTGGTACTGTAGTCCAGCAGTGAGGTACTTTTGCCTGGACATAATTAGAAAGTTAATGAAATTTTGGGGTGTTGTTTTGGGAAGCCTAGGGAAGCTAAATCCGAGTTTTCCGACACAAAAAAAAAAAAAAAAAAACCCCCTGCGCTCGATTGTGGGTGGCTGAAAAACCGCGATTATTTCGGACTTTTTCCGGTTTTCCGCCTGTAACTCGAAAACTATGCCTCGTAGAGGTATTTTTATTACATTTTCGGGAAGAGCATTAAATTTCCTTCAAATTTCACTAGTCACATGTTTTTTTTTTTTTTTTTTTTTTTTTTTTTTTTTTTTTTTTTTTTGTTTTACCGAATAGCTGCTATGTTACAGCTGTTCCAAAGTACATCAAATTTCTCAAAATGTAAAATTTGCAAATGCAGGTTTTAGCCTCATAACATTCATTTGTACGTGTACAATGACTCAAATGTATGTATGTCATGCATACTCTATGAACCCCCCGACCCCCCCCCCCCCCCCTTCAAGCGACAGACGGGAACCTCCACCTTGCATCTGTAAAAGAAATGATCCCCTATTTCCATGCGGCAGGCCATCTGAATTATGCCAAGAGTGCACATTTATATTACCAAGGTGCAATCAACTTGAAAGACAAGATGGATCCTGAAGAATTCACTAAGGTCACTAAAAGTGGGAACTTCACACTTCCGCCGCACACATAAATTTTGGTCAGGTGGCTGGTCTGACATGACCATAGAACAAGTCCTTATGCGAGCCAAGAAGCGTTACGGTGGGCTGACTCGTGGTCGTGGAGTCACAGAGAGTGTGCTATCTCGGTGGATTGTAGGAATGTTATGCCTCCAAAGTATCAATGAGCAGATGGAAGTGTTCATTGGAGTTCGTACCGAGACGAGTGAGCAGCATGTTGATAGAAGGCCCTCTCGCGCAGCCAGGGACAATCTTGACATTAAAAAGCTTGGTGATTGGTTGGCTGATCACCCACCATTCCTAGAAACGGAAGAATTACTATCAATTGGCACTGGCGCTGTTGCTCCTGACGGTTTGAACTGCTACTTAGCACGAAGTGTTGGCATAACTAGCATGAAAAAGTGTTTGGAACAAGACAACTTTCATGACCTGAAGTTGAGAAAGGATAAGGTTGTAACCCTGGCGTCCCCAACCTGTACAATTACAATTAAAAATAAGAAGTTCACCTTTGACCCACTTACTCTGTTTCAAGGGATGTGCCTAACAAAGCACGACCGAAGCTGACCTCAGAGGCATATTCAAGTATGAGCTATCCTTCCCAATGTCCCTGTTCACAGAGGAAGGTATGCTCAAAGGCAAGAAATCCGTGTTGTATGACTTTGGGGAAAGTAAATGTGCAGTCATTGATGGTGGACAGCTGCTACACAAGGTTGTTTGGAGCAAGTCTAGAGAAGCCACATTTGAATTGGTCTACCAATCATACATTAATTACGTCAAGCGTCACTTTGGCAGCAAAGACATCATAGTTTTTGATGGATATCCAGTAGGGATAAATAACCAAAGTACCAAAGCTGCTGAACCCCAATCCAGTCCGCAAAACTAGCAGTTCGATATCTTCTCCTGTTATAGTAACGCTGTCGAAAGTTGTGGCTTGTTCGATGGCTGTTTCCACAATCATCACATCAGCATCATCTGTTGCCTGCTTCACTTCAATCCCATTGGATCCATTTCAGACATGAGCAGTGAAATAAAGTTCTACTTGTTAGTATCATTAGCCAGAAACTTTGCCTGCGAGATTGTGCTGCTGGTAGTTGCCTTTGTGAATACGAACTTGGTTGATGAGTGCTGCAAGGAGCGTCGATAACGTTCAGTAGCTTTGGTACTTTGGTAATTTATCCCTACTGAATATCCATCAAAAACTATGACGGCTTTACTGCCAAAGTGACGCTTGACAGTAATAATGTGTGATTGGCAGACCAATTCAAATGTGGCTTCTCTAGACTTGCTCCAAACAACCTTGTGTAGCAGGTGTCCACCATCAAAGGCTGCACATTTACTTTCCCCAGAGTTCACATCTTGTGCAGGAATGAATGCCTCATACAACACGGATTTCTTGCCTTTGAGCATACCTTCCTCTGTGAACAGGGACATTGGGAAGGATAGCTCATACTTGAATATGCCTCTGAGGTCAGCTTCGGTCGTGCTTTGTTAGGCACATCCCTTGAAACAGAGTAAGTGGGTCAAAGGTGAACTTCTTGTTTTTAATTGTAATTGTACAGGTTGGGGACGCCAGGGTTACAACCTTATCCTTTCTCAACTTCAGGTCATGAAAGTTGTCTTGTTCCAAACACTTTTTCATGCTAGTTATGCCTACACTTCGTGCTAAGTAGCAGTTCAAACCGTCAGGAGCAACAGCGCCAGTGCCAATTGATAGTAATTCTCCCGTTTCTAGGATCAGCCAACCAATCACCAAGCTTTTTAATATCAAGATTGTCCCTGGCTACGCGAGAGGGCCTTCTATCAACATGCTGCTCACTCGTCTTGGTACGAACTCCAATGAACACTTCCATCTACTCATTGATACTTTGGAGGCATAACATTCCTACAATCCACCGAGATAGCACACTCTCTGTGACTCCACGACCACGAGTCAGCCCACCGTAACTTTTCATGGCTCGCATAAGGACTTGTTCTATGGTCATGTCAGACCAGCCACCTGACCAAAATTTATGTGTTCGGCGGATGGTGAAGTAACACTTTTTAGTGACCTTAGTGAACTCTTCAGGATCCATCTTGTCTTTCAAGTTGATTGCATCTTGGTAATATAAATGTGCACTTGGCATAATTCAGATGGACTGCCGCATGGAAATAGGGTACGAACTAAATCACTCGCGACGAAGTTGTGGAAACCCATTACAAAACGGAAGTTAGTGAAAAACGTTGTCTATTCCCACGAAAAATAAAGAGTTACAATGTTAAATCGATTTCGACTGTTAGGCCATCATCAGTAACAAACAATAACAATAAGTTATATTGTAAAATCTACAACAAATTTAGCTTAAAATCAAGGAAAGGATATAATTACAAAAATGTTAATTGAAATAAACGAAGCATTAAACGAAAAATAATTCTACAATCTGAAGATTTGGGATCAGGTGCAATCGACGGTGCAAAACCAACAAGGAAAAGATCGCATTACACGTTGACAGCAATAACGTGCTTTTTTTTTTTTTTTTTTTTTTTTTGTCTACAGGTTTGTAAGTTTTGCACACTGAATAACTGAACAGTACCCATTTCCTAAAAACACAAAACAAACGAGCTAAAACGGAAAGAACTGGAAACATGGCTTAAATCCTATTGTAACATAAATAAAAGTCATGGAAACCTAATTAGTTAACGGCTTAAGTGGTGCTTAAACAACAGTGAACAACAGTTCCAAAATACGGTGTTAAGAGGGGAGGGGGGGGGGGGGGGGGGGGGTACGATTGCCTGAGGAGGGTGAGAGCATGATAAAATGAACACGTGAACGTTCTTTAGTACCTACCGAAAGTAACGATTTACGCAACAGAAATTGAACGGCAAATTTCTGTAATACCTACTAATTTTCACTAAATAGCAGACATACGGTAACGAGTCATGGGAAAGTATGAAAAGGGTTGCGAAACTAGCCAAAATGGTGGAGAATAAACAGAACAGATGGGTTATGGGGAATATTTTACAACTAAAAAATAGTACCTATTTTCAGACACTTTTTCACCTATTTTTGGCTCATAGCACCCATGAGTGTGGAGCGATCGAGCTGGCGAGAAGTTAGGACCAACTAGACCCCAAGTGGAGTCTATGTGCGAAAGAACGGATTTTTTAAGTCAATTCTAAGGCCTTTTATGGCCCGGACGGCGGACGGACATTGCAAATTTGGATTCTACTCACTTTGAAACGTAAAATGACAAAGTTTGAGGGAGGGGGGGGGGGGGGGGATAAAATGCTTTTGCTATACGATCACATAGGCTTATTATTGAAAATAATAAACCAAAATTGATTGATGGTTCATTTCTTCATGGAATTTCACGTAAAATTTGAATCTGCAATAAAAAATGGGGGTTTCCATCTCAAAAAATCGAAGTTGATGTCATTTGCACCACACTGGCGAAAGTGGAGTATTTTTCGTGAGATCTACGTAAAAAATTATGAAGAATGGCGTTGGTCTCTTTTTTTTACGCTGAATTCAGAGGAAATGAAGGGGGGTGGGGTCGCTTTCCTTTTCATTAGCTATTATTATAATGAAAAATAAATAAAACCTATTCAAAAAATCCATCCACTACCACATCTATTATTTCTCTTGCAGAAATCATACCACATAGATAAAGCTGTTGAATTTAATACTTCGTCCACGTACACACGTACACGTACACTCGGAGGCATAAATAGATAAATATGGCATTACTTATACAATTTATAAAACTCGGGCTTAAGTGATTATCGAATGTGTACGAAGGTACCTACAAATTGCCAAAAGTGAATTGGTACTTGGCTGGTCGGGGGGAGCTGGTATTCACTATCCGAACCTTCAACTGGCTATTGTGAGTAAAACTGGCTATCTGTGATGATACTGCCTTTTTTACAACAACTCTTCGCAATGGAAATATTCGTATATTACGAGAAAGTTGGTTTAGATATACCTAGATCTTAGGCAAACTCACCAGATAGACCTCAAAAGTCCATGATTATTTATTTACATCTCTCGTTCTAGGTGCACTAGAATCGTAGTTTTGACAATGATTTGTTCTGCTTTTAATAATATTTCCAAAAATTATTGTAAGGTGCCTATTATTTTGTTTTTATTTTGTTTCTTAATATAGCCTGGACTGGAATAACATCTTTTGAGAATGAAATATTTTTTACCTATGTCAGTGATGGTGAACCGGTGACGTATATGAAGTATCACGAAGCTCACCCAGCGAACATATTTTTTACATCTCCGTGAGTAGCAATTATCAAATCATTAGTATTATGTTTCCTTACTTGGTATCTACCAGAGCGTGAGAGACCCTATGATCGTGGGAGGGGTCTCCGAATGGGGCTACGAACTGACATCAAGTTCATCAGTGGAGAGCTACCCTCCGACCACTGGTTGGTTCTGACCAAGGTGGTGTTATCATCCAGACTATCTGTTTTCCCTGACCAAGTTGGAACGTGTGTGACATCATCTGTACTAGTGCGATGTCACCTTCGTTTAAGGCACGAAAGTCCTTATTCTAAGTCTTTCATATTTTATGTCTAATATAGGTAAATCGGTATATTTGCTCAAATTTAGTCTCATAATAACTTGTTTCATTCAAATACCATTACCAGAAACAGCAAATTTTACATTTGGTGGTGCGTTTGGTGGTTTGGTTTTCGATGACATCCCTATTTCTAACGTCTGAGGAGTAGGGGGTTAATATTGAAATTATCACTGAAGGAGGAATATGTTGTAAAAGAGCTGTTATTAAGCACATTTTCTTTTTTATAAGTACCCATTAGAACATACAGAAAGGAAAACGATTTTTTTTATTTGAATTTTTATAAATTCTAAGGAAAAAGTTTTTTTTAATTTGAATTTTTATAAGTTTTAATAACAAAGTTAGTTTTTCCAAACTATTTCCATTTGCATAACATTTAATGAAATTTTAAAGAGAAGTGAATGGAAGTTTTCAAGTTTGTGGTACAATCTGCTATCACAATTTTAGACTAAACATTTTTATCATAGTTTCCTAATAATCAGTCTGTTATAATATCTTAACTTCGCAGTAACTCAAGATCAGCAAAAGTATCTAGAAAAGGAATATCAGTCTTCATAGAATTTCAAACTATTAAGAAAAATATAAATTCAACAAGGCATTGTAAATTCAATAAAACATTTCGGATTGAATAAGGCATTATAAGTGCACAGGGAAATTTTAAATTCAGTAAGACACTCCAAGTGCAATAAGACATTTTAAATGCAATAAGCAATTTCAGTTCAATAAGACATTTTAAATTCAATAAGAAATATCTTTGGAATGAGACATGTTAAATTCAATAAGCAATTTCTGTTGAACAATGAAGCAAGTATTTTCTTAAGGGAGTCACACGAATCATAATGAGGGAAAAAGCAAAATAACACTTTTATTTTGTCCAAATCATCGATCATGGAAAAATAAAACAATACTTTTCAATCAAATGTTGACCTTTCAAGATTAACTATAATCCTAACAGCCCTAGTTTCATCGAGATGTGTACCTGTGGTTGCCCTTATTGTTATCTTCAGAGCAAACAGTGATTGGTAGGTCCATCTTTTAAATTAATAGGAATAGGTGTAAACCTTTTCAAACCACAACTATTAAACCCTTTAAAGTCAAGGATACTTGAGCTCTCCCAATCCTAATAGGACCTGTTTGGGTCGTTTTTTATCATTCAATTGAGAAATTCCGTACTACGTTCTACTAGATATCCTTTTTCGGCATTAAGAGCAAACTTGGTTTTATTACGCTGATCTATATAATGAACTAGACAACTAAAACGTTTCAGAAACTGTAGATTTGGGAGACACTCTTTATCGATTTCGTATGGAATCACGAATTTATTGGCCAAATGAGGTATCCTATTAGACACAAACAATACGTAGTGGAGGGCATATCCCCAAAACGAGTGTGGCATCGGACATATATATGGTAACACGCCTTTATCAAATGGCTTCAAACCAAGTGTTTTTAATGAACAAACGACTCCGAGAACTACTACCAATTTACGCAACGTTACTCCAGAAGAGAACCAATCTTACAGGACATAGAGAAAAGAAAGAAAATTACCACACAAAGAAAAAAAAATAAATAAAAAAATATAAAAAAATAAGATCAATGATGATTTAGCACATAAGACTGGGATGGTGGGTCATTTGAATGTTGGAGACAAGGTTTGTATAACAGACCTGAAAAGACATGGGAAGGTAGGAACTATCTGTCAAGAATCACATTCGTACATGGTCTAAATAGAAAAAAGGCGAATTCGAACTAATAGATTTCATCTAAAGTTATCATCTTACTTCTACCCAGTTTCAACTTCTATTATTAGTGCTGATATACAGACCACCGTTGCAGCTGGAGCACACAACCACTCGCATCTAAGTCCCAATGAAAAAGTGCCGACTCCGGGCACAAGTTATCCAGGAAGGTTCAAAACTACCTCCGGAATTGAGGTCAGAAGGCCTCGTAGGTACACTCAGGAGATGCTACCCAAGAGAGGGAGGATGTTTGATAGGTTACTACCTACCATCCAGCTAGGTACCTAGTCAACTAGCTCGCATGATTATTACACTAATATAATTAGCATATCCAGAATGACATATTAGACAGCTCTTGTCCCATTACCTTGAAAACATTTTGCAAAGTACGGAAGACCACTCATCTTGTGAGTCTGATTTATTTTCTGATCAACCTACTGAAATACATTAATTGCAATTAAGGATTTTATGTCCAAAAAACGAACATTGTTTCAAATCAATTTGCAGTCTATGCAACCCTTGTCTATGCAACATGGTGGGAAGATGAATTTGTCATAAATCTTCGTTTCTCAACTTTACTAAAAAGTGTGAAATTGTGGGGTGGTGGCGGAGCTTTAATGGGGTGAACCCATTTGCGATGTACGATGCCCAGAGTTCCGATAAGTAATGTACTATAATATACGGGGTTTAATAATCACAGAACAGAGATCTGCATATACGGGCAATACGAAATGACAAACCTTTATGTAATAATTTGCAGCGTTTTTCATTAGATTCAAATAGTAATGGAATGTGATCATCAGAATGAAATACATTTTTGTTTCAGTCCATCAATAATAGCGATGTCATTGTGGGCCTATGACATGTGGACTGTTATACCACGCAGCTCCCGTTATTTTTTCTGTGAAAAGTGGTCATGAAAGATGAATTTCTGTTCGTTGATAGACCACTACACTGCATTGCGACCCCCAGCATGATGTCACTGACATCTGGTGAATCTACTAAATTATTTTTTGTTCACTCCTTTTTAGAAAAATATATGTGTGTCTTGAAGTTTGCTAATACTTTGTTTCACCTTTTGAGAATAAATTATTTCACCTCTGGCGTTTTGGCTAAAAATTTCGTAGAAGAGGATCTACGTTTTCTTGGTAAGTTGTTTAACTGAACCATGTATACATTTCGGGCGTTTCAAGATAAACGTATGGAACAAATTTGAATATTAGATTTGTACATACATACCTCAGGATTGAAGTCAAGCTAGCACTATAGAATTAACTACAATGAGAACGGCTGTTGTCTAGTTCTACAATAGGCGAGCGAATGACAACTTTTTGGGATATTCTTTTACTAGACGTTCAACAGCACATCCAACACCCCATTACCAGTGCCATCTAGATCCAACTCTTCTTCAAATTCGACCTCCGTAACATCACTTTAGGCGTAAATCTGATCTATTTGTCCAACTAATGTGTATTTTGCTAATGGATTGATTTAAGATATTTTTATATCCGCGCCTGTGTCAATGAAATATTCTAGTTTTGAAATGGTATAAATGAGCAGGCGGCTAGTTTCCGGGCCTAAATCGTCTGCTACCAACTCGTTTGCCGCCACATTTTCTTTGGTATCTTCTGAAGTATCTACATGGTGCATAGCATCGGCGAGCTTGATCACCAAATCGTAGGTGATACCAGCATTTCCTTTTTTTTTATAGTGATTATATTTTTATTTTTTAGATGCGAGCTTGCGAGCATCCAGACCACCAAACTATAAAAATCAGTCTTATCTATTACGTAGGCCTGTTTCATTATACGGAGGCCAATTATGGTTTATAAGGAGGCCGGTTTATCATACGGAGGCTGGTGGTGGGGGTATGACGGGGCACTTGAACGCCAAGTGATTCTTTTCTGTTAATATAATCAATATGAACATGCTACAGATGAATGCTGGAATTGGGACTAGATTGTTGATGGTGGTAAATTGTGTATCCCGACAGTAACAATTCCAAATTTAACGATTTAATTAACCATTTAATTATAATGTTGTACTTATTTATTTATTTATTTTTTTTTTTTTCAATTTATTATTTTAATAAATTGTATAGTAATAACTTTGTCGTACAATTCCACGACTGATATCTATCGCTAAAAAATTATGTACACTACTTTAAAATGTACTAGGTAGGTACTTTTAAACGCGTCCAGCGAACGTACCTATTTGCACACTAAAGTTTGGCCCACAACATTTCAAAGGTCACTGTTGATTCAGTTGATTGGTTGCAGTCACATCGGTCTCCAGTAATTTAGTTTCGAAGTTACAGTTCTAGTGTTCATATACCCTTCATTTTTTGCACAGAGTTTAAATGCACCAGTGGTTGGAGGGTTCCGTGGTCGCCACCCAGGAATTTGCTCGCATATGTCTCTGGTGAGTGCTAATTTATTGTCGATTTTTTCGATTTGAAGCCGCTTGATCGCCATTTTCCCCTTCGTTGTTCGGTTTCACTCGAGTGGGGGCTGGTCGCTGCGTCGTGACGTTGCGCATTGGGTATATCTACGGTGACCATACGTCCCGATTTTATCGGGACAGTCCCGATTTTAAAGCCTGTGTCCCGGGGTCCCGAATTGGGAAAGAAATGTCCCGATTTTCACCAATAAAGATTTTTTCAAACCAAATCATCATGAAAAGTTATTAGCTTTATTTTAAAATGAATGATTAGTACCGTGGAATTTCTTTACACCGCACACAACATAACTATTATCATAGTCACAGGAGCAGTCTGGAGACCCAACTGTGTTGGCCCCCTCGACCTCAGCGAAGGTTTCTGCCACAGAGGCAGCAAATGAATATTTGATTCTTTACAAAAACTTGGTTGACAGAAAAGAGTCTTTATTTCTACCAATGAAAGTAAAGGAACTTCAAAGAAACAGTGTTGCTGCCGGAAATGCATGCGATTTACAAGAGGTGAAAAATACAGTAGGAACTTTTTATGACCACTGCATTACTTATTTTGATCTTTGGAAATCAAACGTTGACAGCTTGAGTCAACTGTCTTGGATAGACTTAAAGAAGCAGCTGAAGTGGGAAGAACTAGAGGAAAGTTGGGATTTGTTTCAAGATAGGCCATCTCTCTCGCTTGATGATTTGTTCAATGAGCTTAGTGTGCTGAACACACATCTTCCTGATGTCGTCCTGGCTGAATGGAAAGAACAAAAACTATCAACTGAGCATTGGTGGCTGACTTCATTTCAGGACTTGTAGAAAAACGAAATAAGCGTTCCTAATCTCAAAACTCTGGTAGAATTTTTTCTTTCTTTACCAGGAACAAATGCTTCAGTCGAGCGAGCTTTCTCATTGATAAACAACTTTTGGACAGCAGAAAAATCTTTAATGGCACTAGGCTGTGTTAAAGCATTACTAATTGTCCAAATGAACAGTTCTTTGTCGTGTGTTGAAATGTACGACAAAATAAGAAAAGACGACTCCTTGCTGAGAGCACTTTCCTCAACACAGAAGTACGACTGGAGTAAAAAGAGTACCCCTGGCCCTAGTGAAAAAATATAACAAGAACAATGATGTAAACAGACTGCTCTGTTAACTTTTATTTTTTCATTTTTTGGAAAATTAATGTTTGTTTATTTGACTATAAAAACTTACCTGTTGTTCGTGAAGTTCAGTTTGTTCGTGCAAAAGGTACATATTCCTTCTTTGTATGTAATAAAATTCTTGAAATTATTTTGTCATGTAATTCTTAGTACCACATTCTTTAATGCATATTACATATTTTTAGTTTGATACGAAGCTCTTAATAAACCAATGTTTGAATGGATGAAATAGGCTTAAAAACCAACTTTTAAAGGGTAAAAAATTCAAACTTTTACGGGGGTGGACCCCCGGACCCTCCTCCCCATGGAGGGTATTCTATACCCCTCAGACCTCCTTGATAGTTCTATCCGTCCCGATTTTGCTAAAGATAAATATGGTCACCGTAGGTATATCGCACCGCACCACCTTTTCCCTTTACCGTGAATAGGTGTGTTGCGCGGAGGGTGTTTATCAACAGTCCCCCCGCGTCTATCGCTGTCAGGTTTTAATCCGTCTTTCATCTGATTAAAACCAATATGAGCTGTAGTAAGTGCAACGATTCATTGCTCTCCGATGATTCTATTGTCTGCGTTTTATGTAGTGAGAACTTTCATTACAGTTGCGTGGGCATGTTGGAAAAGAACTTTAGGCGCTTGAATAAAACGACGTTAGCTAATTGGAAGTGTATGGATTGCAAAACAAATGATGGAAATACTTCTCTCAAATACGATTTACGTTCTTTCATGGGCGATTTAAAGTCGGAGATGCGTTAGGAGGCCGACACCACGAGAAGGGAGCTCGGGGATTTGATTTCGGGGCTTTCTGAAAAGATTGATATTCGCCTCGCTAAATATGAGGTTTTGAGTACGCGTGTAGAGGAAATCAAGGTGGATATGGACTCTGAGTTGGAAGCTTTAGAGGGGACCTCCACTCGGCCAACACTTCCCAGATGTGCGTCCGATATCCAAGCGAATTTCGCCGAATTAGAGGACCGCCGTCGTCGTGATTTCAATGCGATCATATACGATTTTCCTGAACCATCGATCGCTAACCCCACTCTCGCTATTGAGAAAGACCTCGTTAATTTGAAAGAGTCCCTTAAAAAGCTCTCTCCTGATTTTGAAAATCTGGTACAGCGCGTATCACGTCTGGGAGCACGTAAGGTAGATTTTAACCGCCCCTTGAAAGCGGTTTTCGACTCTCCCACTTCCGTCACCAAGTTGCTTGTAGCAAACCGTTCAATTGATCCCCCAATTCTTTCCATCTCTTCCGATAAAACTATCATGAAGCGAAAATTCCTCAATGATCTGAGAGTTGAATTGAGAACCAGATTGGACCGCGGGGAGTCAGCTCTCACTATCAAATATGTCAACGGTGTACCCCAAATTATATCAACGGCAACTGTACCCTCTGCTAACTGCTCGTCAAAAAACTAAATCCAGTGCCCTTTAGATTGAACCTATACTACCAAAACATTAGAGGCTTAAACACAAAATTATACGTATTGCACCACCAAGCACCCCATTTAACCTATGACATTTTACTCTTTACTGAGACTTGGTTAACACCAAATGTAGCGTCTGATGAGCTTCGGCTTTCTCGCTAAAACATCTACAGGGCCGATCGGTCTCCTTTCACCAATCATCATAAATCCACAGGTGGAGGAGTATTGGCTGCCATCTCGATAAATTGTCGATCCTATCGTTGGAATTCAGTAGGTATCGCTGAGCAACTCTTCTATGTTCTTCCCGATCATAGACTCGTACACTGTTCAGCCAAATTAGTTTCTTAATCTACATACGGCGCTGAAACCTGAAATGTAGCTCCTTTTTGGCATCTAGAATACAATTACAAATTATGGAGAACTCTGAGCAGCTTCGGTACCTCTGAGGCTAATTTCTCTCCTGATGACTCACGGTGCTGAAGTTTAGATTCCGACGTATTTATCTATGCCTTCGAAGATACACAGTTGCGTTCGTTTTAAACCCAGGATGTTCATATCCTACCTTGTTTGGAGTCAATTGTCATGAATGGGTGACTTAATTGCATAAATTGACGAAAAACTCGCAAAATATTTATATATTAGCTGTGCTTCCTCGTTTCGCTCGATCGTCCAAGAGATGAATGTAGCACAGAATATCATCACTTCAATTTCAAATGAATGGTGTCAGTACTGGTTGGGAAATACACTCAGAGAGGCGACCTAACCAGAGAGCACCTCATTTCAAAAATTCAGTACAGTTACATCTCAAAAGTTGAGTAGGTAGGCACAGAATAAGCTCAAGAGCCCACTCAGTTGATTATAATGGTTTCTTCTGATTAGAAGTTGTAATATTTATACTCTACCAACACCAAGGACGTCCCGTTCCAATTTTTAGTATCTCAAGTTCGATTGGAACCTCCTGAAGTTTTGCGTCTAAGTTGAATAGGAACAGAGTCAGTTATTTACGTAGGTATAGAACGAATTGTACCCGCTAGCTTCTCTTGCCCGTCCAAAATTGCATGACCACCAACATCAATAAATGTTAGGATTTTTTTTTTTTTTTTTTTGTCAATACTTCCAGATAAATGAACAGTTTAGAATTATTTTATAATACCCAGTAGTCCCCGAACGGCTTAAATTCTAATTTCAGCAATCAAGTTTCAACCTTACCTAATTAATTTACCAACCAAGATGTAACTAACTCAATATGACCTTAGTTAGGTACCCTACGTTGAAACTATTCCGACCAACATTGCTGCAGTAAATAAGGCGTTTTGATTCATCACAAAATCTCATACCAAAATTCTTGAAAAACTCGCAAGTAAAAGTCATTTGAATGAATCTCACCAGAACATTTAACTAAATAAATCACATAGAAACAAAATCCGCCAAGTCACACTCATCGTTTTAAAACAAAAGCAAGTGATGGGAATTAAATGTAGGCAAGGTAAAAAATAGCCTATTTTTAAAATTCGAAGACAACTCGAATGCAGTGCTTAAGGACTCTCTCAATTCTCACGAATAGAACATTGTCAAAATCTTTTACAGCAAGATAGGCTTCGGGCATTTTTGGCCCTCCTCGCCCGATTCTCGTTCCGCCTTATCAACAGTGCTTCCACTTTGCGGGAAATTTTCCTTTTGCGGAAAAATTAATACCTACCTGTAATGTTAAGTACCGCAACTGTTGAATAAATTCTATGCATATAAGGCCTAACAATTGTCTATCATTCCGTTCAGATCTACTGTCGCGTTTTTGACACGTTTCGTATCTTTAGGATGGCCCGTGATTTGAATTTTCGGAGGACCGCGAAAAGAGCAAACTTAGTCTTGGTAGGTAACAACAGGTGGAGGAGAGGCTATCAAATACCTAATTACTTAATTTGATATAATTGAAGTTTCTATTATCATCTGAGTGAACTCCGGAGGAAATTTCTTTACTATTCAACCTATGAAGCTGGAATTTTGTAGTCATGAACCATGACCGTTTTTTTAATCTGAATCACAAAATCTCATCCTTCGATTTCAGTATCATTCTCGGCTTTTGGCTTCCTCATTACCGGATGTAGAGAAGCTTTGTGTTCGTGATTGAAGTAAAAAAAATTCTTGTCCACCAAAATCAATATTCCCACTTGCTTTCTCGCATTTCAGAGCTTTCTGATCAATTTCCGTTCCGTGTATGTCTGTCTGATGTCTGTGGTAAATCCTGTTCACGCCCGATACTATACAAAGTTTCAGTCCGATCTCGATGAAATTTTCAGGAATTGTGCGAGTTAGCTCGTAGACAGTCACCTATAATTTTCATTACCATCAAATCAACAGTAGTCTGTGCGCATGCGCAAAAAGGATTTCTCATAGCGTCAATTTCAGATAATCTGCTGGCCCGACTTCAATCAAACTCGGTTGGGAATTTGGTATAACTACCTACTAGAAAAATGTTTTGTAAATTATATTGCAATTGATAGAGTAATAAACATTGCGCATGCGCGAAACTAATATAGATTTAGACAGGTAAAACTCCGAGTTTAATGGAGCGATTTTGATGAAATTTTCAGGGACTGTGCAGTTTAGCTCCTGACAGTGGCCTATAATTTTCAGTACCATCGAATCAACAATAGTCTGTGCGCATGCGCAAAAAGGATTTCTCATAGCGTTAATTTCTCATAATCTGCGGGTCCGATTTCAATCAAACTCGGTTGGTAATTTGGTATAACTACCTACTAGAAAAATATTTTATAAATCGTATTGCAATTGACAGAGTAATAACCGTTGCGCATTCGCGAAACTAATATTGATCTAGACAGGCAGAAATCCGACCGATTTTGATGAAATTTTCAGGGACTGTGCAGTTTAGCTCCTAGACCATCCCTTATAAATTTTAGATCTCAATTTATACTAAAATCTTCCGTTGCCTAAATTCGTGATTAATTTTGCTTCTGAGTCTACCTATAGATACCGGAAGCATTGTTTTCAGTTTCGGGAGAAGAAAAATTGTTTGTCTCTTAAATTAAAATTTCCTCTCACAATTTACGTTTTAGACCATTTTGAGTTGGGTGACGAACGTCTTCACTAAAGGATTTAAACTGTTTATCCTACAAATCCTATATTACATGGTAACTCCTTTCCTCAGCATCGAGAGCAATCATAACTAAACCTTACTAGGTTTCGTCACGAGTTCATTACACATGGAATGAATAAAAGGATACGAGGATACTCGTAGATTTGATAGTTTGTCGAAGTAAACATCAGGTTGTAAAGGTAAACAGGTTGTTTCTACACCAAGATACGCAACTACTTAGCTAGGTACTTACTTTAGTTACTTACTTCGGTTTTGTCAATGAAAGTAGGTTCCTACATTAGCAACAAGTAGTAATATAAGGAAAGTAGCGTTATATACTCGAATATCTATAAATCTACAATGAACACAAGTGTATGATTCTAACACGCGAATGCTTTATTCTCAAACTATTCCAAACGACAAACAGATGGTTGCTATAAACAGGATAGTTATTAGTTATTACTAATAACTATTACAGGATACTACATCTTTCCCCCACTTCATTTTTAGTTTAAACATAGTCTTTGAGTTTCGCTGGTGGTTTGACAACTCTTCCACTCCTTGCTGTCTTCTCATTGGTCGATTCTGATGCCACTGGACGGTTCACTTTGGTTCTCTTGAATAATCTTCTGCAGCAGTCGGGACACAAGGATTGGAGACATTATCGAGTGGGATTTTCTGAAACCATGACGAATTCCGTATCACTTCTGCACCATCACGACACGCTGTGATTTTGGTTCCACACACTTCCTTAACTTTGTAGGGATCTGGGTCATAAGGAGTGGACAATTTATTTCGTTTTTCTTGTCGTACCACCACTGCATCACCCTGTTCCAATTCATGAGGTTTCACGTGTCTTTTCTGGTCAGCATATTGTTTCATTTTCTGTTGACTGATTTCTTCATTTGTCACAAGCTTATCGTCCACATCATCTTCGAAGATATTCTCCGGCATTCTAGGTAGGTACGATTTGAAATCGTTCCTGAGGAGAGCTTTTGCTGGCGACACACGAGCTGAACTGTGTGGTGTATCGCGGTATTGCAATAAGTACTCTGGTAAAACATCTTCCCAATTTCTACCTTCGATTGCCGCTGATCGTAAAATTTTGTTCAAGTTTACCATGAAGTGCTCTACTCTTCCATTTGCTTCTGGCCAACGACTTGTGGTTCGTTGATGCTTGACCTGTAAAGAACGGCAAAACTGTTCAAAGTCGGATCCATTGAAAGGAGGTCCATTATCAGTTCTAATAGTGCTGGGAATACCGAACATTGAAAAAGTTTTAAAGATAAATTTTGTGACGACTTCGGTTCTTAATGATGATAAAAATTCAGCGATTGGATATTTACTATAGTCGTCAATAATAACCGCAACGTATTGTCCATTTGGCCATGGGCCAGAAAAATCCATAGAAATATTCTCCCAAGGGCCCTTTGGGATCGGGTGTGTCTGAATGGGATCCCTTGACTTCTTTTGATTGTTTGCCCGGCATGGTATGCATTTGTAGACCGCTTGCTCCATCAAAGAATTCAATTTCGGAAACCAAACCTTGCTTCTGAGCAGTTCCTTAGATTTCGAGATCCCTTGGTGCCCTCGATGTGCCAGACCAACAACTGTACTTTGTAGTGACATTGGAATCACAAGACGAGATCCTCTAACTACAATATTATCGGCAGTCACAGCTATTTCATCCTTTACGGGTGCATACAGAGAAAGAAGAGAATCCGACCAGTCACCAGACCGTACTGCTTTAATAACCTTTCCCAATGTGACGTCTTTGTTGGTTTCTGCTGAGAGTTCTTCTCGCGAGATTCTAGACGGCAGATGAGCTTTTGTCACTAGATTGATGAAGTCTTCCTCACTGGACGAAGTCGTTTTTCTTGCAGGATGGAGGGACATATAATCGGAAGGATTGTCTTTCCCAGGAATGAGGGACACCGTGAAATCGTACCCTATCGTTTTGAAAATTAATCTTTCCAACCGTGGTGACGTCTTGACTCCACATTTTGTCAGCAGAGAAACGAGAGGTTTATGGTCTGTGTGGATGACGAATTGAGCACCAGCCAAATATTCGTGAAAATGCTGTGTTGCCCATGATACTCCCAACATCTCTCGTTCAATTTCACTATATCTTTTTTGAACGTCAGTCAAACTGATGCTGGCACATGCTATTATAGCCGGTTTTCTATTTCCTGGTTGTGCCAAAATCGCTCCCAAACCTTCAGGACCTGCGTCAGTGTAAAGGTGAAGAGTTTTCTTTTTGTCAAAATATTTTATGGAAATAGCATTACTAATTTTTTCTTTCACCTCCTCAAAACATCGTTGTTCTGTATGTCCCCACTTCCATTCGCTGTCTTTCTTTTCTAAATTTCTTAGTGGTTTAGTCACATTAGCCAAGTTAGGGACGAATCTGGTAAGAAAGTTTACCATACCTAAGAAACTTCTCACCCCAGGAACGTCAGTAGGTGGTTTTAGCTTCAGAATGGCTTTCTTTTTGTTCGGGTCTACAGAAATTCCTTCATTTGATAAAACAAACCCTAAATAAGGCACACGTTCCTGGTTGAATATACATTTTTCTTGGTTTAGCGTCAATCCTTCATCCTGCAACCTTTGTAACACAGAGTTTAGTGTGTGGTCATGCTTTTCTACATTCTCAGCAAAAATCAATATGTCGTCACTGACATTTACACATCCGGGGATATCTGCAATAATTTGTTGAATGGTCGCATTGAATAATTCAGGTGCCGAATTTATCCCGAAGCTTAATCTTTTATATCTGAATAACCCCATGTGGGTTGCGAATGTTGTGACATAACGTGACTCGGGATGTAATTCCAACTGGTGGAACCCCTTATTCAGATCTAATTTCGAAAAAATCGTGGAACCATTAATGAGAGCCGCAATTTCTGGGAATGTTAGAGAAGGATGGCGTTCCCGCTGTATAGCCTTATTTGGCTTCCTCATATCAACGCAAACCCTTACACTCCCATCTTTTGTTGGGACAAGTACCACAGGAGAGACCCAGGGCGTTGGTCCCTCTGCCCTTTCAATTATATCCATTTCCAATAATTTGTTGATTTCACCTTCTAATTTCTCCCTCAGGCGAAAGGGGATTCGACGATATAGTATAGCTATGGGAGTAACATCTTTATTGACATGTAATTTAACCTGGACATTTTTTTAATTTTCCTATTCCTTGGAAAATGCTTGGAAAATTTTTTTTTAACCACTTCGTTACTATCGGTTATTTTTAGAACTAGAGATACAATGCCCAACTCTCTAGCAGTCTCGTAGCCCAAAAGTGAATCTCCTTCCTCTACTACCACCACTTTTGCTCTTACAGTAACACCTTTCGCTCTGAAATTACACTTGAATTCGCCCAACAAGATCACTGGCTTACCCTGATAAGCTTTCGAAGAACAGCGAGTTCGTCTCAGAGAAGGAGGGTCGCTAAGTTGTTCATAGACAGTTTTAGATATTATATTCACCGAACAACCAGTATCAATGATGAAATCTACATATTTGCCAAAGATCTTCAATTTTTTTGTAGGGATGCCCTTACGTTTAGCCAAGTCTAGCAAATTGAGAGATAATTCGCCCTCAGAATCAGCCCCGGAGGATTCAGAACTCTCCTCAACAGCTTGATTTACGAAACGAGAATTGGATTTCACTTTTTTTTGGTTTATTTATATTGTCCTTCTGTGATTTTGAACAGTTTTTGACAAATGGAAGATGATTATAACCATTACAATCCTTGCAACGATTACCGATTGCTGGACAATTTTCACTCCTTTTGTGAGGCCAAGTTCCCCCACAATTGAAACAAAATCGCCTAACGTTTTGAACGAAATCAAAACTACTTGCACCCGAAAAGTTATTGATTTGAGTTTTAACAACCTCCTCCGATTTACCGAAGTCGAAAACCTCTTTCAGTGTCAATCTATTTTTCTTCAACATTTCTTTTCTAAGATTTTCAGATTTAGTTCCCAATAATATTTGAACCTTAATTTCAAAATCAGTGTCATGAAATTCACATGTTGCTGCCAACTTCCTCAAATGAATGTAATATTCCATAATAGACTCAGAATGATCTTGCTGAGTTTTCCGAAATTTGAAAATTTCATATAAAACGTTTTTTTCTGGAGCAAAATGCTCCGACAGTTTGGCCTTAGCGTCAGCATAAGTGGGGCCCACGTCTTCTAAATTTCGAAAAATTTCTTGAACATCACTGCCCGCACAGTTTAACATCAAAGCTCGCTTCCTCAAATCAGCCGTGATATCAGCAGCTACTAAAAATATTTCAAATACGCTAAGCCACGTAGCCCAGCGACTAGCTGCATTTTCGTCTAAATGCGGATTGAAGAATCCCGGTTTTATAGCGAAATCCATTTTAAATTAAAGAAATAACTCACTTACCAAAGACGAATATCAAATTGAAAGCACGTTACCTATGTTCACAATCCGACCAGTTCGACCACCGACCTTCGATTGTGAAACGGTCTCTACAGCCCTGCGCCAAAATGTTATATACTCGAATATATATAAATCTACAATGAACACAAGTGTATGATTCTAACACGCGAATGCTTTATTCTCAAACTATTCCAAACGACAAACAGATGGTTGCTATAAACAGAATGTGGATAGTTACTAATAACTATTACAGGATACTACAAGTAGGTTGGTATACCATGGAGATATGTATATACTTACCATTCCAAAGGTGATGCCTAATATTCCCATCTGGCAGAGCTGTCATGGCACGGAATTTCACAAGACCACATTCACAGGACTCTAATGATTTTTAGTTTCAGAAGATTCAAAGAACAGTTCTGAAACTGGATAATCAACATCTTTGCGGCTTATGTCAGGAACTTCTAACACTTCATTGTTTGTCAACTCCCCAACACAATTATTATCATTGGGATCTCGACTGCACAAACTAATCTTGTGTTCAAAACGTTTCAGGCAATTGCCGGACAATTGCTCAATATAATTTACACAAAATTTTTTACCTGGCATAACAAAAAATACTGAACTAGGTACTAGGTAAATAAACCATAAGATTGAGATGACAAGGGTGACAAGCGATGGCGCCTATTCCCATAGTTTACTGACAACAAGGGGAAATATTCTCGACAGGAAGGTCCTTACCTCGATGTAATTATGTGCTAGTGTCGGAATCTCGAGTTCTCTTTGACTATTTTTGGTACGCCTGGCTGCTCTTTGGCACGAACCTCATGCCTGGCATTGACTTTCGTCATCTCGGGTTACAATTATTTAATTTTGGTGCTCTTTGGTGCTCTACCATGAAACTAAGCACCAGGTACAGACTGTCAGACGATCGATTTCGTTAACAGAAATAAAATAAATATATTTGAAGACATTCGAGACTCATACACCCTTCCAATCACGTTGTAAAAAAATGACTTTCTTACAGTTCCTACGCCAAATCGAATTTTAATTCATGTCAAAACCTTGGCAAGGTTGAATAATTATTTTTCGGTTTGAGTGAAAGATAAAATAAAAGCCGTCGTAAACAGTATCACCGGATGCTAATATTTTTATGACGACACCATTAAAATGTTTTGCTAGACTTCTTCATCTTCACCGCTCTTATTGTTTGGCTCAACACATAGATATACTTAACGCACCCTATATTGATTCGTAAATATATATCTTTTTCAAAATGGGAAAAAAAATCAAAATTGATCAGATGATAGTAGTAAAGTATCGCAGGTAGGTACCATACACATTTTTATTTGGGAGACGTTGTGACCTGGGAAAGCGGCCAATTTTTCTTTAGAGGAGTGGAAGATTTAATTTATCGTCCAGCCATTTGTAGTAGAAGCATCCGTTGTGGCAGAATAACTATTTCAAGTGAGTAGCTCTGTATTCACAAAGTGATAGGGCGAATAATATGTAGATACATAATCATTATCATTTTCCCCTAACTATTTCTCATACAAAAACTTGCATTCATTTATAAGGGTGTATGTGAAGGTATTTATACCGTTAACTGGGGTCATATAGACCGAGGTGCTGCGTGCTGCCCTCTGTGGTAGTCAGAATGAGGAAAGCAGGTCAAGATTATTGTTCAGGAAAATCTTTCCTCAATGTTCACGTTGGTTCCGCTCGATTGATCAGGTTATAGGTATGTGTGGTTACTTTGTATATCATTCTGTGCTTTTAAAAAATGTAAGGATGAGAATTCCGAACATTTTTCTTTTTACGATGTTATCACCTATTGTTATCGCTAATTGTATTTAATGCTGAAATAACCGGGTAAATTATGTCATTTTAAAGTTGTTTTTCAGTCAAGCAACTTACCAAGAATACGTGGATACTCTTTTACGAAATTTGTAGCCAATACGTAAGAGGTGAAATACTTCCCAAAAGGTGAAATACCGTATTAGCACACTTCAAGACGCACATATATTTTTCTAGAAAGGAGTGATCAAAAGACAATGAAGTAAATACACCAAATGTCAGTGACGTCATTCTGGGGGTCGCAATGTAGTGGAGTGATCAATCAACGAACACTCCCTCCACCACGACACTTCGAGGAGCCTCAAGAGCACCTAGACCTTCACAATATTATTCTGATGCCTAACGCAAGCACACCTATTCTGCCTCTTGCAATGTTATGCCGCACTTATAATCGAGTGCAAACTCGTTTGGCTTCACCAAGTCTGTAATAAGCTCTTGGCATTCTGAATTCAAAAATTAAAATTCACAGTAAATAGCCAACAGTGTGTTCAAACTCTCAATAAACACTGAGATTTATGGGTTTTATAAAAGGACAGATCTCACCCAGATCTCTTTTCAATGACTTTGACTGACGTTCTACGCGGGTCTAGTCCAGCAGAAGTCAAATCAGTATCACAGTATCGATGATCACAGTATCGTATAGCACCAGGGTTCTGCAATGTGTGGGCCAAAGATCAGATTCATTTATTTGATTTAATTTTTTTCATTCCCAGAGTCAGCAAGAAAAATTATTTAAAGATTGGGTAACATGTTTCTTACTATGGACAGAACACTATTCATCCAGTGTTTTATTCAAGAGACCCTATTTAGCCCTGAAACTCACAAATTTATCAAGTAGAAGAGGTTTAGTCAACATATCCGTCAGCTGATCGTCGGATTTTACCCATTTTATGTCTACATTGCTCTTCTCAAATTCTCCTTTTACATAGTGGTAGGTTAAGGCTCCACAATATGCTTCAAGGTACGAAAGTCGTCCGTCTTTGACACGGAAATCGCAGGCTAGCAGTTACCATAGAGTATCGGTACTACGGAGATATTACTGATATAATTGCTCTTGTTGCGTATATTAGCGTGTTCTCTACATGTTTCACTCATAGGAATGTACTGTGACTCATAAGTGGACAGAGCGAAATGGGTTTTCCTTTTAGAGCGCTACATGACAACATCCTCAAAAACTTTGATGACAAGTCCTGTTGTATACTTGCCATTGAGTGCATCAGTACCTAATGAAGCATCCGTGAAGCCTACTATGACTTCACCCACCCCAGTGTATTGTAGTCCAAGATGAACCGTCCCCTCAAGTATCACACTCCTAGTCCTTACATGTGAATTTAGTCTTTTTCCTAATCAGGGAGTTTACTGCATATGAGATTTCCGGTCGCGTTCCGCATTGAAAAATGACCCTATCACTTCCCTGTACTTGACATCAGTCACCGAAATTTTCTAGCTGAAACGAAAGAGTGAACAGTCTCGGACTCATAGGTAACTCGGATGTTCCGAATTCCGAGAGGAAGAATTTTTCCAACAAATCTAAGATGAACTTCTTTTGGTTAATAAAAATTGTGTGTTTTTCAATGTCTCGAGAAATTTCGAATACTAAAATTTTTTTGGGTGAGCCTACATTTTTTATTTTGAATCCAATTCTGAGTTGACCGATTATATGATTCGCTAGAGCTTCTGAAGAGGTTGCAAGAAGGCAATCATCTACGTAGATCAACAATATTGCAAACTAATCTTGTGTTTCCCAGCGGAAAAGACATTTTTGATAAACGCTTGTAGCACAACACCGGAGATACCTACCTTTAAGCCATACAATGACTTAATAAGTTCACAAACATCAGTTTCTTCAAGTTCTTCAGGTGCACCAGTCAACTCCCACAAAAATCCACGCCCACCAGTACCACGCCCTCAGAAATTTCCATGTATTCTATATGTATGCACTTAGTCACATTCGAGGCCGTTCAAAGTTTTGTTAACTGTGCTATAAGGCTCCTGATAGGAGTTTGTTCTTTTCGTTTTGGATTTTACGTACTTCAACAAGTGGAAAAAGCCGTTCTGCGTTACAATATGTTACTGTTTTGTTCTAGAAAAACTTCAAAGCAAGGTCGGAATACATAATGGCCCTCATTCCTAAATTAGGGATGGAGTCAGGAGACGAGGACGATACTTCTGTAGATAATGAAAACAGAAATTATCATCGAAATAATAACAGAGAATGTGATAAATGAATTGCTCCAGGAGCTTGAAAAAAGTAGTGGTTCCGGAAGAAGGCAATCTGAATATAGACTGGTCGCTTCATACATGCAAATCATCGAAGATGAAGACCAATCGTTTCGTACCTAGAATAGATAGGAGCTCAAATCGAGAAATATAAACATGCGTATATAATATTACTCGAAATAGGACACGCCGAGGAGTCTGGACGAGCCTTATGACGTACGCAAGCCAACTAAAACTACGATCAAACTCAATTGAAAAAATAATAAACCTTTGTGAAAAATTTGCAGCGTTTTCATAATGATTTTGTCATTGAAATTGTATTTAATTTCAATTATTTTATTTGTTTTTAGCCCGGTCAGATGAAAATTTTATTGTTTACTATCGGCATTCTCGGAATTGTTTACTGCCGTCGTCATGACAAGCACAGAAAACACAAAATCAATGTTGACTACGATATGTGTGTGCCCAAGGTAACTTTATTTATTAGGTATATCAGTTTCATTCAAACAATTTTTTTTTTTCTTTTTTTTACAGAATGTGCCTTGGCATCTCCTACCGAAAACTAAACGTTTTGTGTTAACAAAAATGTGCTGCGTTTTTGTGTAACGAAAATGTGTCGCAACAATTTATTGATGATTTCCGCTTACAACCTAGTCGTTGCTAGAGAAATGGTACTTCGTCATTTTTCATACCACAAAATTCGTTGACCATTCGTTCGAAAGCTCTCAATTTATCCAACCATATTATTTTAATTACTGGGAAATGCGTGGCCAACAAGTTGAGTTATGAGCATAGTTATATGAATTATTGTTTACACATTGGTGATCATTCTCAATAATTGATATTGTGAACATTATTGTAACCGCTCGTTAATTTCTGATAATTCATGTTATATGAATAAATGAAAGCTTATTACGAGGGGGGAGGGGTTACATTTGAGCATTTTTCGTGTGAGGGCTCGAATGAAAGCTTATGAGGTTTCAAATATGGCACTGGTGATAAATTAACAAAACAATTTGACATCTAGCAGTAAGATCTGAGTCATTCTTATATGCGGGTTTCATGGGTTTATGCGAAACGCTAAAACGCATTCTGTGTTTCAAAATTTCATTCAAAGTATGTACATGGTTAGAGGTAACCGAGGGTTTAGGGGGGTTGCCCGCTGGCGAGGCGCAGAGCGCCGAGTTTAATATATATAGGGATATTCTATAATTTGAGATGTTGTAAAGACTTTTCTTGACTTTGGTTTTTGTACATTACTTTAGTTCAGTCCGTACTACGGTATCCCGTGGTAGTAAGGGCGAGTTGTGCCAAGTCTAAGATTGATAAGCTTGATATCTTGCAGAAAATATTAAGTAGTGTATAACTCAGCGAAGTTTTTTTTTTTTTTTTTTTTAACTAGGTACTTAGGTTTTTCATAAGGTTGACGAATACGTTTTGGGGGGTGGTTAAAAAGATTAAGTGCCTTTGGTGGTTTATTAAGGTTGAATGTAGTTAGCAACTTTTTAGGTACCTAAACAGTAGGTTATATAGTAGTATTTGGATGAGGGCCCTACCGTTTATAAATAATAATAACTAAAATCCGCAATAAGTCTAATCGTTGAAATAATGATTATTGAACGTATTTCCTAGGGAGACTACGCCACTAAATCGGATTTGAAGAAAATCGTGAGAGATTTACTTGAGAGTGAGTATTCCCAAAAAATTTGTGACACATTTTAAGCAAAATAATTGTGTGATTGTTTGTAGGTACGTATTTTTCTCATGTTCCGTAAAGTAATGTAAACATTAGTTTATTATGTACAATTTATTCCGTTATTTGGTTTAAAAAATTTATTACGCAAACAAAAATCAGCAGAACCTGTTGTTTCTAACTCCATGTGTGTTGCTAGGCTATCATGACAGTAACGCTATGAGAGGCGGCTAATGATAAACAAGACGAAAATAAAATAGAGACAGTGATTTGCGATTGGAAGTAATGTAGGTACTTATCTAGCTATTAAAGCTGTTCTTTTAAAAAACCAATTCTATTATTGGTTCTACTTATGAACCACTACATTTTGGTGCAGTACGGGGATTTTCGTCTAGTTTTGGGTCATTGCTAATAACTTCAGTGTATAAAAATGGAGGTGTGCAATGAACACAAAACCTTCAACGTCCACGGTGATCCAGCCTCGTTGGAATGGCGCTGGTCTGTTTGGTTTAAGGACTTTGAGGTATTTCTCGTTGATGCTGCCATCACTGCAGATCTTCGGAAAAAAACAGTACTACTGGATCTAGCACGAGACAAACTACAAGACGTTTACCACAGATAGCTGCCAGAAGAGGTAGGTAATACAAATCTTGAACTCGCTGAAGCTTTTAATAAGCATTTTAAGCCCCAGATTATGAGGTTTACAAGTTATCATTACCAGGAGAAGAAGATGTGCGACCTTATCAGTAGGTACCTAATGGCGGTGAGTGGCAGACCACTGGCAGACATTTCAACGTTGTTTACTTCCGTTTCATGCTTTCTACATTATGTTTTAAAGTTTTACGACTTTCAACTCAACTGCTTTATTGGTATTCATTTCTAATCGTAATTAGTAAATAAACTAAGTATTATCGAGATCAATACGACATTGTTGTTCTGGAATATGTAATAGAGACAACAGACTACCTTCGGGTTCCCAAGTCTCGGAATCCAGACCACCTTCGGGTTCCCAAGTCTCGGAAACTTATAAAAGGTTTCTACCGGGCCCAGTTTTTGGCCATTTCACCATCGCACAATAACGCCTTAACTGGTTTCGATGCTGCCTTTCTTGCTATTTGTCAAAATTCCTATCAGATCGCTCGCTTGTAAGATCCTCTTGCATGACTGGTACTTGTATGAATCATAAAGAACAACATTCTGCATGACCATAATTTTTATGTAAATATTGAAAAGAAGACTTATTTTCTATGTTGACAGTCAAGATACTTGAAAATCAGCCAGACTTGAAGGGTCCAAAAGGAAGAAATGGAGAGAGAGGACCAAAAGGCGCTTCAGGTACGTAACTGCTTACAGAAAAGTCATCCTCACAGAGAATGTTGGTTTATTATTTTCAATAATGAACCTTTGTCATCGACCAAGAAAAAAACACTTATTTAACCACCTCTGAAAATTTTTTGGTTCATGTTTCAAGATGCATATATATAATCCAAAACTCGAACTAAAAAAAATCCGACCAACCGCCGTACGCGTACGCCGTCCAGAGCATTTCTCCGAAACTACAGGATCAACCTTTATGAAACTTGGCTGAAATATCATGCCCTCGTCCGGGGATGTGCCAGTAACATCGGCATCATTTTTTATCAAAATAAAGGGTAGAATTAAAGAGCTAAACATTCAAAATT
Organism: Adelphocoris suturalis; assembly: GCA_030762985.1. Classification (NCBI taxonomy): domain Eukaryota; kingdom Metazoa; phylum Arthropoda; class Insecta; order Hemiptera; family Miridae; genus Adelphocoris; species Adelphocoris suturalis. The sequence goes on along the minus strand of CM061047.1, from coordinate 32,295,477 downwards.
CGATATCTTGAATAGGTAACTACTTTTAAGGCAACAGTAATGATTTAATACTTATCAATCGAATGTGAATTATTGTCAAAAAAGTCGTCATTCCGAGGATTTACTTGTCAGATAGATTTTTTACCAATTGAACCATCGTAGCTTTACCCTTAAAAAACACATAGAATTGGGTATAACAGATGAACTAAAAACTAATTTGTTCAAGTGTAAAACTCGGTTGTAACGGAGTAGGAGAGATCTGCGAGTGATACCATTCGATTCAGCGTGAAACAATACGTAGAAACCGACCCCAAACTAGTATTTTCTTAAGGGGTACATTTTTACGAAAACCCTCGATTTTATTTAAAAAAAAAAAAAAAAAAAACAAGTTTTTCAGCATACAAACATACTTTTCTCCCCCAAATAAGTAAAATGAAAATTTACTACACCGTTGTTAGGCTGGAATTGTGATGCAACCTTTCTGCTTACAGCATGATAATTTCCATACAAGACGTTTCGAGAGACAAACTTTGAAGAAAGTGATTATTTTTCACTATATTCAAACAAAAATGTCATTTAATGTTACACTCTTTTCAACGGTATAATCAGATTTGAGATTTGACTGAAATTTAGGGAGTTATGATGGTTTCAGTGACACAAAATCAAAAACGTGAAAGAAGTGGTCTATAGAGTGAATTAAAAAATATATGTTATGGGACCAAAAAATAAATGGGGCAAACATACTTGCGGGGGGGGGGGGGGGGGCCGTATAAAAGCTTCGCTTCAAAAAGTCACAAATTGGTTGTAGAATCAAACCCTAGCCGGTTGTGCGCCCGAAATTGCGACACGCTGTATATCGCACCCATCCTAGAATAAGGGTACAACTCAAAAATTGTCATTTTCGGCAAATCGCATTCAAAGTTTTCCTTCCACACCATTGGCTACCCGTTCTTTGGAACACGATGAACATGATTTACCTTTGCGAAACTTGTTTCCTACATTATTACTCTAATGCCCCATGGTGAATAAATAGTTTTTTTGCCAGTGAGAAGCGAGTGGGGGGAACGGTTTTTGATTTTTTTAAGAATTTTTGAGTTGTTCCAACCCAAATACTGAAATCTCACCAGTCAGGATCCAAAATGTTCAGAAAAGAAAGACACAAGTTAAAATTGTCCACACAAAAAGGAAACAACTCAAAACGATACACAGACTGCGTGAACTCAACTGAGTTGTGTCTTTCTTCCTAGGACGTGAATTGGTTACTCCCTCCATAGAAGAAAGAAACACGCACTCTCTAGCGGAATTAGAGTGCCCTACACATATCTCCACCTTCTACAGACAAACTAGACCGTTTCTACTTCTCAGAACCAAAACTAACTCAAAAATCGCGATTTTTGAGTTGTACCCTTATTCTAGGACGGGTGCGATATATACCGCGTGTTTTGTTACTCGTGTTCTATAAGAACGAAATATTTTCAATTATTTCAATAAAGAAAATATTATATATACGTCAAGATTTTTGCATATTATTATATTCTTCACAATGACAGCATTGTTTTACAAATAGAGCACCTACATAGGTACCTACAGGACTCTTGAGTATGGGAAATAGGTTTTATCTCCCCCCCCTTCCCCCCCCTCCCTCCCCCCAACACCCTTTTTTTGGAGGGAGAAGTTGAGGTTCTTTCAACTTCCAATCAATTTTTTCTAAATCAATCGGCAAATAACTTTAGAGATATTGACTCCAAAGGCTAAGTATATGAGGAGAAAAATATTTTATCCGCAGGTTGTCAGCCGGGGTTCTTTGTTTGGACATTAGATACGTACAACTGTGTTCATTTTTTTGTACTGTTTCTAACGCAAGACATGAAAGCCCATTTCACGAAGAGATTATTGAAAGAATTCCTGAGTTGCAGTTGCTAGCCCTTTAGGTGCAAACCTGTTAGTAAAACAGTAATCTGCCATTAAAAAAAAGTACGTAACCTCTCTCGACTATTAGCTCTTAGCAAGTGAGAAAAATATATGTGCGAAAATCTTGACTAATAGGTAAATGCTTAATTTATTCACTTAATTGAAGATGTTTTGTTACTAAATTATGAATTTTTGCTTAGATATGATATTTCTGAGTTAATTATTGTCTTCCTAGTAATGTTCTCATTCTCAACTTGTTACATTTTTTACATACACTGTATTGACCTAAAGTATAATTGTACTTCATTGCTGTGTGAATTGTCGCAATGTGCTATAATTCTGCGCCAATACTAGGAGATTAACTGAAATTCAACCCATGGAGCGCTTATTTTACATCGTTTTACATAATATGGTAAGGAACTCTAAATAGACTGGAACTGGTTTTCGAGTATTATCTATCGCCCAAACGTTCATTTGTCGTATACATTGAGTAAGTTATCGAATCTCACACCTATACAATCTCGTAGTGGTAGCCACAGCTGAAGTGTAATCACTTTTTTAAGCTTCATGTAAGGCTCACGTACGGCTTAATCATCAAAAATAATAGTAATCCAACTAGACACTTTCAGACTTGAATTATAGACAGTTTGAGTCCGAATTCGAGTCTTTGCAATGCGCAGGAGCCGACTTACAAAGGAAAGCTCGTAAGCAATATACTCCCGCCCCCCTCCAGCCATTACCTACCACTTTCCGGGGTGGCAACATGCGTTTTCCCTCATTTTTTGTGTGCCTTTTCCAGATTATCCAAGTGCAGAGGTGCCTTAAGAACCTCAATCTAGGAACACAAATCTGGTTAGGAATAGTTTCAGCTCTGAACTTAACACCTAGGTTCACATGTACCGACCTACGTACCTACAATAATGGGTGCACGTTACCAACAAGGGGTATTTTCGTTGATTCAACTGCACCCAAATCAATTTTTATTCAATAACCAAAGCACTTCCTTGAACGAAATTAATTTTCCAACAAATATTACTTTAGAGTTTCGTGCCCTTTGAGCTTTATTTTTACCTACAAACTTTGTGTCCGAATTTCCATACCAGAAAATCTTGTTCCAGAAATTTGATTCATAAGAAACTAAAAGCGTTTTCTCTTCTCAGGAAGCTGCTGCAAGATTTACAGGTATTGTATCCGCACAGATCGAGACACTAAACATACAGGCAAAAGAAAAAGCTACGTGTTGGTCACAAAGGATACAGCAGTAAGCTTATTATTTAGAAGCATGCACATAATCATTTAGTTTAGGATGAACCTTTATTAATCTTGAGATTTGCTTAGTGTTTAAGTTAGATGGACTAATTTACGGGGGGTTAGTTCATTACTTTCTTATTTTTGAGTTTTCCTTCATTCCTCTCTAAATTTTTCCTTTCTTGATTCTTACAGTTTTTGAAACCTTCCTCATTAATCATTTTGGCGTTCAGACAAGTCTTTAACGAAACTGCGGACCTGGAGAGCCAAATGTGGGCCATAGGCGTGAAATATGCATGCTTCCGCTCACAGGCATCACTGTAGTTCGTAGTTTTCTTCCTCAACAGTTTTCAGTACCTACTGATGCTACAGAGTGGAGAGCGTAGAAAGGAGTGTCAGTGACAGATCATTGAATAACATCTCTCTCTCTCTCTCTCAGTCAGGCCCGCGCGCTCGTACCGTTAACAACGTGTTACAACTGCTCTATCAAAATGTCAGTTAAGTGTGGGTCTTGTGATCTTGGATTTGCTCATAATGCGTACCGTGCTACATGTGCTACTTGTGCGAAGGTTTTTCATCTCAATTGTGCTAATTTATCTCGTGAAGATTACCTAATCAATAAAACGAAGAAGAATTTGTGGAATTGTGAACTGTGTGGTAAGGAGAAGAGAAAGACATTTGTCCTTGGGAGCGCCGCGCAGGCGCAGGGCGTTTGTGATGACGATAGTGTTGTAAAGTCCAGTAATAACGCTTCTGCAGATCCCATTGCGAGGTTGCTTATGGCTATCGAAGAGATTAGAACCGACGTAAATAAAGCTTGTGTCTCGGTGCGTAAGGAGATCGCTGTGGTTCAGGAGGAGGTTAAAGATGTAATAACAAATCTAAATAAATACTCTGATGTTATTGAGGAACATGTAAAAACTATCGCCGCTTTGAAGACATCTATCGACTCGCTTAAATCAACTGTTGACCAGATTGCCGATGATCATATTACTGTCTCAAAAAAAGTATGTGATATCGAAGTGAAATTAAATGATATTGATCAACAACAGTTGAGCAGACGTATTGAGGTGTGTGGTGTTCCCCAATCCCCCCGTGAAGATCCTCTGCAAACAGTATTCAGAATCGGTGAAGCCGTTGAAATGGAAATATCTAAAAGTATGATAGACGATTGTTATCGCCTACGACCTAATCCAATTACTAAGCAACCTGGAATTCTTGTAGTTGATTTTGTTCGAAAGCTTGACAAAATTGATCTCTTCAAAGCTGTAAAAGCTCTAAAAACCCCTTTAACTACCAGGTCGATTGGTGAAATGCTAGGGGAACCAAGCCGAATATACGTAAATAATAGCCTTACCTATACAAATCGAAAATTGCTAAAATCGACCAAGGAATATCGTAAACAGAATGGGTACAGTTTTGTATGGACAAGAAATGGAAGAATATATCTCAAGAAAACAGAAAATGATCCGCCGATTCATGTCGTTTCTCCGCAGACTCTCCGTGATCTGGATTTGGCGAGTGTTTCACGTCGTAGTACCAAGTAGTGGATATTTACGTATGTACTCAAATCTCTGGTGGACAATAAATACTTTGTTCGTAGATAGGTATGTTATTTCTATTTTCAATAATTCAAGTGTTACACAGCAGCTTATTAATCAATTTACGATTTGAGAGGGTCTCGATTCTTTTTCTTTTCTCAATATTATTTTTCTTTCAAGTATTCTACACCTATTTTATACGATAATGTTCTTGATTTACTCTACCACGTTTATGTTCAATGACGTCTGTTAATGAGAAGCTAAGTAATATATCCCACTCTAGTAAGAATTTCATTTGTCTCGCTCATGTGAACGCGGAGCGATTAGATATCCCTAGCCATTGGGCCGAATTTTGTGAGATGTTTAAAGGGGATGTTGTTGACGTTGTTGCTGTTTCGGAGACTTTTTTCAAGCCTGAATTGCAATAATCGTTATTCACTCTTCCGAATTTCAGTTTGGCTAGAAACGATCGCACAAAGAAAGAAGGTGGTGGTGTGGCACTTTTCATTAGCAATGCTTTGAAGTATCGTATTCTTCATAAATCACCATCTGAATATTCTCATGAACCTGAATACTTGTTTGCGGAGGTAGAATCCAAAAAACGTAAAATAGTTATTGGAGTAGTTTACCGTCCTCCTAAAGCCAAGGCACTTCACAAATTTTTTGGTATAGTTTCTAATTTGATTTCGCTTTCTTATGATCTATACGTAATGGGCGACTTTAACATAGATTTAACTGATATTGATAAATCATCGGGTGATAGATTTTATAAAGCATACTTGTTGCAACAATTAGCTATCTTTAATATGGAATATTTGCCTTTGCAGCCCACCCATTACACTAGTACATCGGTTACTCTTATAGATCTTATTCTACTAAATAACAAAGAAAGGGCGACATCATTTGGCCAAATGGGTGCACCAGGACTGTCAAGGCACGATCTAATTTATTGTGTTTTGAATATGAGAAGAAAAAAATGCCAACAAGAATCTTTTACTTACCGCGATAAGTCATTACTAGAAAAAGACGTTTTTATAGAGAATGCTAAACAGATAATATGGGAGGAATTATATGATGCCCAGGATATCGATTTAAAAGTGAATATCTTTAATAAAGTTATACATGATCTATATGATAAATGTTGCCCTTTGAAAACTATGAAATGCAGTAGGCCTCCGGCTCCTTGGATAAATACCGAAATACGTAACTTAATGAAAGCGAGGGATCAAAAATATAAATTATATAAAAAAGTTAAAAATGATAATAACTTGATTGAATACAAGAAGATTCCTAATAAAGTAAAGCAAATGCTACGAAATGCTAGAATAAAGCACTTTGCAAGTCTTTTTTCTACACCTAAGTCATCTAAGGAATTTTGGAAAATTGTAAAATCTCAAGGCATTGGAAACTCAAAATGTAAAAATTGAAAAATTACAAGTGAACCTAGATGAAATTAATGATTTTTTCTGAGATGCAAGTAACCCCAGTTGTGATTATAATGAGATTGTGAATAGGTATAATTCATCCACCAGGAAATTTAGCAAATTCGATTTCTCAAAAATAACTGAAAATGATATTATAAAATCCATTGACAATATCAGCTCAACGTGTGTCGGCTCTGACGGGCCACCTATTGATGAACTTAAACGATTAAAATATATTATTGTACCTGTTTTATTGCATATTTATAACTTTCCAATTGAAATGTCTTCATATCCTGCTATTTGGAAAAATTCTCTAGTATTACCTTTTCCTAAGGTTAATAATCCTGTAAAGCCAAGCGATTTTAGAGCCATTAACAAATTATGCGCAGCTGGAAAAGTTTTTGATCGTATTATCTACGAAATGCTTTCTGATAATAATAAAAAACAAAAAATTATAGATGATAAACAGTCTATATAGGTTAGACTACAGCACAGAATCTGCGCTCATTGGTTTACTTGACGATGTTAGGCGAAGCAATAATGGTAAACTGACAGTTTTAGTTCAAATTGACTACTCTCGTGCGTTTGATCGTATTAACCATGATACATTACTTGCCATATTTAAATCATTTAATTTTAGTCCAAAAGTTGTATTATGGTTTGAGTCATTTTTGAAAGATCGCTGTCAGTGTGTTGTTGATATGTCAGGCGCTAAATCTGAAAGTAGAAGAATAATTAAAGGTGTGCCACAAGGGTCGGTTTTATCTGCTTTGATTTTTAGTATGTATATTAATGATCTACCTGGGGTTCTAAAAAATTGTAATTATCATCTGTATGCAGACGATGTTCAACTGTACATTGAAACTTCTATTGAAAACTTGAGAGACACGATAGCTGCACTTAATGATGATATTGAAAGGTTGTATGATTGGTCGCACATGCATGGCCTAGAAATGAATTCTGAAAAATGTAAAGCCATCATCATAGGTTCAAACAAGCGAATTCGTAAATTACAGGATGTTATAGGTCTTAATCAAGTAAAAATAGGAACTAATATACTACCTATCGTACGAAAATGAAGTCAAAAGCCTAGGCATAATAATAGACAAAACTATGAGTTGGAATGGTCAAATAACCTCAGTCTGTAGTAGAGTGTTTGGTGGTTTACGCCAACTAAAGTTGTTTGCCCAACATTTCCCGACTGATGTGAGAATCAAGTTAATACAGGCTCTCATCTTACCTTTTTTTATTACGCTTGTCTAGCTTATTGTGATCTTTCATCGGAAAAAATTGCAATGTTGCAATGTGCTCAAAACGCAACAGTACGATTTATATTCACGTTAAAATTAGACGAACATGTAACAAGTTATTATGCACGCTTGAAATGGTTAAAGATAGTGGAACGCGTGAATTAGCACTTGCTACAATGATGTTCAAGCTAATTAAGTTTAATGATCCCAAATATTTATACAGACAAATAATCATGAGAACACAAGTTCACTCAATACTTACTAGATCAGCATATAATACCATTCAAATACCTTCGCACCATACATCATTTTTTGAAAAATCATTTATAGTTAAAGGAATTAAAAAATTTTAATGAAAATGTAACGTTATTTTCTCCTGACCAATCTGTACTAAGTTTCAAGAATAATCTGAAAGAAAAATTGTTAGCTCGGTATGTTTAAGTACCTATTATTAATATCATATATCTTCACAAGATCCAAAGGAACTTTCATTTCTTACTTATTAAGCTTTATAATTATGTAATTAAGTTTTAATTTAGTTTTCTTACGTTTATCACGTAAAACCTGACTGTAACCTAAGTCTGATACTTATGAATTTCTGTATGTATTGGAAGAGAGGGCCCTAAGGCCCTAAATATGTACAGAATATTTAATAAACAAAGTCAATCAATCAATCTCTCTCTCTCTCTCTCTCTCTCTCTCTCTCTCTCTCTCTCTCTCTCTCTCTCTCTCTCTCTCTCTCTCTCTCTCTCTCTCTCTCTCTCTCAAATTTCAAATCCTTAGGATAGGAGAGAATTTAGCTGAGACAGCTGATATGGCCCGTCATTGCATCCGTCTCTTAATGCCCTAGAAAGGTCCCTGTCAAATTTCACTTTTCTAGGGCGTAAAAGAGAGAATTAAGCTAAGTCAGCTGATCTCGCTGGAACCCGTCATTTCAACCGTTTCTAAAAGCCCTAGCTAGAGGTTTCCTATCAAATTTTAAATCTTAGGATTAATAGGAGAGAATTTACCCGAGTTAGCTGATCTGGTTGGAAACTCGTCATTGCATTCTGCTATTAATGTGCTAGGAAGGCTTCATGTCAAATTTCACATTCCTAGGATGAAAAGGAGAGAATTCAGCTCACTCAGCTGATCAGGAAATAACCCATGATTTTATTCGTCCCTTGATGTCCCAGTGGGTCACACGATCAAATTTCTACTCCCTTGGGTGAACAGGAGAGAATATCTAACTCCCTTTTATTTATTTGTTTTTTGAATTTTTTTTTTTAGGAACTGGTATTTTTTTTAGCAATTGGTAGGTACTGGTAAAAGCGTCCCGGTTTCTTCAACCTGAATACAACCTTAGCTACGTTGAAACTCTTCCCGACCAATATTGCAGCAGTTAATAAGACGTTCTTAATATTAATTTTTGATGATCCATCTTTAAGAATAGAAAATGCTCGGCTCCACCCACCAAAATCGTTTTGGTATCGTTGAATTTGTTATCGAAAGTCCTTTATGTCTAAAACCGATCATGGCGATAATCGAATGAAGTTGTCGAAGTGAATCAGTAATTTTTGAAGTAAATAATTTAAAATGAGGCAAGAAGCAAACGAGATTTTTCAATAAAATGGTGATTTAAAAGCTGAAAGGGGGTGAGTTGAGAAATTTCTATATAGCCTGCAATATTGGCCGGGAAGAGTTTCAACGTAGCTAAGGTTATATTGAGGTTGAAGAAACCGGGACGCTTTTACCAGTACCTACCAATTGCTTTAAAAAACCAGTTCCTAAAAAAAATTCAAAGTTGAGAGAGCTGAATTCTCTCCTTTTCATCCTAGGAATGTGAAATTTGACATGAAGCCTTCCTAGTACAATAATAGTAGAATGTAATGACGAGTTTCCAACCAGATCAGCTAACTCAGGTAAATTCTCTCCTATTAATCCTAAGGTTTAAAATTTGATAGGGAGCCTCTCTAGGGCTTTTAGAAACGGTTGAAATGACGGGTTCCAGCGAGATCAACTGACTTAGCTTAATTCTCTCTTTTCCACCCAAGAAATGTGAAATTTGACAGGGACCTTTCTAGGGCATTAAGAGACGGATGCAATGCCGAGTTCCAACCATATCAGCTGACTCAGCTAAATTCTCTCCTATCAATCCTAAGGTTTTGAAATTTAATTGGGTGCCTCTCTAGGACATTTAAAGACGGTTGCAATGCCGGGTAAGACTTCCTTATTTATATTTTCTTCGGTTCAACTAAATAATGAATTTTAATTAATAAAAATGATTGTTATTTGAAACCATGACTGTACAAATAATGTGCTAGGCGGGACAAAGTCCACCGGGTCAGCAAGTATAATATAAAACTCAGTTTTTTCTATGTTTGTATGTATGTACCTACCAAATAAACGGCTGGACCGATTCTGATTGGAGCGGTCGTAAAATGACCAGCAAGCTTCGGTGCAACATAGGCTAGGTCTGAACAACCAGAATATCCTTCTACTTCATAAACGGCGCTACCCTTCGCAACCTATTTGTTTAGTTCCCGAACATTTGTTATTATGGTTGCTAACAGGCAGTTTGTTAGGGTGGAAATTTGTGACAAGTGGAGAAACTTTGACAGTTTGCTATACGGGCGTTCCGAATGTAAGCACCAACTAACCCGTACAGGTGGGTCCGTGCAACGCACGGGTAACTGGCTAGTGTATATATATATATATATATATATATATATATTGGTTCATAAGAAAAATTGTTAAATTCTAGGATTCCTTTCCTGCCTGATTTACTACAGGAATTCGCTAGGACAAGTTGGGTGGGCAGTAATTTTGTAAAATGGAGTGTAGAATAGTTGAAAGGACGAAGAATCACCAAATTGACGTTATCAGAAATTCAAGGTTGAGTATGCCCACACGCTACTATTGATCCCACATTGATGAAATTCATAGGATGCCATCTAGGAGCAAACCGAATATGGGAAGAAGTCAACTGAATTCTTATCCAAAGGTAACGCTTGTGTAGCTCTCCAGAAAACTTTGTAAAAATGCTTGATTAGGTAGGTACTTACTTCAAAGATTTTTTCATATGAAAACCCTAATAATCACAATAGATGATGATTTACAAAAAGTCTCATGGGGTATTCCTCAAGGTGGTCAATTTCTGTCATCGGACCCTAAGTATTAACTGATAATAAAATATTTTTCACTGTTATGATATGTCAGTATTAATTTTATGATCTTATTCTCAGTATTGGCATACTGCTTATCTACAATGTCTTCAACACAACATGACTTTACCGGAACCACGGAGTGAAGCGGACTATGCTGAGATGGAGCAATTTCTTAGAGATAACAATTATGTAACTGATTCTACAGGTGGTACGTGTCCCCAGATTGTTTATTAATTTAACTTTGTTTAACTGAGAAACATGTATGGGCTGCATGTGATAATAGTACCATACAGTTCCAGTGAATAACATAAGGTTTATCATCACTATACACGTAGGGTTTCTGTCAGGACCTGTGGGGGTTGCACCGCTTACTCCATACAAATCTCTATCTCTGTTTTTTGAGAGAGAGAGAGAGAGAGAGAGAGAGAGAGAGAGAGAGAGAGAGAGAGAGAGAGAGAGAGAGAGAGAGAGAGAGAGAGTGAAAGCGTTTATTATTTATAAAGCAGAACATACAAGTACGTACACAAATAATTATTAATACAATTAAATGCATTTAACTTATTTTCAACTAAAACAAAATATTTTTTCTCCTTTAAGGTAAATTTAATTATCATCTTTAAGTACATACATGTATTAGAAATAAAAATAGCCTATCAACGCTTATACTGTTGACCCAATAGGATTGTCACAGGGAATTGATACCTAACTTAAATCATTACTTCGAACGCGTAAGTTAATTGGCCTCCTTGAAAACTATAAAGAATAAAAGACACCACTGCTGATCCAATACTGATGAGCCTCTGACACTAATAAATGTCAAATTTCCCTCTTTATCACCCTTTGTTCTACCATTCATTATAACAGTGCCCAAATCATCCATCAGTTTTATGAGTTTCCTCCCTCTCGCATCCAGACATATATCTTTGGACATCCGCTTCAGACTCGGATGACCTACATGATCCTTTTTGAATGAGTAATTCAATGGTATTTATACCTTCTGTTATGACCCTCCAGTATAACTGTCAAATAACTCTAAACATTATATATAATCCGAGTAAATAAAGAAACCAGGAACGGTGCAAAGGACGGGGAATTCCCAAGAGGATAATGAGGGCTTAAGCCGTTCCACTTCCCTACCTACCCAATGGGCAAGGGACGGGGAAGGGACGCAATATAAGGGCTGTGTTCACAGCCCGTGCAGTAGTCTCGTCCTGGGCACTTTTCTTGGCGCTAGTCTCTGAAACTCAGTGTACTTCATTTACAACATCCCTTTCTTACTTCAAAACTATATAAATTCTTGAATTTAATGGTCTAGATGGGCATTACGACCCGGAGCTATTCCGTTAAATCCGAACATATATAAAACCTTCTTTTTCTGCGACCTTATATTTGAAGCGTGTATTTGCGTATATAGATGGGCATTGCGACCCGGAGCTATCTACGTAAATAAAGTCGGAATAGAATATATTGTCGTAAATTAGTTAGCTCCCTCTAAAATTTGTGAACTAGATGGGCATTGCGACCCGGAGCTCGAACACAAATTTTAGCATTAAAATTCGCTAATCAAATTGATCCCAATTTTTACTAACGTCTAAACTAGATGGGCAATACGACCCGGGGCTAGTTTTGAGTTGGTATTAACTACAAAATAAAACTCCTCACTTATCAAAGCTTCTAACCTGGATGGGCACTGCGACCCGGGGCCATGTTATAAAGCTTGTGAGCAACATTAGTTAACCAGATTTTAAAGCACTTAGATAAATACCTCGCAAGAGGGAAAAGTAATAGTTAGGAACAACTAGGTTCTAACAACTGGTAGACCCCGACGTTGGTTTTACACGCAAATTCACAAACTTCTGGTGACCCCACTACTAAGTGTTCACATAAAATTTGGCTTTCATAAAAACAAAAAACTAATTTTTTTGAAAAATTTTGTTCTCTCAAAACTAAGTTAATTTTCGAAGTAGACAAATTTTGACAAACGCCATGACTACCCCAGAGACAACTACTTCTGTGTCAACCGCGCACACCAAGTTACCGGAATTCTCATACGGTGATCCGCGGCTATGGTTCGTTCAAGTGGATGCAGCTTTCGCGGCCGATCGTATTACAGCACAGTCAACAAAGCTTAACAAGGTGATCGCCGCCTTACCTGTGGAAGTGCTAAAGGCAGTATCTGACATCACTGCCTCCGATGCCAGCGCCTACTCTACGCTGCAGACGCGCCTCATTGACACCTACGGAGACACAGAGAACAAACGACTCAGCAATCTCCTCTCGTCATCATTCGCAGGGATACAGAAACCGTCTCTTCTCCTCACTTCCATCAGGTACGAAGCCTCGGCCGAATTTCCTACGAGCTTACTAAAGATGATTTGGTTCAATAATTTACCGCAACGAACGCGGGAACTATTATCAGCATCCACGGAAACCGATCTCGATAAACTAGCAACCATAGCCGACCGCATTCACGATACCGCCCCCACATCAATCACCAAAATTGATGACCCTATGGAGGCGATGAACCGACAACTCCAACAGCTGCAACAACAGCTCAACAACCTCACGGACCATAGACCTCGTAGCCGTTCTACGTCGCCTAGATCCCGACCTTCAACCTCACAGAACCGCCCAGCATCACCATGCGCATGTTCCGCTAGAAAACGCAGCCCTACCCCCAGGAAGTTTGATGAATTTTGTTATTTTCACAAGAAATGGGGAAAGGCAGCACGGAAATGCCAAGCTCCCTGCAAATGGCCGGGAAACGGAAGACGGTAGCTACCACGGCGGGGGTAGCTACTTCCCAACCTTCTAACCGCCTCTACATCAACTGCTCTGCTCTTAGAACTTCGTTTTTGGTCGACAGCGGGGCACAAGTCTCTATTATCCCAAATTCTCTCTGCAAACGGCGTCAACCAAGAATCGGATCACTGGTGGCGGCCAACAATACACCTCTATTATCGTATGGAACTATATCAGCCACTATCATCATTGGGGAAGAGAAATTCCCATGGACCTTTACAGTGGCAGATATTTCGCAAGCCATACTTGGGGCGGACTTCTTGAGCTATTACAACCTACTGCCAGATCTACGGAACAAACGTCTCATCCGACAGGAGTATGGCGCCAGCCTTCCAGCGTATACAGCAGCAGTGCACAAACAACCTACTCCTCAACAACTCCTAGATCAGTACAACCCACCCCAAGAATATTCAGATCCAGGTGTGTACCACCACATTGAAACTTCGGGACCACCTACACACGCGAAAGCACGCCGCCTGCATCCAAACAAACTCCGAGCAGTAAAAGCAGAATTTGACAGAATGCTGAAAGCTGGCATAATCAGACCTTCGAAATCACCGTGGGCCAGTCCCCTACATGTTGTCGAAAAACCAGACGGATCCATTCGGCCATGCGGAGACTATAGGCAGCTTAATACGAAGACGATACCAGACAAATATGCAGTTCCGAACATAAGGGATTCCAACACACTCCTACACGGTGCTAAGGTATTTACGACTCTTGATATACAGAAAGCATTCCATCATATCCCTATTTATGAGTCTGACATCCCTAAAACTGCCATTATTACGCCTTTTGGTCTCTTTGAATTTCTACGAATGGGCTTTGGATTACGAAACGCAGCTCAGTCCTGGCAACGTTTCATGGACCAGATTCTGAGGGGCCTCAACTTCGTATTTGCATATTTGGATGACGTATTGATTTTCTCTAAAGATGAACAGCAGCATGCCCTACACTTAAAAGAAGTCCTTGACCGATTCGCGAAGTACGGGCTACATCTCAACAAAGAAAAATGCCTCATCGCACGCCGTCAGATAAAGTTTCTGGGGCATAGCATATCTGCTCAAGGCATTTTACCATTAGCGGAGAAGGTCAACGTCATCCAACAGATACCACTACCAGCCACGTTCGAACAATTGCGACCCTCTAATGGTATGACATACTGCATAACCATGATAGACAGAACAACTTCATGGATGGAGTGCATACCAACCTCATCAATTTCTGCTGACAACGTCTCCTCGGTGATCCTTCACCACTGGATATCACGCTACGGAGTACCAGCTACCATTACGTCAGACCAAGGCAGGCAATTCGAGTCAGCACTCTTCCAAGACCTGATGAAACGCCTGGGAACCAATCACATCAGGACCACAGCATATCACCCACAGGCAAATGGGAAAATAGAGAGATGGCACAGATGCCTAAAAGCAGCACTCTCATCATACCCGCAGCCTACGAAATGGGCTCACAACTTGCCATTAGTCCTGATGGGTCTTAGAGCAACCCCCAACCTTGAAGACGGACTCTCCCCGGCACAAAGACTTTTTCACACAGATATCAGGCTTCCTACAGACCTCATAAATCCTAGCCCCGTGGAGAACTCTACTCCTGCAGCACACCTTAAAAATAATATAAAAAATAGTGCTAAAGTATTTTTGCCAAAACATTTCACAGACGCCACACACGTTTATCTTCTCAAACCTGTGAAACCTCCCGCACTGGCACCGCATTATACGGGACCACACGAGGTGATAAAACGCACAGATAAAACATTAACAGTGAAGATAGACAACGAAAAACATGTAGTGTCTGCCGATCGCTGCAAGCCTGCATACGAGCTGATAATCGACAACAACGGAGAGAGCACTAATCCCCGTTGCAAACCTTCGTCCAAATTAGCTGTCAATCACAATAATCCCCCAAATCCGAAAGAGAAAGTTTCTCAGAAACACGGCTACCTGCTCCTATACTATCCAAAGGGTCAAACTTACCCCCTCCACGGAGGTCACCCAGACTACATAAGAGGGTGACCTTCGCGATACCAACTCAATCAGTATCAATAATCCAAACATGTCAGAACTCCCGATCGACCTCTGTACCGTCCAGCTGGACTACAAATACTTGCGATATGTGCTCGACAACCCGGTGGTACCCTTCACCGACGGAATCCCCGAACTCAGTGAAGAAGAAGAGAACGCACTCCTCGAGGATACCACGCGAACGGGACCCATGGGTAATCAAGATACGCCGACTCAGCGACCACAACACAAGACACCGGCCCCAACTATTCGCCGACACCGAATCGACGATAGGGACGCCCTCCGTCGCAGAGTCCTCCTACCAAGTCAGAAACCCAATATACCTCAGAAGCCGATACAGATCGCATCAATCTTCGACGAAGAATACAATCCTGAAAACCCTGAAATCGAAAATTCGCAAAGACCGACTTATCGGGCAAATAGAAAACAGCGACAGAAACTAAAGAAAGCAGGATTAGCCGAAGTAAAATTTTGAAAAATAAAGACGTTGACCCACACGGTCAGAAGAACATTGTATATATCAAAAAAAAAAAAAAAAAAAAAAAAAAAAAAAAAAAAAACATTGTTTTATTAAAGACGAGGCGCGCATACGCTGCTCGCCATTATCTCAGGCGCCTCACGCCAACCGCAAGCGACGACACAAAATGTTAACTTGTTCAGACGCCTCACGTCGCCAAACCACTATTGCATTGTTAAGACGCCTCACGTCAGTAAACACCAACGTTCCATATACATACCTGTAAGACAACATGTGGTGAAATCCACCCCCTCTGGTCAACAGCCCTTTTCAGGGCTACCAAAAAGAGGTAGACACAACACAAAAATATTTACAAGACGTCGAGTTATAACTCCGTCAAACAAAATATTTCACCAGAGAGAAAATACTAAATTCTCTCTCAAAAGTGAAATATTAAATAATAACACACAAGGCGACCTCCCTAAACATTTACTGGGCGAGAGAGATGCGACAAGCATCTCGAAACAAGTCGCCTTGAATGAGAAATCCCAAACAGGAAAACTAAAGGTCGTCCAGCCACCCCCGGGGACCCCGTCACAGCGACGGACGTGGGGAAACCACCTCGAAAGACCAACTCAGCTATCATACGCACAGATACTGAGAAAACAATGTGCGAACCAATGAGACTGCACAGTCGAATTTATGAAATTAAGCGGACCAACCAGGAGGCGGCAGGAGGCGGCCACCTCCCTATAAATACCCCGCTGGGAGCCCTCCGAATTTCATTCCACTCTCCGCTCTCGACGACTACACTTGGAAGTACGAAGATTTCTACACGCTCTACGCTGACGAACCTTCTGCATCCCGAGTTCATCTCAAGAACGGCTTCCTACTGCTTTCTACAAAGCTCTACCTTCTCTCCACACAGATCTCGCATTGGCATCTACGAGTCCAGTGATTATTCATCCTGCTCATTGCCCAACGTAGTTCATCTGTCAGGACGCCACCCGGTACATCTATCGATATTCTCTTTAGATCGTACGCCCGAGGGACGTTCCGAGCCGTGTCGCCCGGGTTTCGTAGCAATAAGCTCGTAGCCGACCGCTGTGGGCACGCCGGTAAATTACTCTGCTCATCCGCTCTAATTTACCGTCCAAGGAAGTCTTTTTCAAGACTACGAGGTAGGACCCTGACATACGAGCATTGGAAAGACGCTCTGTCAAGCGAGTCCACCTCCCAAACCCTCTATTTTTATAAATAGAGGCATCGAAACGAGCTAAAAACTCGGTTATTTCGATGGAACGTCGGCCGTCTTATTTCCTCATGCAAGGGGAGGCAGACGACGGCGAAGCCGGGCCGCGTAGCCCCCGTAGCGCTCCCTACAGGCTACCCGGCGAATCCGCTGAACCCAGCGACGGCGCAAGGCGCGATCCTCACGCCGGGATCGCCTTCTCACCCGACGTATTCGTTAAAGAAACGTTCGATCAAGCCTCGCCTATACAAAAGATCGAGGATACCTTTCAGACTCGCTCTGAAGCCGATCATTACGATTCGACCAAGCTGTCCGAATACCCACGATATTCGACGCAGGCCTACCCGGCCGATCCGAGTGTCAAATACACTCTAAATGCACAAAAAGCGAAGGATACTTTTCAGTACCTCAACCAAGCTCAACATATTCCCCTTTCAGTTATAAATCTAAGGCCGGAATATTACAAAACGGCTCAGTACCAAACTGATCGAACCCAGCACTTGCGACGCGAGCCCAGCGCTCCACGCGGCTGCGACACGAACCATCTCCCATTTCAGCCCGCCAAGCCAGTTGACCTTGGCGGATCCGCTCACATTCCTCACGGGAATGACCCGGGGACTAACCCGCATAACCGGAATATAAATGTCCGACTTGGTCTACCTACGCCAAGTAAAACATATCTAAATCCACTACACAACACTATTCTGTAAAGTTCCAAATACATGCAAAACCAGTCGATAGATGTTAATATTTCTAAATATGTGACATATTGTTCAAATTGTGTACGACTGGTGAATAACCTTGTTCAATTTATTCACTCGAATTCTAGGGGGGCCTGTGTTATGACCCTCCAGTATAACTGTCAAATAACTCTAAACATTATATATAATCCGAGTAAATAAAGAAACCAGGAACGGTGCAAAGGACGGGGAATTCCCAAGAGGATAATGAGGGCTTAAGCCGTTCCACTTCCCTACCTACCCAATGGGCAAGGGACGGGGAAGGGACGCAATATAAGGGCTGTGTTCACAGCCCGTGCAGTAGTCTCGTCCTGGGCACTTTTCTTGGCGCTAGTCTCTGAAACTCAGTATACTTCATTTACAACATCCCTTTCTTACTTCAAAACTATATAAATTCTTGAATTTAATGGTCTAGATGGGCATTACGACCCGGAGCTATTCCGTTAAATCCGAACATATATAAAACCTTCTTTTTCTGCGACCTTATATTTGAAGCGTGTATTTGCGTATATAGATGGGCATTGCGACCCGGAGCTATCTACGTAAATAAAGTCGGAATAGAATATATTGTCGTAAATTAGTTAGCTCCCTCTAAAATTTGTGAACTAGATGGGCATTGCGACCCGGAGCTCGAACACAAATTTTAGCATTAAAATTCGCTAATCAAATTGATCTCAATTTTTACTAACGTCTAAACTAGATGGGCAATACGACCCGGGGCTAGTTTTGAGTTAGTATTAACTACAAAATAAAACTCCTCACTTATCAAAGCTTCTAACCTGGATGGGCACTGCGACCCGGGGCCATGTTATAAAGCTTGTGAGCAACATTAGTTAACCAGATTTTAAAGCACTTAGATAAATACCTCGCAAGAGGGAAAAGTAATAGTTAGGAACAACTAGGTTCTAACACCTTCGATGCACACAAATTCAGTCAATTTACCATATAGTCCTTTTTTAATCCCATAGAGACGCCCACCGCTAGGTCTTCCTAGTTCTGTTAGCCTAGAGGGTGTCTCACTGAGAAGCAACCTCCCAACATAAGACATATTCGCCAAAACAAAATTCCTCTACTCCGCTAATATTATTTTCAACAAGAAATGTTTCGTAGAACAAGAAAAACATCATATTTACAAAAAAAAAAAAAGGGTATGAAATTAACTTCTGTCAATTTTTCCTTACCCCACATGTACACTATACGATAGGATAGTGAGCTGCTTCCTCGACTCCGTTTCTTCAACTCTTCTTGCCATATTCCAGCGTCAACTTGACGTTTGAGGCTGACTTGTGGAACTGTTACCAGGTGATTGCTGTATAGTATTGCTAACTGGATGACCGCATATTTGTGTCAATTTACTGGTAGCATCCTCGCCCTGGAACGTTATTCCCTTTTCTTCCTTCCATTCAAAGCGACATCCGTTAATTAACATAAAGTCTCCACGAATTTGAATGCGAAGCGTGTGGTTATTTCCCAGAATTTCTTTCCGTTTCAACATTAATTTCCTTCTCACAGCTCGTGTACCCACTGAGTAGTCTCGGTCCACCCAATATCCTGTCCCTTTCAAATTGGCAGTGCTTCTCAAAACCAAATAAACTTCCTCTTCACTTGAAAACTTTACCAGGAGAGGACAGTTTGGCTTGCCCCTACCCAAGGGCCTTACCATTTGTACATTGCAGGGGGTAGCAATCTTGAGAGTTTGGGATATGAAGGTTGCAACCGCAAGCTTGAGGTTTTCCTCTGGATTATAGTTCAGACCAGAGAAAATAAGATTTTGTTTGACTTGCTTGTCTCTTCTTGCCCCTAATTCTTTGAGATTCTCTAACTCCCTTCTCAGTGATAAATTTTCCAGTTTAAGCTCTTCATGTACATCGCTAAGATCTTTCTTGCTGGCTAGTCCTTCGACCTTCAGATCTATTAGAAGCGAAAAGCGCCGCAATAACTCCTCCATTGTTGATTCACTCAATACAACCCCCTCCTCCTGCCTCTTTGGTGGCATTGTGTGTAATTCCGGAGAGCTTCTTTGCCTCTTTATACCTGTAGATCTGTCCGATTTAGGAGTGAAAAACTGCTCAAGTGTGTGTTGCATATATATACACTAAATTAGACTCGTTCTTTGTTTTGCTGTGGTGTATTGTAAATAGTATGCTAACCACGACCACAAACTGATATGGTGTCAGTTGGGACAGTAAATGAACATTTGAGCTACCACAGTGTTCAATATGAAAGAATAGTGGTCGTTAAGAGTGTTAACGTGTCGAAAAATACGCCTCTGATAGGTAATTCTACAAAGAGCCTTCAATTGAGTGAATACCAAACCGCATTGGCCCCGCCCCTAAGAACCGTGACGGGAGGAGCCCACTCAGAACCTCCGAACGCGTTGTCCCGATCCATGCGCAGTCATTCTTACGAGATCCATAATCGAATGAGTACCCGTGATGAGCTTGATGTTGATACTGGTCAAAGACATTGTAATAGTAAACTGGTCAAGTTTTCTGCAAGTTATGATACAAGACCAAAATCTGCCTAAAAATCATGAGAAATTGAATGGTCTTTCCGGAAAGTTATGCACGTATTTATGAAAATCAAGTTCCTCACCTCCAATGTAGTACCAGCCCGTTTAGGTGTTCCGATTCTTCGGGAGCTCTTATCACCTAACCTCCACAGCCACTACGCAGAAATTCAACCGAAAATACCGCTTTTCCAAAAAAATTCAGTTAAATTATCACAACAATCAATAAGCGGGTTGCACCGCTTACTCCATACAAATCTCTATCTCTGTTTTTTGATTTTTGAATTTCCCACAGCAAAAAACGTCTGCCAAGTTGGGTAGGTAGTATAACTTCCTCACGCGAGCGAAGCGAGCAACATCCCCTACAGACATTAAACCGTTGAACCTACTACCGAGTCAAAAAGCCGTCGTAAGCAAATACAAATGAACAAGTCAAGTACCATAATTAGTTTAGTACGCAAGTATAACGTTAGTTAACCCAAGGCAAACACTTACCGCAGTAGTGGGGACTTGATGGTGAATTATACACAATACACAGTTCGTATAACTTGAGTGAACGTATATATTTGAGAGCACAACGAAATATAGACTCGATTAAACACTTTAAGCGAGGATGAATTGAGATGCAATATTATACAAAGATTGAACCAGAGAAAGCTTTGTGTAACAGTGAAACGGAGAAAGCAAAACGTATGGCGTCCGAGAATGGAATGAACGAGGAGAGGGGAGTCTCGTCCAATGGGCGAGGCTCACCAATGCACAGTGTAGCCACAATGGTCACGCATAAAGCCTCATAATAATTACACGAGCTAGTTAAACATGTAGATATACGGAATGGATCCTTGAAACAATATTAAGATCAGATTACACATTTATGTGTATTAATTATGAGCAATACTAAATATTATCCTATTGGATTCATAAACATGAAGTTTACAACAGGACACGTATCATAACTTATTTGTGGTCTAGGTTGCATGGAATGAAGTTCCATGCATCACAGAGGTGTCTCATTTGGAGACTCTACTTTGTCACTCCCTCCTCTTCAAATGAGGAAGCGGTATTCACAAGACTTAATCTGTTTTAGCTATGACAGAATCACAATGAACACATGTCGTTATGTCATGCTGAAGGCATCTCACTTTTAATCTACTATGATCGAATCTTACTCCTAGATCATGAAACTCAGTCTTAGATCAATATGACTATGGTCTTAGAGTTCTTAAATCGAAAGCACTTATCTTACACGCTAGTCTTACGACAGAAAAGTAATTCTAGTCACAACAGTGTACAGTTTAGTTCCCTACTAAGATTCTAATATTAATGTGATACAAATAGGTGACATAATATTTTAGTAGGTGACATTGCCCATGTATGACCTTGCACTGTTTCACTGAACATACGAATTTCAACACGCGCACACCGAACATTAACATCGAAGACGGATAGAACCGATGAGCACTTGATGTTGGTGCTGCTGGTACTGAGTTGACATAACATGTTGAGACATTGAGAAACACGTTGAATCCAGCTGTGGCTATTGGCAGTGGCAACATGTTGAGGCATCGAGAAACATGTTGAATCCAGCTGTAGTCTGAGGTAGTACTTGTTGACATGTTGAGGCTCGGAGGTACATGTCAAATGCAGCTACAACTTGTGGTAGTCTTGGCCAGACTAGGCCCATGGTTCCTTTTCTCCTGAAACATATCACAGTATGGCATTAGTTCTGGTCATGATAGCATTTCTAAATTCAATAAATTTATCACGAGGCAAAGCCTTAGTAAGGCAATCCGCAAGTTGTTCCAAGGTAGAAACCCATTCTATATGGATTTCGCCATTTCTAAATAATTCGTGAACATAATGCAACGAAAGTTTCACAACATGTTTGAGAGTTTTAGAATCATTGGTCATGGCAACCGATATAGCAGGAGCACAGTCACATCTTAATATTGGACGAATGTCAAAACCTATAAGGAACTTGCACAGTGTTCGTATACTTGTGAGTTCCTTGCATGTTTCCGACATTGCCAGATATTCAGATTCACAAGTTGAAAGAGCCACATGCGTTTGCTTCTTAGATTTCCATGACACCAGATCGCCAAGAGATGTAACTATGTACCCCGTAGTCGACCTACCATTGAGAGCATTGGTACCTAGTGAGGCATCGGAGTAGGCGATCAGACTCTCGGTTCTTCCAGTATACATGATACCAAGATCTAAGGTTCCTTTAAGGTATTTTAAAATCTTTAGGACACACAACCAATCATTCAAAGTATATCCTATTTGGTTTCTGCTAAGGAAATTTACTGGGAATGAAATATCTGGTCTCGTTCCGTTTTGAATATACAAAAGAGCACCTATTACCTCTCGGTATGGAACATTAGGAGACGATTCCGAATCTGAACTCGATTGTAATTGTGCACTTAGAGTACATGTCGTAGGTGACATGGGAATTTCACTGATACTTTCTTCGGAATGTAGAAACTTGTTAACCAAACTCTGAATCATGGTTCTCTGATGAATGAACAGCAGTTTGCGAGGCTTATCTCTAATAATTTCAAAACCCAGGAATTTCTTAGGAGTTTCCAAATTCTTAATTTTAATCTCCTTTTGTAGAGCCTTGACTACTTCTAAGGCTATCTGATTATCATTTGATGCCAGAAGGCAATCATCGACATAAATGATAAGTAGAACATATTTCGCGCCCTGTTTCCATTTAAAGATACAAGTTTGAAACGGGTAAATCTCAAATCCCAAATTTACCAGAATGCTACTGAACTTTTTATACCACAAATTTGGGGAGACTTTTAATCCGTACAACGATCTTTTGAGATGACACACATAATTTCCTTTTAGCTCAAATGGGGGGTCCGAAAGTTCCTCTAAGCCTTCAGGGACATGCATATATACAGGCTTCTCAAGAGCCCCATGAAGGAAGGCGGTGGTCACGTGGAGTTGAAGAAGATGTAACCCAAGTTTGTTCACTACAGACAAGAACACTCTTACGTCCCCAAAACGTGCCACTGGAGCATAAATCTCGGAAATTAAGTACTCATTAGTGTCAGCAAACCCTTTAATAACTAGACGACTCTTGTACCTTTGAGTGCCGTCCGCTTCCATTTTCCTTTTATGTACCCAACGGGATCTGATTACTTTGGTTCCCAGGTATTCATTTCCTCTAGTGATTCAAGTTCGCTACGCATAGCCTCTTCCCATAGTTCTCTACCCGGATTACACATAGCTTCCTGGTATGAGATAGGCTCTACACAGTCAGAGACATCACGCTGATTTACCATATTAACAAGCAGTGATTTCTCACTTTGTCTCACG